>SJYR01001866.1:259444-288337 GCA_006410655.1 Kobus ellipsiprymnus
CCCCGCCTGCCTTCCCCCTCCACAGTGACGCTGAGACCCCCCCAAGACAAAACCCCGCGGCCTCCAGGGACTTCAGGCCACTTGGCGGCCGGGGTCTCTGGGGGCCACGTGGCCCTCGGTCAGCCCCCAGCCGCAAGTCCCGGCCGAGGGCGCACGTCCGCCCGGGCCACGGGGAGCCGCTGCCACTCACGTCGGCGTCGCTGGCCCCCGGGAAGGCCACCTGCAAGTAGTGGAAGCGGGCGGCGCGCAGCGCGTTGAACCAGTCCACCATCTCCTGCGGGCAGAGGCGGGGTGAGGGCCGCGCCGCGGGCCGCAGGCGCCCAGCCCCGCCCGCCTGGCCCGCGGCCGCCCCGGAGCGGGCCCCTCGGCCCCGCTGCTCCGCGTGCCCGGCCTTTCCCAGACGCGGCTGTGTTTATGGCCGGACGCTGGCCCAAGGAGGCGCAGCTGCTTACAGACCCACGCACAGCTTGCTCTCCCCAGCTGCAGCAGTGTTCTTAGGTCAGCCTCCCACGGCACTTGAAATAAATAGACAGTGGGCCCTAATCAAACGCCAAAGGAAAGGAAACTGAACAAAATGAAGAGACAGCCTGCAGATTGGGGGGGAATATCTCCAGGCAATGCAACTGACGAGGCTTTAATTCCCAAATATCTACGAACAGCTCATATCACTCAGTGACACAAAAACTGCCCAGTCAAAAGACGCTCGACTCAGGCGCTCTCTAAAGACGCAGATAGGCGCTTCTCTAAAGAAGACGCACAGGTGGCCAACAGGCACATGGGAAGATGTTCAGCATCACCAGCGATCAGAGAAATGCAAATCAGAGCCACAGTGAGCCTCTGCGCACAGAATGGCCGCCGTCGAACGGTTACAGAGAACAGACGCTGCAGGGGCTGTGGACAAGAGGGACCACCTTCACTGGCGTGAGTGTGAACCGGTGCAGCCGTGTGGACAAGTGCGGAAGTTCCTCAGAAAGCTCAGAACGACCGTGTGATCTGCAGTCCTACTCCTGGGAGCAGCAGAGAAAACTGGCTCAGATTCAGATTTGCCTGAAGACACAGAGGCAGCCTGCGTCTCCACGGGCAGATGCATGGGTGAAGGTTTGTGTACACACACAAATATTAGCCATTCTAGAACAAATCGAACGCCATCTGCAGCACCATGTATGCACCCAGAGAATAACTAAGTCAGGAAAAGACAAATACCATTTGAAATCACTTACGCGTGGAATCTAAAATATGACAGAAATGAGCTTTCATGAAACAGAAAGAGCCTCACAGAGAACAGGCCCGTGGTTGCTGAGGAGGAGAGGGTGGGAAGGGTGAGCCGGGAGGCGGGGCCGCGCAGAAGCAGGAGGGTAAGCAGCGTAAGGGCAGGTCTGTGCAGCTCAGGGAGCTCTATCCCGCCCCCGGTGACAGACCGTGGCGGACGGGAACGTGAGAAAGAGTCCGAAGACGCTGACACTGGAAGGCAACTGTAGTTCAGTAAAACTAGAAACCGAAAACACGGAACCCAGGATGGGCTGGAACAGGGAACCCAGAAACGAACTCCTGCGTTCAGTGATTTCTGTAACAGTATCAAGACTGGTCGTTGGGAGAAGACAGTCTTTTAAAACAAACGATGCTGGGAAAACTGAATGTCCACACGCCGGAGAATGAGGCTGGACCCTTCCTCAAACACAGATGCATGAAGGGCTGAAACCTGAGGCCCGAACAGTAAAGTTTACGAGAAAAACAGGGCCACAACGCGACTTGGCAGAGACTTCTTGACTCTGACCCCAGAAGCGCGCGCAGCCAAAGGGAAGCCTGGCTATTCAAACACACTGAGCTTCAAAGCGGAGAAGGCCACGGCACCCTACTCCAGCGCTCTCGCTGGGAAAATCCCATGGATGGAGGAGCCTGGTGGGCTGCAGTCCATGGAGTCGCCAAGAGTCAGGCACGACTGAGTGACTTAGCAGCAGCATCGAAAGGCTGAGCACGCTGAGGCCACGCCAGAGCCACACGCTGAGTCCAGGCCATGCCAGAGCCGCACGCTGAGGCCACGCCAGAGCGGCACGCTGAGGCCAGGCCACGCCAGAGCGGCACGCTGAGGCCAGGCCACGCCAGAGAGGCACGCTGAGGCCAGGCCTGAGGGTCTGCTCAGAGGCCCAGCCTTGCTGGGTGGGGATGCAGCCGCTAGCTGCCACACCCCTCCCCCCAGGGCACCTCGGTCCCCTCCCCTACTGGGCCCAGCCGGCTCCCACCTTCCCGTCCTCATGGTAGACGAAGACGTTCCGGGTGCTGTTGTCTTTCAGGTAGGTGACCTGCAGGCCGTGTGGATGGCCGATCTTGGCCGGCTGGAACGTGGCGTTCAGATGCTCGATCTTCATGACGGCCTTGGGCTCCTTGGCCTGGGGAGCAGGGCCGGGCCTCAGCAGCAGGCAGGCACGGCGGGCTCTGCATGCCGGCCCCACACTCGCGTGCCGTGTGGCTCTGAGCAAGTTACCTACACTTGCTGGGCCTGGGCTTCCTCGTCTAAGGGAACTGCGCCTTCTCAGGAGGTGCGAGGGTGGGCCCTGTGGCCCACCCCACGTTAGGCCGGGTGCCCCTTCCTGCTCCCCACCCTGCCAGCCTGACCTCTCCCCTCTCCCTGCCATGGGGCTGCAGATGCCCCGGTGCCCTCGGGCAGGGCCGGCCAGCCCCTCCACACGCTGCCCAGGGTCCCCCTGACGTGCCTCCAGGGTGCCAGTCCCCCGTCCCTCGAGGGCCTAGGAGTGCCCCCAGCGTCACCCACGCCAGAGGGAGTGGCTGTGACCAGCGGTGGGCAGAGGGTCCCCACGGGGGGCAGTGTGTTTCCCAGGAGAACGTGGGGGGCCAGCCCCCGAACCCACTCACATCACTCCTGTTGAAGTACTTCAGGGCCCCCTCACGCTCTGTCAGCACGAACTTCCGGCTTAGGAACTGCCCATTGTCCCGGCCGCGCTTCCAGAGAAAGCCTTCTCGGTACCCTGGGGGGAGGGCATGGTTGGACAGCCGCCCCAGTCGGGGGACCGGGTGGTTGCACTCCTGTCGGGGGCCCGCCCCCCGGGGGCGGGGGCGGGGGGCCCCCAAATGTCGCTGGACCCCGGGCCGCTCTCTTCCTTTCGCTGGGTGGGCGGGAGGCCTGGGGCTGGCAGCGGCCAAACACCCAGACCCCAGAGCACTGTGGGCCCAGAGACGGGGCGGGGCGAGAGGCGAGCTCGGACACACGACGCCGCCACAGCCTCGGCCGAGAACCAGGGAGCCAGCCCTGACCTCCGGGCCCGGGCTCTGTCACGTGCCTCGAAGATACAGACTGCAGTCAGGGCCGCAGCGGCGGGCCGGGGCAATGGCAACAGGGGCCGCGCCGCCCCGGCCCTCCTCGCTTTCTTTCCCCTTTGCCTGCTCTGGGCCCCGTGTGGGTGTCTCAGGGCAGGGCCCCCGTGGGTGTCTCAGCTCAGGGCCCGTGTGGGTGTCACAGGGCAGGGCCCGCGTGGGTGTCTCAGCTCAGGGCCCGCGTGGGTGTCTCAGCGCAGGGCCCGTGTGGGTGTCTCAGCTCAGGGCCCCGTGTGGGAAGAACCCGCCTGCCAATGCAGGAGACGTGAGAGACGGGAGTTCGATCCCTGGGTCGGGAAGATCCCCTGGAGGAGGGCATGGCGACCCACTCTGGTAGTCTTGCCTAGAGAATCCCACGGAGAGAGGAGCCTGGTGGGGCTGTATAGTTTCCGGGGGGTCACAAAGGGTCAGACACGACTGAAGCAGCTGAGCACAGACAGGGTGGCTTGGAGCTGCAGCCACAGACACAGACACCCCTGGTGCAGGAGGACACACTCCACTCCCTGCCGTACAGACGGGTAGACTCACCTTCGAAAAGTGCAGACTGTTCTCAAGCTCGCTTTCCCTGTGTACAGACTGTCTCTTATACACATCTAGATGTGTATAAGAGACAGTCTCAGCGCAGGGCCCGCGTGGGTGTCTCAGGGCAGGGCCCGCGTGGGTGTCTCAGCTCAGGGCCCGTGTGGGTGTCTCAGCTCAGGGCCCGTGTGGGTGTCACAGGGCAGGGCCCGCGTGGGTGTCTCAGCTCAGGGCCCGCGTGGGTGTCTCAGCGCAGGGCCCGCGTGGGTGTCTCAGGGCAGGGCCCGCGTGGGTGTCTCAGCTCAGGGCCCCCGTGGGTGTCTCAGCTCAGGGCCCGTGTGGGTGTCACAGGGCAGGGCCCGCGTGGGTGTCTCAGCTCAGGGCCCGCGTGGGTGTCTCAGCGCAGGGCCCGCGTGGGTGTCTCAGCGCAGGGCCCGCGTGGGTGTCTCAGCTCAGGGCCCGCGTGGGTGTCTCAGCTCAGGGCCCGCGTGGGTGTCACAGGGCAGGGCCCGCGTGGGTGTCACAGGGCAGGGCCCCCCGCTGGCCCTCTGAGCCGGCCGTGCCCGTTGCTGCCCCCTGCTGGCGGTGACCACAGGCTGCAGCTGCCCCAGTCGGGATGCCATGGCGAGGTGCTGACCCCGGAGCCTCCAGCTCCCTGCCCACTGCCCGCCCCGGACCCCATGGACACGGGGCGTTGCTCAGTGCTCTAGACGGCCTTAAAAAGGCAGCCCTGGCCCCCTCAGTCTGCAGTGGGACAGGCCAGGGGGGCCTCCGCCCACACGCCACACCTCGGAGCCTGGGACACGCCCAGCCCCGTGCCCTGCACACAGCACCGGTGCCCGCTGCAGGACAGGGCCACCGCCACAGCCCCAGCTCGAGCCTGGCACCTGTGCTGACTGAACGAGCGCTCCGCTAGAGCAAGGCCGGAAGGCCCTGGCCGGCCTCCCTGACCCCGAGTCAGCTACAGAGTGCCCAAGGGACAGCTCTTCTGCAAGGACAGTCCCTGCCAGCACCCTGTCCGCATGAGACACGGCTGGCCAAGCACTCACTCAGCGGTCTCGTGGCCCCACATGGGCCCCCGGGACCATCCTGTGGTCCCCCCCTGCGGAGGACGCGGCTGCGGCGGGCAGGAGTCCTGTCCAAGGCCGCTGGCCAAGGAGCGCGCAGCTGCCGGCCGGGCCCACCAGGGGGCAGCAGCGCCCCGACCGGCCTGGGCTGGCGCGTCCCTGCTGTGGCCCGGATGGAGCTCCAGCCGGTCACCCTGACCCCGCTGACCGGCCACGGCCAGCCCAACGGGACGGGCCCCGAGGCCCGACGGCGAGCTGCCAGGAGGCCTGGTTTCGGGTGTGTGGCCTGGCCGCGGTGTTTCCAGGTGGGCACCCGCCAGCCTCCGACGCCCCCAGGGGATGGGCAAAGCCACGCTCTCTCCGCACCCCTGTCCTGTGATGCAGGACGCGGCAGCCCAGGCCCTGCCGTGGGCACCGCCACCTAGCACGCCCTGGGCTCCAAGCCGGGCCCCCGGCCACCCGCCCGCCAGCAGGCCCAGCCCGGGGACCCCAAGCAGCACCTGCCCGCAGCCCACCCCAGGGGCCCGGCTGCGTGCGGCGCGACCTTCTGACCCCAAGAGACGGGCCAGTGCTGGGCCAGAGGCCACAGGGTTCACTCGGCGTCTACCAAGTGCCAGCCGCGGGCCCACTCGGCGCCGCTGGAGGAGCCGGGCTGCCCCCGCTCAGCAGCCACCTCTGCTCAGGAAGCCCTGCGTGGAGCGGCCAGGACGCAGCGGGGCCCCGGGCTCCAGTGCTGCCCGCCCCGGGGACGAGACGGGAGCCAGCTCCCCGGCTGACCGCCCCCCGAGGGGACAAGCAGTGGGCAGCTTCTCATCAGGCTCAACACGCGCGTCCCACGCGGCCCCGGCGCCCTCAGGCTCTGAGGGGCAGGACCCGGAGGCCGGCCGGCCGGGCCATGGCATGGAACGCCGGGTGTGCTGTGACAGGCGGCCCGTGGGACAACAGGGCCCTGTTGCCTGTGAAAGGCGGCCTTTGAGGCTCGCTGCAGGCGGGGACGGGCTGGGGACAGAGCCAGGAGCGGCCGGGACCCGGGGTCAGCTGGCCAAGGGGCCTGCGGGCGGCGGGAGGCGCGGCCTGGCCCCAGCGCCCCGTGTCTCTGCCGCGTTATCTCAGGGCGAGTGGAGCTTGGCCAAGGGCAGCACGGGGGCGCGCACCGCCTCACCCGCCGCCGCAGCAGGGCCGTCGAGCCGGGCTGGTGCCTGAGGCCCCGCCCACGGCTGCGGCCTCACACCGGGGGTCCCTGCCTGACGGGGCCACATCGGCGCCCCCGGGCATGCCGACCCTGACCCGGGAAGTGCCCCCTGCTCCTCTGTCCTCACGGGCACCTTGTCCACGGTGGCTTCTGGGCGGGATGATGCCCCCGCCCCTCATGCTCGGGTCCCTAGATCCTGGGACGTGAGGCGTCCACCCACTGCAGGCTGCTCAGGCTGCCCAGCTCGGCCCGTGCGCCCTCCCTTCCCGGCGGCCGTGGGTGTGTCAGACCCCCGTGCATGGCAGAGGCCCCGGGAACCCCGGCGCTCCTCGCAGGGGCTGCGCCTTGAGGAGGACGACCGGCTGAGGCAGCTGCCCCACCGCCCTGGACTGTGGGGAGGCGAGGGCTGGAGAGAGATGGGGGCAGGAGACGGGGGCTTGGGGCCTAGCCCCCTCCACGCGGCACAGCGCAGGCAGGGCTCGTCTCGGGGTCCCCGGCCAGCCAGGTGGGCAGCTGTGGGGAGCCGTGCCCCGGGGCACCACCCTCTCCCCAGGAGGCCTGGAGCAGGCAGGGAAGGGGCAGCCCCGCCGTGACCACGAGACAGGCCACTCAGGGCAGTGCTGGGCACCTCTGGGTCCCCAGGCCACCTCCCCACAGGACCCTGAGGGAGCTTTGCCCCAAGGGAGCTTGCGGAGGGCTCCCATAGGGTCCTGCACACCCGGGACATTCCCTGAGAATCTCAGGCCGCCCAGAGCTCCGCTGGGTGAGGGGGCTGGGGGACCACAGGCTTGGATCCTCAGGGCTCAAGGTGGCGGCACGTACACTCTTGGGGGTGCTGGCTTTGAAGAAAAGAGAAGAAAGCCTGGCCAGGGGTCACTGCCCTGAGCCCGGGGCAGAGACGCAGCCAAGGCCAGGGCCTCCCTACTCGGGGCCGGGTGCTCGGAGAAAAGGGGGTGGCCTCCCACAGAGGAGCTGACGCCTGGTGGGAGCTGGCCCCCGCAAGGCCCACACCGTGCCCAGTGGCTCTTCCCGGCACCCGGGGGAAGTGGGAGCCGAGGGCGTTTCCAGCCCAGGTGGGAAGTCTGGAGCTGCTGCAGTGAGGCCTCCTCCGGGGGCTGCTGCCACCCGAGGCGGAACCAGAGGAAACGGGCCGCATCCTCAGGGCACTGACCACTGACTGAGCCCAGGGTCAGGCTGGGCCTGGGGCCAGCGCCACCGCGAGCCCACCCTCCGTCCGCCTGACGCGGTCCAGAGGTCAGAGGTCCTGAGGCAGGAACAGACGACACCCTGCCTCTGCCTCTGAACCGAGGCCACACACACACGTTCCAGACCCCAGAGGTGTTCGTACCTGGGAGACGGAGACAGGCTGTGAGGTGAGCGTCCCGGGGCCTCAGGCAGGACGAGTGTGAGTCCTGGGGCGGAACAGGGACCTGCGCCCACGAGCTCGCGGCGCTCAGGGGTGGACGGCAACTGAATCAAGGCCACAACCCAGTCCTGCAACCGCCTGCCAGGTAGGAGAGGGGCACACGCAGAGCCCCTCGGCCGACAGACCGCTCGGGGGCCGGTCCCCCGTTGCCCGCGTCTGATCACCGCAGCAGAAGCCCTGTGCTGACCGAGCCCCCAGGGCCTGGCCCACCCGGGCCCCAGGCCCGTCCACGCCCCTGCGGACAGCCCCGCCCGCCCTGCAGGGCCAAAGGCGCAGCCCCCAGGGGCCCAGAGGGCCCCAGCAGCCCCACCCGCAGGCAGGGTTCAGGGTGGAGCTGTGAGCAGCTGCAGGGCCCTTGCGGCCAGGTCAGCCAGCCGGTGTTGAGGCCCGGTAGAGGACACGGGCCCAGACCCTGAAGCGGCCGCCCAGGTTCCTCGGGGCCCCGCTCCAGCTCTGGGGGGCGGGGGCGGACGCCGGTGCGGGCACTCTCACCTGCAGAGTAGGGCTCCTGCCGCTCGGGGTGGGCGAACTCCTGCCGCTCGTACTTGGCCCGGATCCACTGCTCCCGGAGGAGTCTGAGGAGAGAGGACGCGCTGGGCGGCGCCTGGCAGCTGCCCGGGGACTTCCGACGGGCAGGCGGGCCAGGCTCACCCACCGAGGGGGCACCCCAGGCCACGGCTGCCAGGGGCGGGGGCCCAGCCCACCCCACTCACACGGGAAGCAGGAGAGGCCGGCTTCCAACAGAGGCCAAACGGGGGGCTGGGTTGACCTCTCCCCAACCTGTCAGGCACCAGGGACACGGGAACGGGGCCGGGT
The DNA here is from genome assembly GCA_006410655.1 of Kobus ellipsiprymnus. NCBI lineage: Eukaryota > Metazoa > Chordata > Mammalia > Artiodactyla > Bovidae > Kobus > Kobus ellipsiprymnus. Next base: position 267,795 of record SJYR01001866.1, read on the forward strand.
CCCCGGCCGCTCTGGGTCACGGGCCTGCTGCAGAAACTGACTGCGTCCCTGGGACCTGATCCTCCCTTTACCCAAAAAGCAGGGGGCGGGGATGGCCCCGGGTCCAGAGACCCCACTCGGGCCAGACTCTGGCCTCCTGACTCACCACCTATTTCATCCTAACAGCACCCCAGAGCCTTTGCCTGTGGGAGGCTGCTGCAGGCGCTGCGCTAAGTGGGTATAGCTGGAGGTCCACTCCAAACACGGGCATCCACGCGCCCCGTCCACCCCTGCACGGCACTCCACTCCAAACACGGGCATCCACGCGCCCCGTCCACCCCTGCACGGCACTCCACTCCAAACACGGGCATCCACGCGCCCCGTCCACCCCTGCACGGCACTCCACAGTGTACACGGGCATCCATGTGCCCTGTCCACCCCTGCACGGCACTCCACAGTGTACACAGGCATCCATGCGCCCCGTCCACCCCTGCACGGCCTCCATGGTGAGCTCGGCTGTCAGACCCCACACCCTCCTGGTCTTGTGGCTGCCTGGTCAGGTTCCCTTGTTGATACCAGCCCGGTGAGGGGCCTCTCCCAGGACCCCACCCCTGCCGGCAGACCCAGGCACCTGAGTCTGGGGAATGGAGTGGGCTCGGCTCCTGTGAGCCCTCACCCGGTAGAGGTTTCTGCAAAGTGGGGCCCACTGGGATTCAGAGCGCCCTCCCGCTGGGGCCGCTGGGTCAGCCGAGAGGCCCTGAGCACACAGCCCTGCGGGGCACCTCGCAGGGACCAGGCCCGTGGGAGTCTGTCCAGGGCGCCGGCTCCGGCGGTGGGGACCCAGCCGTGCGTGCAGGTGGGCTGACCCCAGAAGGGCTGCTGACTTGCCGATTCACCGCTGGGCAGAGCGGCCGGGCGGGGGCGCCAGGAGGGGCGGGGCCTGCCCACGAGGCTTGAAGGGCTGGACGTGGCGTGCAGAGTGAGGTCGGCCCCCGGCTCCCACCTGTCAAGCGGGGTCTGAACTGGCCCGCCTCCCAGGTCACCGCTCCCAACCGCGCTGTGGCAGCCAGCAGCCCCCTCGCTCCCGGCCCCCGCCTGCAGAGAGCCAGGAGCACACAGCCCCGCGTGCAGCCTGGGTCCAGGCGTCGTGCCAGGGGCCCCAGGGTGTGGGGTCCACCAAGCGAGTCAGGGGCGACAGCACCGAGCAAACAGGAAGAGGGGCCGCCCGGGGGCGGGGCCAGACGCGTGGGCCTGGGAGGGGGGCAGGCTGCAGCCCTGCTGTCCGTCCCAAGGGAGGGACAGTCCAGGAGGAGCCTTGTCACAGGGCCTTCCTCTCCAAGCTGGTGCTAAGCCCCACGTGGGGGTCTCCCCCAGAGGCTGGGGTCCCAACCTCACCCCAAGCACCTCCCCTGACCTCCGGAACCTTTTGGAACCCAGGGACCCTTTTGCCCACAGGGACCCTGAGGCTCAGAGAGGTTGGTGACTGGGATCGTGTGGGGTCGTGCCCCTGACCCTCCCCATGTCCACGCCCTGGGCACCGAGCCAGGCGGGCCGCATGCAGGAGCGGCCTCTCAGCAAGCCCTCCAGACGGCCGGGGGTGCCGCAAGGAGCCCTGGACCCAGGCTGAGGTTCCCGCGGGGACCTGCACCGCCCGGGAGGCCGGGCCAGCTGTCCCCACCCTGCCCACCACCGCCACCACACCAGGAACCAAAACCAAGCAGGGGGCGCCTGGACAGGGCTCCCGGACGCGGGCCGGCGCGGAGCAGCGGCGCTGTGCACTCACTGGCAGTCGGAGGCCGAGGGCCGGTAGTAGAAGGCGGGCACTTTGGACTCGAACGTGGCTCTGGCGATGGCGTTGCCGCGGGAGGCCATGAACTGCAAGAGAGACAGCGTCAGCGCCCGCCCCACAGCTGACCTGGCCCGGGGCGCTGCCCTTCCCTGCAGGCGGTGGGGCCCCGGCCCTCCAGAAGGGGCCCCTTGGGAGGGAGGCCCCCGCCCCACATCTGATCCCACGGGTCCCGGGGCACGGAGGCCAGACTGGCCCGGAAGCCCACGTCCTGTGAGGCAGCCAGGCTGCGGAGAACAGGCAGGGGACTGCATGCAGAGAACGCGCCTGCGGGGTGCAGACGGTGCCCTGCGGGGTGGGGGCGACGGGGGTCTTTGGAGCAGCTGGTGTGTGGGGTGTCTGGGCACGGAAATAGCACGATCGAAGGCCCTGAGGTGGGGCAAGCTGGGTGAGCCGGAGGGGAGGCCCTTGGTGTCAGGGGCGGGGGGTTCCCGCGGGGCCTCAAGGGCTGGGGGTGGCACAGGTCCCCGGGGCTCCAAGCCCGCCCTCTCAGTCAGGGCACCGAGGACCGTCTGGCCGAGGGTGCGAAGGATGACCAGCGAGGGCCACAGACGATGGACCCTTCAGCAGAGGCTGGGACCGACGCCACATCCCACGCCACGTCCAGCCCTTCAAGCTCTGCTCTCCTCAGAGCAGAGGCTTCTCCATGCAGAGCACCCGTCTGGTCAGAGGCCTGACGGGAGAGGAGGCTGGCTGAGCACAGCAGCCGGACGTCATCGCTAAGGGCCAGCGGGGTGAGGGCCCTCGGGCCCCGCAGAGAAGCCTCCGCACACCCCCGGGGGCAGCGCGACGCTGAACAGACACGCCGGCCCTGGGTGAGGGAGACGGAAAGCACGCCGTCTCCTCACGTTGGCCTACTTTTAGCAATTCTCAAAAAAGAAAACCAGGAATAGAATTTTCAAGAGCCAGAATGATTCTAAAGTTCATTTTAAAGTTAGCAAGCAGAGGAGAATGTGACGAGGAGGACACTTCCTAGCAGATACTAAAGCCTGTCATAAAGCTACTGAGTCAAACAGCCGACAAGAAAGCCTCAGAGGTCCAGCAGAGACCCCGTGGGACCCAACACCAGTATCAGCAGCTTTAGCAGGACGAGCCGGTGCACAGAGGCGGTAACGTCTCAGGTCGCCGGGGGCTGGCAACCAAGGCGCGCCCGGAACCCGCTGGAGAAGAGGGGGTATGCCTTTCAGCAACACAAACTCCAGCTTCACGAGAGGCTGGATTTCCAGAGTCAAGCAATCCAGATAGTAGGCGAAGGGAATCCCCTGGCAGTCCAGCTCCGGGGGAGGGGGCAGTTGATCCCTAGTCCGGGAACTAAAACCCTGCAGAGCAAAAAAAAGGACGAAAATCACAGGGAGGTTTAAAACATGATGCAAGGAGAACATGGAAGGGAATCCTCAGGACTGGGGTTGGGAATGGCTTCTTGGTCACCGGGTGTGAAGCGTGCAGGCCGCTCAGCCGTGTCTGACTGGACTGTACACTCCGTGGAATTCCCCAGGCCAAACACGAGTGGGCAGCCCATCCCTTCTCCGGGGGATCGTCCCAGCCCAGGGATCGAACCAGGGTCTCCCGCACCGCAGGCGGCTCTTTACAGCTGCGCCCCGGGGAAGCCCTTCGCTTTCTCTCGGGTCTCTTAAAGCTCTCAGATGAGCCCACGGCTTCTCAGAGGTACTGCAAAACCACAAGGAACGAAAGGGAACAAAATGAACGGAGCGTCGCCGGGGCTGAGAGCTGCTGTGCTCCCAAGGGCGCCATCAGGAAAGGGACAAGGTGTGTGGCCCTAAAACCAAGGCTCCGGAGAAGCAGACGCCCCAGGTCCCGAGACAGCCGAGGACCACGTCAGGGCGAAATGTCCCAGATGGGCGAATCCAGACAGGGAAGCCGCCTGGGGTCTCAGGGAGGGTCTCCCCCGAGGTGGGGACGACAGACGTCCTGGCAGCTGGAGGCGACGGCTGGACTGGGTTGTGAACGTGCTATATCTGCTTTGCGCTGCTGGGAGGCTGGCGCACAGAGCTGGTTTCAGGCGTGAGGCCTGGTGGCTCTGGTCCAGGCGTGAGACGCCGGTTACGGGGCTGGGGACCACGCGCTGCGTGACAGCCGCGACTATGTGTCCTGGGACCGGAGCCGCGCCTCGCCTCCTGCGCCCGCGCCTGCCCTCCGGCAACTGCCTGTTTGTCCCCCGTGCCCGTCACGTTTTGGCCTTTTTCAGATTCCACGTGGGAGTGAAATCAGACCGGCTCGTCGTTCTGGGTCTGACAGATTTCTCTCGGCGTGAGGCCCTCTAGGCCCGCCCCTGCTGTCGCAGACTGCAAACTGCCGCCCTCCTGGCTCAGGAATATCCCGCTGTGTAAACACAGCCTCCTCATCAGGCCGCCCGGAGGCGCTCCACATCCCGGCTGTTGCAGCTCGTGCTGCAGGGGACACGTGAGCACGCAGCCCCTTCTGGTTAGAGATGCTCTAGTGGGATTGCCCCCAGCAGGCTCCTCTGTCCTGGAGAGGCCGCAATGCTGGAGTGGGCAGCCGCTCCCTTCTGCAGGGGATCTTCCCGACCCAGGAATGAGGCGCTGCGGGCGTGCTCTTTGCCGCCCGCGCCACCAGGGGAGCCCTGGTTCTGGTGGGGCTGCTGGACGGGGGTCTCTCTCGTTTTCTGAGGAAGCCCCACGCCGTCCTCCCCAGAGGCTGCACCAGCTCACACCGCCGCCCGCTGCCGAAGGCGCGCTTTTCTCCACGTTTGTTACTCGTAGAATCTTTTTTTTTTGGCCACACGGCACGTGGGATCTCAGTAGTTCCCCCACCGGGGATGGAACCCACGGCCCCTGCCCTGGAGGCACGGGGTCTTAACCGCCGGGCTGCCCCCCAAGCCCGTTATCCGCAGACTCTTAACGAAGGCCACGCTTCGCACCGTGAGGCGGCGCCTCGGTGCAGTTTGGATCAGGGTTTCTCTTTGGTGACGCTGAGCGTCTTTCACACGCCTGCTGACTGGCAAACCGTGCATCTTCTCCAGAGAAGCGTCTGTTCAGGTCCTCCGCCCGTGTTTAACTGGATAGTCTGTTTTTCTTTTTGACACTGAGTTGTGCGAGTCCTGTGTACATGTTGTGCACCGACCCTAACACGCGTGCGCCTAGAACACTGCTGCCGTCCAGAGGGGCCGCCGCGTTCTGTTGACAGTTTCCTGTTTGTGCAGAAGCGCTTTCGTTTGCTGCAGCCCCATCTGTTTATTTTTGCTTCTGTAGCCCTGCCTGAGGAGGCAGACCCAGAACGATGCTGCTACGACTGACGGCCAAGAGCCTGTGCCCACTTCCACGGGCTATATGGCTTGGCGTCTTAAACATTTAGGTCTTTGATTCATTCTGACTCACTTTTTGTACACGGTGTGACACGCTGCGCGGGCCGTCCAGTTCTCCCAGCACCCTTCACAGAGGAGACTCTCCTTTCCCCACTGCACGGTCCTGCCTCTGGATTATTCACTTTTTAAACGTTTATTTTACGGAGGTCTAGTTGCCTTACAGTGCCGCACTGGCTCCTGACGTAAGGTGCAGAGGTGCCGCATCCGTGCTCGCCCGAGCTGCACGGCAGGGCCTTGTTTATCCATCCTGCGGTACTAGTTTGCACGTGCTGACCCCGGGCCCCCAGCCCTTCCCCACCCCACTCCCTCCGGGCAGCCACAGCCTGTCCTCTATGCCCGGGAGTTCCTTGCGGTTTTGTAGACAGCTTCGTCTGTGTCGTATTTCAGATTCCACATGTACGTGGTATCATGCGGTACTTGTCTTTATCTTACTTTGCGGTAGGATAACCTCTGGGGTCAGCGATGCAGCTGTAAATGGCCTGATTTTATCCTATTTTATGGCCAAGTAATATTCCAGCACACATGTCCCACTGCTTCACTTTAACATGGATTTTATATGAATTGCCCCTCCATGACTTAAAAAATTATAGATAGCTCCTTAAAAATATAAGCCATACTTTTTCATTTTAAAAATATCATTTCAAAATGAAAGTTAAAATACAACCCACAGAATGAGAAGAATTACTTGCAAATACTAAATCTGAAAGGGATTTTGTGTCCAGAATATATAAAGCGCTCTTAGTAATAAAATCTCCTAACTCAGTAATAAAAAGACAACCCATTTTTAAAGTGGGCGAAGGATCTGAATGAACATTGCTCCAAAGAAGATACCCAAATGGCCAAGAAGCACAGGGAACAAAGTCACTGGTCCCCAGGGAGGTGGGGCCGACACCACAAGACACCCCGCACGCCCCAAGGAGGGCTGAGGCCAGACGGAGACGAGACGCGGAGGGCCTGCAGACCTCGCGGGCTCCCGGCAGGCCAGGCCGCTGTGGTGGGCAGAGCCCGCCGACCCTCAGTTGTCAGGCGGTCACCCCGAGGCCTGGCAGCGCCGCGCCCTCCCAGAGAGCGGAGGGCACGGCACTGCCCCGAACCCCGCTGCCCAGAAGGCCTGGGAAAACGAGACCAGCCAGGGGTGCAGCTGGTAAGGGGTGGGCAAGCTGCGGCCCCCACGCGACTGCGTGACCTCGCGTGACAAGAAGTGCTGACGCCCCGACAGCAGGGATGGTCTAGAAACTGATGCTCAGTGAGAGGAGGGAGAGGGTCTGGAACCACACGGGTGAGTCCACCGGCACGAAGCAGCCGGACAGACCCACCACGGGGAGCAGGGCCCCTCTCTCGGCAGGCGCTGGGGTGGGGGCCGTGAGGGGCCCCAGTGGGTGCAGGGGCCAGGGTGGGGGCCGTGAGGGGCCCCAGTGGGTGCAGGGGCCAGGGTGGGGGCCTCGAGGGGCCCCAGTGGGTGCGGGGGCCAGGGTCGGGCCCCAGTGGGTGCGGGGGCCAGGGTGGGGGCCGCGAGGGGCCCCTCTCTCGGCAGCGGCCAGGGTGGGGGCCTCGAGGGGCCCCAGTGGGTGCGGGCTCATTTGAGGATATGAAAACCTTCTCAAATTAGATCATGGCGGTGGTCACACAGCCCTGAGAATTCATGAAAACCGCCAAACCGTAGACTCTAGAAGGGTGAGGGGTGCGGCGTGTGAGCAACACAGGCCGGGCTGCTCTGAGTAAAAATGATCGAGGGCAACGCAGGCCCCTCTCGGTGTGCTGCAAAGCCTGAAACCACAGAAGGCAGGGCTGACGAACCTGCTCGTTCAAAACCTGAAAGTTTCCACCGTGAAAACCACCACGAGCAAAGTCAGGACAGCCTCCGAGAAACGTCTTCACCTACTGTCTCTGAGGGCAGCGAACCCGCCTCTGTGAAACCCCCACAGAACGGAAGCAACCCACGCCGGTGACAGCGGGCAGCCCAGCCCGGGGCCCGGAGGCCACACCTGGCTCTGCAACGGCCCCCAAGGCGGGGAAGGGCCTGAGTGAGGCTGCCAGGCAGAGGCCCGCAGGCGTGGCCGGGAGGGGAAGCCTGGCAGAATCCTTGAAGTTACAGTCAGAGCCTTCCGACTTCCCCTCCAGGAATGGAGGCCGCCTTGCTGCCCCGGTGGGACGATGCATCCGTGGGGCCGTCCACTGGCCCAGGGGCTGTCTGGGAAGGACCCCGCCACACCCCGTGAGCACAGAGAGCCTCAGCAGGGACCCCGCACTCCCGGAGCTGTGCACGCCAACATGACCGGTCCAGCCGCACGGCGGGTGTCACCGGCCTCATAAAGGGGGGCGCACACGTGCGGGGCTCAGGCCTGGGGCGGGGTGGAGCGGAGGGCCGGGCTCCATCTGAAGTGATGGGAATGTTCTAAAGCTGATGATGGGGACAGCTGCAAGGCTCGGTGAGTGTGCCAAAAACGCTGAAGTGCCTTAAAAGAGCGAGTTGGACGACGTGTAAGTCGCACTTCAGTAAAGCTTCTTTAAAGCACGTGCTAGAGAAAAATAAAGTTCAGGGGAAAACGTGGAACAAAACGCACAGACAAGGGTGCCCTGTGTCCAGCTCTCCACACCCTGGGCCTCCCCGGAGCCGGCCTGGCTCCTGATCTCCGGCCCAGGACTCACCAGTGCCCTGCAGGCCCAGCCCCGCCAGCCCCTCGAGGTCACCATGGGAGCAAGGAGCAGAGAGCAGAAGGGGCCAGAGCCCCTCACCCCGGACCCTGCTCACTCCTCACCCCCAACCCAGCCCAGCCTCCCTGGGACCTCCCTGTCCCCCCGTCCTCACGAGGTGCACGCGCTGCGGGCCTCGCCCTCCCGTCGGGCCATAGGGTGGGGGGCCACATGGCGTGTGTCCGCGTGCACGGGGTGGCCTCGCTAGGGTGCGTGTGGACTCTGAGTTGCCCCGGAGGCCAGGGTGGGCCCGGGACTCTGGATGGACAGCAGGTCAGGGCTTGGCTCCTGTCACCTTCTGCGACTCTGCGTAGTTACCCACAGCGCCCTGACCACAAGGGGCCCGTGCGGGTTCCTAGGGCACCGGGCAGGCAGGGGCCTGCGCGGGCTGGGCTGCAGGCTGGGTCTGAGGCTGCCGTGGCAGCGGGCAGGGCCCCCCAGGCCCCCGGCTGGGTCTGAGGCCGCGTGGCAGCGGGCAGGACCCCCCGGCCCCCAACTGGGTCTGAGGCCGCGTGGCAGTGGGCAGGACCCCCCGGCCCCCGGCTGGGTCTGAGCCCGCGTGGCAGCGGGCAGGACCCCCGGCCCCCGGCTGGGTCTGAGGCCGCGTGGCAGCGGGCAGCCCCTCGCCCCGGCCCAGCCGTACCTCCACTTGCATAAGGCCCCCGGCTGGGTCTGAGGCCGCGTGGCAGCGGGCAGGACCCCCCGGCCCCCAACTGGGTCTGAGGCCGCGTGGCAGCGGGCAGGACCCCCCGGCCCCCGGCTGGGTCTGAGCCCGTGTGGCAGCGGGCAGGACCCCCGGCCCCCGGCTGGGTCTGAGGCTGCGTGGCAGCGGGCAGCCCCTCGCCCCGGCCCAGCCGTACCTCCACTTGCATGTCCTCCCAGGTGTCCAGGCGCACGGACTTGACCTTACTGACGTGGGGGATGTTCCGGTGAATCCCAGAGCAGCTCAGACAGATGAACACCCCCAGGGTGTATGAGGCCCAGTCAGGATCTGCAAGACAAAGCCAGCCGTCAGGGGATCTCCCCTGAGACGGGGGCACTGGACCCCAGCCCACAGGCCTGCACGCCCACCCCCCTTTCTGGGTTTCACTTCCTCGCTGGAGCGATGGGAGGGGGACAGGACACCAGGTTCACGGGGCCTGAGGGCCCTGGGCAGGGGTCCCAGCCACCCCCACAAAGGACCAGCCCCCCGTTGTCCCAGGAACCCCATCATGCTAGCTTCGCCGAGGGCCTCGGGAGAGACTGGAAGCCGGGCGCCGGGGCTCCGCCCCAGACTCTCAGAGCAGGCGGGACACGGAACAGACAGGTTCGGAGGAAGACTGCTGCGTCTCCACGAGGGCCCCAACCCGGCCTCTGCAGACTCTCCGCGGGGGACTGGGGGCTGAGGCACGGCCAAACCCCAACCCAGTAAGGGCCTCTGGCCACCGACAGGGTGGAGGCTGCGGGAAGGGGCTCCTGCTGCAGCTGGGGACGCCCACCCCCCTTTCTGGGTTTCACTTCCTCGCTGGAGCGATGGGAGGGGGACAGGACACCAGGTTCACGGGGCCTGAGGGCCCTGGGCAGGGGTCCCAGCCACCCCCACAAAGGACCAGCCCCCCGTTGTCCCAGGAACCCCATCATGCTAGCTTCGCCGAGGGCCTCGGGAGAGACTGGAAGCCGGGCGCCGGGGCTCCGCCCCAGACTCTCAGAGCAGGCGGGACACGGAACAGACAGGTTCGGAGGAAGACTGCTGCGTCTCCACGAGGGCCCCAACCCGGCCTCTGCAGACTCTCCGCGGGGGACTGGGGGCTGAGGCACGGCCAAACCCCAACCCAGTAAGGGCCTCTGGCCACCGACAGGGTGGAGGCTGCGGGAAGGGGCTCCTGCTGCAGCTGGGGCAACAGGCTGCAGGGGGCGTGCCCGGCCCAGGGCAGGGTCTGGCTCTCTGAGGCCACCAGGAGCCCTGCCCTGGCCTCGCCCCTGCACGTCGGCGGGTCCCAAGCAGAGCCAGCGCGGGGCGGCCTGGACCCGAGGCCTCGGCCGCTCAGAAGGGCCGTGAGCAGGCCCATCCTCCCCACACCCGCTTCCTGTCCACTGCCCACATCCCCCGACTGCACCCCTGCCTGCGGGGCCCACAGACACGTCAGTTCTCTGGGTGGAACCCCAGGGGATTCTCCAGCCAGAGGGTGGCGGCCCGGGCACAGCCCCTGTGCCGCCAGGCCCCGCTCAGCTGTGGCCCCCCAGGCCTCCATGACCACCTGCTGACCCCGGCGGGCGCTGGGAGGGGGGTACAGGGACACACTCCACCCCAAGGCCCCCACCGCGACCTGGGAAGGTGCTCTGGTGGCAAGAGCCTGCCCATGGACCGGACCAGGCTTCTGAGATCCTGGGCCCCCAGGCGGGTGGGGACCCCGGCGCCGACACAGCGGGCTTGGGGAGGGAGAGCGCCAGGCCCCCAGCTCTGAGCCTCCCGGGGAGCGGTGGGAGGGAACACTGTGTCAGGGAGCCCCAGATGCTGCCAGAGCCGGGGCTCCTGCACAGAAGAGCCCTGCTCGCGACTGCTCTCCACCGGCTCGTGGGGCCATGGAGAACACGTCTGCAGGGGTGCTCCCCGCGAGCGTCACCGGGCTGCGGCCGAGGACCCAGGAAAGCGCCTGCCCAGGGCCCTGAGCAGGCTGCACCCGGGCCCGGCCCATCCCACACGGCCACCGTGTGGAGCGCGCCCTCTGTGCCAAAGCATGGCCCCTGCAGGAAATGAGGAAGCCGGGATGGAAGGCCAGCAGGCCCGAGGGCATGAGGACAAGGCGCACCGGGGCCCTCACGGGGAGCCCACGTCCTCTGAGCAGGAACCCTCGTGCACTGGGGCGGGGACAAGGTGGGGGCCTGGGCACAGGGCAGGGCGAGGGCCACGGCTCCCTCCCGGCACCCCCGCTCGGGCGCCCGCCCCAGCCCCCCTGCGGGACCCAGCCCCCCCGGCCCAGCAGAACTCACGGCCCTGCGGCTCCATCACACCCGCCCGAGTCTTCCACGGTGGCCACTTCTTCCACACTCAAAAAGGCTCCCTGTACCCTCTGACAATCACACCCAAGAAAGGTGCTGTTTGTGTGTCCACAACCCCAGCCCCGTCTCAAAAGACAGAGAAGCAGGAAGGTTGGGCCCGAAGAGCTGGCAGCTCCCGCGTCGTCCCAGACGGGTATCCAGCGGCCGGGCCTGGAGGGGCATCCGCGGTGCGTTCCAGCTTCCCCCAGACCCTCACACCTGCTCGGGTCGCAGTGCCGGCTGCTGGGGTCCTGGGGTCCACAGCCTCCTCACCCTCACTGGCCACGACTGGCCATGTTGCCAGGCTGCGGCCCTGCCATCAGCCCAGTTCCACAGGAACAAAGCCCAGGGACGTATAACCAGGGGCTGAGGCCACGCAGCAGCGGGTGGCTGGCCCGGGTCTCCCAGAACCACCTTCCTGGTTCAGAGCGGAGGGTTCCTGCTCAGAGGCATCCACAGGGGCCCCCGCCCAGCGGCCAGGCTGCGAGGAAGCCCGTCCTCATCTCCGGGGCAGACGGCTCCTGCCTCCTCCTGCCTGGGGCCCCCTGGCAGCGCCGGGACAGGGAGATGGTTTCGAGTAAGCTGGAGGCAGGGGCATCTCAGCCGGACGCCTCCACCTGCCTGCAGGAGTGCCCCTCCGTGTGGGCAGAGGCACTGGCCGCCCCTGCCCCAGGGCCCGCAGCACAGGCGCTCGAGTCACCCGCTGGCCGGGTGCGTGCCTGTCTGCCCTCTGCCCTGCAAAAGGCTTCAAACCCTCCAGGCAGCAGCAGGGTGTCCCTGGAGGGCCCGGGAAGGCGCTCCAATCAAGTGATTTAAGGAAGGGTTCAGACCCTGGGGGGAGAATTCTGGGGGTGACGCTGAACAGCAGTCTAAGGCCTCAGGGGTCAGAAGAGTGACTGCCCCAGCCCCCAAAGCCAGCAGAGCAGGAAGTGGGGCCGAGCGCTGCTCAGGGCGCCGGCACCCCGCAGCCCCTCTGCGGGGATGACTGATGGCCACTTCCGGTCCATCTGGGCGTCTGCGCTTCAGCGGACCAGCAAGTCGCTCGCCCAGCCCTTCCCTCCTCCTGGAAGCAGCCTCTCAGCAGTCTCCTGGGGGGCTCGATGCCTACCCTGTGGCCAAAAGCCCCAGGCGGGGGCGGGGGGTGCTGGGGGAGGGGAGGCCTTCAGCTCCAGGAGACAGCGTGCGAGCTGGGGTGTACGCATCTGCGAGAGCCTTGCCCTGAGCCCAGGGCCCCAGGGCGGGAGAGCCGGTCGGGTGCCCCACAGAGGGCCCCACGCTGGGCCCGGTTCTGCTCTGGGGGCGTGCCCTGGCCCGGCCCCAAGGCTGAGGGGCTGCCTGCCCCTCTGTGCACTCAGGACACGGGGAACCCCTTCCCGATGGCCTGGACTCAGCCGCCAGGACCTGTGTCCCCAGCGGAGGCTGAGGGTCAGCAGCTCTGGCCGAGGGCACGGCAGCGTCAGCAGAGCACAGGGCCCCGTGGCAGAGGCGTCGGGGCTGCCCCGCGCTTCTCCGGGCTCCTGCACGGTGCTGGGGGTTGACCAGACCCGCGGGCCAGCCAGACTGTGCCCCAGGCCGCCCGCTCCAGACTCGCCTCTCCTGCCCCACAGCTGCCCCAGCTACCCTGCCTTCTCCTGGGACGCTGCATGACTCAGCCCCCTGGCTCTTCCAGGGCAGATGAGACGCGTCCTGGGGCTGAGGCGGGAGAAGCAGGTGTGCCCCTTGCCGAGCCCAGTGGGGGGGCCCCAGCAAGGCCGCGGGCTGCAGCAGGGAGGCCTGAGCTCTGGGCAGAGGCCCAAGGGGCACTGAGGCGGGGGGCGGGCGCCAGCCTCGGGGTGCACTGCCCACGCCCATCGCAGGCGCCCCCTGCTGAGCACCCCCCACGCGTCCAGCGCCGCTGGGGCACCCACCCTCGCCTCCCACTGGAGCCTGAGCTCTGGGGTGCGGTGCCCCATCACTAAAGATGGCACCGCATCCAGCATGCGCTCAGCGCCTGTCTGTGGCCACAGCTCTCCTCCCGCCCAGTCCCTGGAGAGGCAAGCTGTGGACCCGGGCCTGGCGTGGCCTCCCCGCCTGGGCCCTGCTCCCTTCTCTCTCGCCAGACCCAGTGGTCAGAGCCCCTCTTGGGCCCGAGGGCCTCCTTGCCTCCCAGCCACACCTCCGCCGCTCCACCGGGTACCCTCTGAGACCCTGGCCTCCCTGGCGCCGAGCCCAGCCCTCCTGGACCAGGCACCACCGCGAGTCCCCTGCCCACCGCCCCCCTCAGGCTACGCACACCCCGCCAGGGGCCCTCCAGCTTCTCATCTGGCCTCTTGGCTCTAAGATCTGAGCTCGACGCAGGCGGTGGTCACGCAACCAGGGGACGTTCTAAAGGCCGTGAATTCTTCCCTTTCCACGGTCAGCTCTGCCTCACGTGACTCTCGCCGCAGTGAAGGTGAAGAAGCGTGAACGGAGAAGCGGCTTCGGCCGGCTCTGCCGCCCCAGCCCGGCCCTCTCGGCTCCGGAACCTCCGTGAGTGCCGGGCATCTCCAGTCCACCCGCCGCCTGCGTCCCCAGCGCCCGGATGGCTCCCCCTCTTCCTGCAGCCCCTCCCGGCCCTTCTGCCCACACCCGAGCTGCCAGCACACCCCGCTCCTCAGGCTTCCCAGCGCCTCCAGGCTTCGACGGTCCCCCCACCACTCAGTCCTGCACCGCGGGCACCTCCGAGCCCGCGTCCCAGCGCTGGCACACGGCCTCTCCACTTTTCCCTGCAACAAGCGAGGCTTGCGGGGGCCCGGCGGGTCCCTGCTTCGGGAGGAGCCGTGCCCCCGTGACCGGGGGACCCTGGCAGCCACGGTACCACCTGTCCACAGGTCACACCGCAGCAACGGCCTCCCCCTGTGAGCGCCCCAGGCCCGGCTGCACCCACACGCTCCCATCACTGAGGCCACTCCCCCCACCCGGGGGCCTCGTGCTGACCGCCGCCTGGCCAAGGCTCCACAGCCCCCTGTCGCCCAATGCTGCCCACTCTCACCAAGGCCTATGCCAGGAGGGCCACGGGCAGGGGAAGCCCAGCCCAAAAAGGCACGCCGGTTAACCTGGCGCCGCACACAGGCGAGGGCATCCGGCCCCTCCATCAGAGCTGCCCCCCACGACAAAAGCGGCTCGAGCGCCGCCTCCTCTGGGGGTCCTGGTCACAGCAGGGGCCCCGCTCCCTCCACGGGGCCGCTCCCACCATCCCGAGCCCCACCAGCTGGTGACCCCGAGCTGCCCCTCCGGAACCGTGGGGACCCCCTCCCTGTGGCCCCTCGAATGCTCTGCTGGCCGGGTCCCCACAAGGAGCACCTGGGGCTCACAGTGTCCCCCAGCTCCCCTCCCCCGGGCCCCCAACACGGCTCAGGCCGCTCCCCACTGGACCCACCCCAGGCCAGCCCTTAGCTGAGGTGACCCCGAGCTCCCCTGCTGTCCCCAGAGCCGCCGCCCGCTCCCCGCAGCCTCGACAGGGCCGCGTGGGCAGTGGCTCCAACGGTCCGCAAGCCCGTCCTCCACATTCCAGCAACCAGCATCTCCCCGACCCCGGGAAGGAGGGGCCGCCAGCCCGCAGCCCGTCTGGCCTCTGCACGAGGCCACCTGCCCACCGGCCACGCCCACGAGAGCGCAGAGCTCAAGCAAGGCACGGGCAGGGCGCCCCAAGACTCATACACGGGCAGGCAGCGCCGGCTCTGGGGCGGATCCAAGGTCAGCCCCAGCCGACTCTGGCTCTGGGTGGGGCTGCCGTGGGCCAGGCGAGGCTGGCACCCTGCTGGCCACCTCCGGGCCTACACGCTGTCCTGGACAGCTGCGGTGGAGGGCCCATCCTGGACAAGATTCAGGGAAGCTGGTGGGGCAGCGAGCACCCGGAGTCTCTCCGCCTGGAGAACCACAGCGCTGGCAGATTTGGACGACAGAACTGGTCCTGAGCTCTGGAGCCTGCGGGAGCCGGACCGCTTTGAGGGGCGGTTCCGCTCAGCTTCAGCTCTGAGCCCAGCAGTGGCTACCCACCCCAGAGTCTCCGTGTTCTTAGATTCAAATGGCTGGTGTTCCACAAAACACACGAGACACACAAAGAAACCAGGGTGGGGCCTGCACCACTGTGCTCAGCAGAGTGTGGGGGACGCTGGCCGGAGGGATCAGGCAAGAAAAAGAGCGAGAGCCATCCACGCTGGAAAGGGGAAGTGAGAGCAGAGCCGTCTCATCTGCCAGCGAAACGGCCTTATACGTGGAAATGCACGAAGACGCCACTGAAACGCTGCTAAGACTCGCAGATGAACAAGCAAAGTAGCAAAGGATTCAAAGTTAACACGCAAGAAATCAACTGAATGTATATGTATACATATAACAATTTTAAAAGGAAACTACAAAAGTCACGCCATTTACATTAGCATCAAAAAGAATAAAGTACTTAAGAATTTTCTTAACCAAGGAGGAGAAAGACTTGTACAACCTAACATTCCTGAAAGAATTTAAAGAATAAATAAATAAAAGGAAACACATCGTACGTCCATGGATTGCTCACTTCATATTGTTAAAATGCCAACATTACCCAGAACGATCTAAAAAGTCAATGCAATATTCATCAAAATTCCAAAAATATTTTTTTTGGCAGAAATAGAAAAACCCATCCTAAAACTCATGTGCGATCTGAAGGGACCTCCAGAGCTGCAGTAATCAAATCGTATTGGCATAAACATAGGCGGAGGCCAACAGGACAGAATCGAGAACCCAGAAATAAACCCTCACGCATGTGGTCAAGTTATTTTTTGATAAAGGTGCCGAGATCAATGGGAAACTGTCTGTCCAAGAAACAGTGCTGGAATGTCGGCTATCACCTGCAGAAGAGAGCGGGACCCTGACCTACACCAGATGCAAACATCAGCTGAAAACGACCAGGGGCCTACGTGTGAGACCTGAGACAGCGAAGCTCTGAGCAGAAACACGGGCGCGCCTTCGCGACGCCGGGTTTGAAACGCTTTATGGGATGTGACACCAGAGGGCAAAGGCAAGAAGAGAGAAAAATCAGCAAACTGGACTTCACGGAAATTAAAAAAGCTTTTTTTTTGGTCATGCCATATAGCTTTGTGGAATCTTAATTCCCTGACTGGGGCCTGAACCTGGCCCTCAGCAGTGAGAGCACTCTGTCCTGACCACTGGCCTGCCATGGAATTCCCTCATGAAAATATTTTAAGTTTTGTGCATCAAAATATACTGTCTACCAAGTAAAAAGCCAACCACAGAAACATAGAAAATATTTGCAAATAATATATCTGATAAGGGATTAATATCCAGAATATACAGAGAACTCCCAAAACTCAACAACAACAACAAAAAAACAACAATCCAATTTCTAAGTGGGCAAAGGATTTAAAAAGACATTTCTCCAGAGAAGATATATAAATGGCCAGTCAGCACGTGAAAAGACCCTCAACACGATGAATGATTAAGAAAATGCAAATCAGGGCCACAGTGAGCTGGCATCTCACACCCATGAGGGCGACTGCTGCCCCCAAACCAAAGCAAGAGACGGCGAGGATGGGGAGACTGAAACCCATGTGCGCTGCTGGCGGGCACACCCAGTGCTGCAGCCGCTCCAGAAAGCAGCCCAAGACCACTCCACAGAGTGAGAAAGAACTAACCGCGTGACCCAGCAAGTCCGCTTCTGCGCGTGCATCCAGAAGGACCAAGAGCAGACTCTCGA
This sequence comes from Kobus ellipsiprymnus, assembly GCA_006410655.1. Taxonomy (NCBI): domain Eukaryota; kingdom Metazoa; phylum Chordata; class Mammalia; order Artiodactyla; family Bovidae; genus Kobus; species Kobus ellipsiprymnus. The sequence goes on from SJYR01001866.1 coordinate 284,385, forward strand.
GACGTCTGCTCACCCACGCCCACAGCAGCTTGGTCCACGACAGCTGAAACGTGGACGCAGCCTAAGCGCCCATCCGTGGAAGAACGCGCACGTGAAACAGTCCATCCATGCAGTGGGGTATGATCTGACCTTAAAATGGAAGGAAGCGGAAATCTAAAGAAAGCTGGGATAGCTATGCTGAGGAAAAAATACTCAGAAAAAAAAAGACTTTGAGACAAGTATTGCAATGAGAGACAAAGAAGGACGTTACATGAAGAGGCCAACCCAGCAAGGCAGTGTGAGTATTTACAAATATTTAGGCACCCAAAGGAGACGGCTGGATGGCATCACCAGCTCGACAGACATGAGTTTGAGAAGCTCCGGGAGTTGGTGACGGACAGGGAGGCCTGGCGTGCTGCAGCCCGTGAGGTCACAAAGAGGCGGACGCGACTGAGCGACTGAACTGAACTGAGGTACCCAACATAGGAACACCCAAAAATGTAAAGCAAATGTCAACAGACGTAAAGGGAGAAAAAGACAGCAACAGAGTAAGAGGAGGGGACGTTAAAACCCACGTCCACCAGTGGTTAGATCATCCGGACAGAAAACCAATCAGGAAACTCTGGCTTTGGACGACACATGTTGGAAATTCCGCTCAGAAGCCACAGAGGGCACACACCCTCCCCGCGCGCACACGGGCTTTCCCCAGGACCAGTCACACGGCAGCCAGAAAACAGGGCTAATCTGAGAAACCTGAAATCGCATCAAGTGTCTTTTCTAACCACAGTGGTATGAAACTAGAAATCAAGAAACGGGACAACTTGGAAGAAACTGATTATTTCCTAGAATCATGCAACCTGCCGAGAACAAACAGCAAATCTGAACAGGCCAATAACTAGTGAGGACACTGAGTTCATAGTCAAAAACCTCCCAGCAACCCAGAGTGCAAGACAGACAGCCTCACCGGTGAATTCTTCCAAACATTTAAAAATAATTAATACCAGTGCTTCTCAAACTCTTCCAGAAACAGGAGGGAACACCTTGAAACTCACTGTACAAGGCCAGCATTACCTGATGCCAAAATCAGATAAAGATACCTGGTTTTCTGTATAAAGATACACAAAAAGGAAATCACAGGCCAATATCCCCGATACAAAATCCTCAACAAACTGTTATCAAGCTACATTCGGCAACGCGTTAGAAGGATCAAGGCCATCGCCAGTTGAGACCTACTCTAGGGATGCAAGCTCAGTCCAGCTCAGTCACTCAGCTGCGTCTGACTTTTTGCGACCCCATGGACTGCAACACACCAGGCCTCCCTGTCCGCCACCAACTCCCAGAGCTTGCTAAAGCTCATGTCCATCACATAGGTGATGCCATCTGCCGGGAGCCAGCGTGAGGAATCCCGTCCGTGACAAAGGCCATGAGGAAGGAAGCCGACAAAACGCAAAGGCATGATCCGGCGTCGGGGGCTCCCCCCGGGTTTTCTTGAACATCCCCGAAACCAGAGTCAGCCTGCTTTATTGTACTGTGGCTTCACTCTTCTGACATTCTCTGGAAAAAAGTTAGTTCAGGGCTTCGGTCTCCCGCACATGAAAGGAATGTTTCAGCTCAAACCCCTCTGATGGCTCTCTAACTTGCCTGACAGGTTCCCCGGACTTTTACAATTTGTGAATTGCTTACAGCCCCCCAACCGCGAGAGGCACAAAGCTTAAAGCATCTTAGAGATACAGAGCCTTTTCTAAAGAGCTGAAAATCATATTGGTGACGGGTCTCACTGTTGACTCAGGGACTGCTGCCAGGCCTCTGTATTCTTTATCTTTAGGCACCTGGAGGATGTTAATCAATGTAATCGGGATGCAGAAATAGGAATGTAGTAGTTTTGATGTTAGCAACACTAGACTTTTGAGTTAATTACTTTTCTCTTTTGTTATAAATCACTGTACTCCTTTTACTTGTCATAAATTGCTGTGTCCTTGCTATGTAAGAATGTAACTTTATTTAGTGCTTTCTGAGAGTGGCACCAGACTTTGGGAAGAACAACATTCTAAGACAAATAAGTCTTCAGGTTGACAAACCCTTATCAGAAAAGGGCCGTAAAATGTTAATTGGCCTTCTGGCTGGAAGACGATGTAAATCACCTAAGACTTGTGTATACAGCTAGGTATGCAGAGAAGAGGCCTGGTCTCGATAAGAGTCAGGGCTGCTGACACTGCATAGTTTTGTATTTACCCCTTGACCTCTACGTACAGTCAAAAAGTATAAAAAGCCTTCTGAACAATAAAGGATGGACCAGTTTCTCGGACTAGCCTCTCGAACTAGTTTCTTGGAAATCTGGTTTCCCCCGTGTCTCTCTCTCTCTCTCTCCCTCTCCTTTTCTGGCTGAATTCCCATCTGGAGCGGAGAGGCTCGCCACGTCTACTAACTTGCCCCGGCTTTTAAGTCCCGTGAGAGAGGGAGCCCAAGGCGGGTCACCCTCTGCTATTTAAACGAGCGCCGGTGGCCTAACGCAGATGCTGCAGACTTCCTGTCCTGGAATTTATTGGCTCTCCCCGTAAACCAGGCTATTCAGCCTCTTTTCTCCACTAAATTTTCCTACTATACTATTTCTTCTTAATTTCTTTTATATTTCTAAATAAATAATTTTTCCTCGCCTACTCCATCTCCCCTTCGAACTCCCTGGACCCACCGGGGCTGGATCCCGGCAGCCATCCAACCACCTCATCCTCTGCAGTCCCCTTCTCCTCCTGCCTTCAACCTTTCCCAGCATCAGGGTCTTTTCCAGTGAGTCAGCTCTTCGCATCAGGTGGCCAAAGGATTGGAGTTTCAGCTTCAGCATCAGTCCCTCCAATGAATATTCAGGACTGATCTCCTTCAGGATGGACCGGTTGGATCTCCTTGCAGTCCGGGGGACTCTCAAGAGTCTTCTCCAGCACCACAGTTCGGAAGCTCAGCTCTTCAGCGCCCAGCCTTCTTTACCGTCCAGCTCTCACAGGGGATGCCAGGATGGTCCAGTATTCCCAAATCAAACAATCGACGGGTTAGTTGCTGAGTCGTGTCTGACTCCTTGAGACCCCGTGGACTGTACCCCGCCAGGCTCCTCTGTCCATGGGATTTTCCAGGCAGCAACACTGGAGTGGGTTGGCCACTTCACTCTCCAGGGATCTTCCCGACCCAGGAATCGAACCTGAGCCTCCTCTGTCGGCTGCCCTGCAGGCAGATCCTCTACCAACCGAGCCACCAGGGGGGCGAAAGAATCAACGGGGACGCGCCAAACGAGGAGTGGAAACCACGATCCTCTCAACAGACGCAGAAGCTGCACTTGACAAGGTTCAACATCCATTTATGAAAAAGCTCTCGGGAAAGCGAGTAGGGGGAGTGCATCTCAACAACACAGGCCGCGGCAAGCCTTGCTGACAGCAAGTTCAGCAGAGAAAAGCGGAAAGCCTTTCCTCCAAGACCAGGAACAAGTCAAGGGTGCCCAGGCTCGCCACTGTTATTCAACAAAGCACTGGAACGCTTAGCCAGAGCAAACAGGCGAGAAAAAGAAACAAATGGAACCCAAGCAAGAAAGGAGAAAGTAAAAGCGTCGTTGTTTGCAGATGACAGTATATAATACGTGGAAAACTAAGCCTCCATGGAGAGACTGTTAGAACTATTCCACGAATTCAGTAAAGTTGCAGGATAGAAGTCAATCTACAACAATTTATTGTGTTTCTTTACACTAAACACCACCAACACGCACAGACGATTAGAGGCTTCCCTGGCAGCTCAGCGGCAAAGACTCCACCTGCCGAGACAGGGGACACAAGTTCAAGCCCCGACCCGGGAAGACCCCGCGCGCCGTGCAGGGACCAGCCTGCGCCACAGCCGCTGACCTGTGCTCTGGAGCCGCGGAGCCGCCGCCGCCGCCCCAGCGCCCCGAGCCCGCCCTGCAGCGAGAGATGCCCACGCACCGCAGCCAGACACAGAGC
>SJYR01001866.1:350136-361336 GCA_006410655.1 Kobus ellipsiprymnus
ACCCCAGACCTGGAGGGGGCGGAGCGGTGAGCTCTGTCCCTGTCTCTTATACACATCTAGATGTGTATAAGAGACAGGTGTGTGGGAGGCGAGGACCCGCCGTTCCGCGCCCAGCACCAGGGAGGGCCGTGCTCACCACCGCACTCCATCCTCCTGATGGCCTGACTGGGGACCCAAGCCAGGCAGCTGCGGGCAGGGCGCCCGGGGAGGCTGGTCCTCAGTCCGCGGCCCGCGGATGGGAGCCCCCACCAGGCAGCATGCGCCCCTCCCAAGGGGAGGTCTGAGTCGGGCCAGGGGGCATGATCAAGCTGCTTCCCCAAAGGACAAGAGCGTAAGAGGCAGGCAGCCCTCAGTGCAGCGGGGCTTAGACACGCGCCCCGTGGCCCAGTGTACCCCAGCGGGCACCCGGCCCGCATGCCACCCTCTCCCCGGGGCCTGCCACTAGCCCCCACCGTGTCCCCCATCCCCATCACCAACGCGCGGGGGGTGGAGCGGCCGGGGGCTGCCTCACTGCTGCCCCAGCGCCTGGCTCAGAGTCCTGGGCGCCAGCAGAGGCTGGCCTATCAGCTCATCTGCCCCGTGGCCCTGCCGCCCGCCAGGCCCCTCTCCAGGCCGTGTGCTGCAAGGCCCTGTCTGCCCAGCGTGTTGGCACCCACGCAGGCACCAAGGAGGACACGTCGCGTCCTGAGAGCTCCTGCTTAGGTCCAGAGCAGAGCAGGGGACCCCCTCCCTGACGCCACAGCAGTGCCGCCAGCCTGTGCTCACGTCAGGGTCCACCTGGGAGTCCGGTGCCCTCCCCAGGCGGGCACCCTCTGCTCTGCCAGGCTGGCCGCGCTCCCCTCTCCAGTCCACTGCTGGCCCCAGGCAGGAACCGCCCTGGCCCGAGGCTGTGAAGACATCTCCACTCCCTGGAACAAGACCAGCCAGAAGCTGGCCGCATGGCAGTCACCCGGGGCCAGGCAGGGCCACTGCCCCAGAAGCGTGATCAGAGACAACAGGCAGAACTCTCAAAGAGTGGGGACGCAAGTCACCTTCGGGCCAAGGTACTCCTCTTGGGAGAGACCGGATGCGGTGACCGCCGGACCCCCTCGACGACCAAGGAGCAAGCCAGGATGCTTGAGCCCACCAGCCTGCCCACACGGCACCGGGGCTGGGCAGTCCTGCTGCTGGCGTCGCTGCGAGCCCACGGCCACACGCCGGCACGTGCCAGGCGCGCCCCTGCTCCATGGACAAAGGCTGGTTGCAGGCCTAGCTGGGCATGCCTGCCACAGAAGAAGGGCGCCCACGGGTGAGGGTCCGAGAGTGAGGGGATATGTCTCCAGCCAGACGCGCACACCTGTATGTTCCCCCGGCCTGGCAGAGGAGGGCAGAAGGCCTGCGGGGAGGCGTGGACCCGGCTGGGCAGAGGCAGGGGTGCCAGGCAGAACCAGGCCCTGGCCAGGCTGGCAGCACCGGAGTCCCGGAGGGATCCGGGGCAGGGCTGAGGGTGGGCGGGAGGTCAGGGCCCCCTGACGCCCTGGGATGATGGGGCCCTGGACGGCACCTGGTGGGCGCTGCTGCCTAGGGAGGCGTGGAGGAGGGCCCAGAGGTCTGGGAGGCCCCACCAAGCACGGGAGGAAGGCAGCCACGTCAGCCTGGGTGCCTGCAGGCAGGTCTGCAGAGGCGCGTGTCCGGTGGGTGGGCAGCGGGTGGGGGTGCTTGGTGGGAGGGGCAGGCGGGGCGCATAGAGGGCAGACTGGGAGCCGGGAGGCCCGTGCGTGGCAGTGGGCAGCTCTGACCGGTGTCGTCAGGACAGCCCGGAGGAGGCTGACAGGACTCACTGGGACGAGGCTGCTGGGCTCCTGGCCCCCCTGCCCCTGGGGCGGCCCTGACAACACCGGTCAGAGCTGCAGTGGGTGACGGGCGGCCGCAGGCGGTGTCGTCGGCCCTGCTATGCGGGGACAGCCAGGGCCTCTGGGGCCAGGGGCAGCGCCCGGCGGCTGAGCGCCCACCTGGCCTTGCCTCCTGCCCCTGGGAGGCCAGGACCACAGAGGGCCCTGCTCGGAATCCTGGTCTCTGGCCACGGTCCAACTTCCCCTTTCTCAGGAAGGAACAGAGAGCTGGTGACTGGAGGCGGCCCAGCCCAGCCCGCCAGTGTGCAGGGCGGGGGGGCCCCATTGTTCTCAGGCCCCCTCCTCACAGGGCCTCGGGGGAGGGGAGCCTGTTCCCAGACTCCTGCACTCCCAGAGCCCCAGCACAGGGAAGTGGCGTGACTCGGAGGCGGCTGGGGTGGGGTGACCCGCAGGGCCAGCACAGGGACCTGGACACGGAGGGACACAACTAGAGGCCTCGCGTTTTGGCCAGCTGCCCGCAGCCGCGGCGGGCGCACACTCCCAAAGTGACCGATGCTGACGGCAAGTCTGGGTGCTGGGCGCAGCTGCTGCTCCGGGTTCCCAGGAGCCCACGGGCACCGCCCGCCCCAGCAAGCATCCCAGTGCCTCGTCCCTTCCACGGCGGCAGTCTGCCTCCTGCCCTTCTCACCCGCACCCCCGTGCGCAACACCTGGAGGCGAGGAGCCTCCGGGAAGAACACGGGGACAAAAAGCGAAGACAGGCAGAAAGCAAAGGAAACCGGCACCTTAGCGCGTGAGCTGCGTCTGAAGCCAGCCGTGCCCTCGCCGCGGACGCCGACAGGACGCGCACAGAGCTGTCTAGTTTGTGGGCAGGGTTTCCAAGTTCTGTGTGTAAGAGCTGCCAGAACACAGCGGCTCGGGCTGGCCGCTGAGACACGCACAGACCCCCTCGGGTCAAGCAGGCTGGCCGTGTAAGCATCTGAGCTCTTGAAAAAAGTTCTGAGCTGATTTGCTCCGCGTGACCGCCTCCCAAGGACCGCGCGGGTCTCCAGCCGGGCAGGGCCGCTGCCAGGACGTCCCCCGCTTCCCTCAGCCCAGGAGCCCGTGGGGCCCTTCCACTGCCCCACCCGACATCGCAGAGGGCCATCCTTCCGTCCTCAGCCTCCCCTGGCTGAACCTGCCCTCCGGCGGATGGAGACCCCCAGGAGGGGCAGGCGCATCAGGGGAGCCCGTGGGCAGGGTGCCCTTCCCGTGTGCCGGCCCTTCCCGACACAACCCTCAAGGCTCCAAAATGGCTGTGAACAGGAGGCGCAGCTGCACCCGCCTGCAGCGGAGGGGCACCGCGAGAACAGGTGGCGGACGCGCACAGCGCCCCGACGCGAGGGTGCGCATGCGCCCCCGCGCCTCGCGGAGGAGCGCCGCGCCGGTGAGCAGGCCCAGCGCGGCAGGAGGGGAGGGACCGAGGCCCGGGAGCCGCGCGAGGCGCTCGGGCTGGTCAGGCGCCGACAGGGTGCTCTGTGGACCAGCATGCCGGCCTGCTCAGCGCGCAGGAGCCCGCCGGCATTCGGGAGGGAAACGGGCAGCGGATCGGCTAGAAGAGGATGGACGGGGGCTCCGAGGACCCCTCAGGCCCGGCCCTGCCTGGGGCTCCTTCCCGCACCCTGGACCCCAGGTCTGGGAAGAGGGATCCGAGTCCTGCGGCGGCTGAGAGCAGACGCCCTCCCTGGAGGCGATGAAGCCGGCAGGCAGCAGGCGCTCCGCAGTCCTGCCCCCGCCTTCAGCCGCTGCCTTAGCGGCTCATTAGGGTACAGACGCCCCGCCCGCCCCGCCCGCCCCGCCCGGGAGGCGCCTGCCTGAACCCCCAGCCCCCTCCCCGTGTCGGGGGGAGGGGGGAGGGGGTCGCAGGCACACACCCTGTAAGCGGGCGCCTGCTCCGTCGCGTTGGCTGGCAAACAGATGCCTGTGGAGGCCACATGTCATGCCCCCTGTGCCCCCCACGCTGGGCTCCCTCCCGCGGGGTGGGGGCCGGGCCACTCAAGGGCAGGCAGGGCCTCCCTCGCCCCTGGACCTGGGAGGCCAGGGTCTGCCCCAGAGGGCTGCTGGCCTCGCTCTGAGAGCAAGAGGCCCGGTGGGCTCAGGACGCATGGCACGGAGGGCTCCCCACCTCCCCAGGACTCAGGCGTTTCTCAAGAAAGTCTGTCCTCTCACCACCAAGGCACCTCCACCCGCCAAGGCCCACCCAGACCTTAGCGCCCGCCTGCCCTGACTCTGCCAGGCTGGGAGGGAGGCACCGGAAGGACGCCAGGCGCACATGCAGACTACCTCCCACCATCTCTGGCCCCTCCCCAGGGCTCCAGCAGCAGCTGGTTTTCAGGACAGGGGGCCCGGTGCCCTGGCACGGCACACCAGCGCTGCCCAGGTGGCACGAGGGAAGCGGGTTTCTGGGCACAGACCGGGGGGGGGGGGGGGGAGTATCACAGGAATGCACAGTCAGTGCAAGGAAGGAAGGATGCGCGGGGCAGCGCTGCCGCAGCCTCAGGAAGGCTGAGGTTCCCGCGAGGGGGGCCGAGGGGCCAGGCCTTGGGTCCACCCCCAGCCCCCCAGCTCTCCTGCTACGGGCCTCTCTCACGCAGCCCAGGCGCCACAAGGTGCCAGCAGGCGCCTTCAAGCTCCAGGGCTGTGGGTTTCCCGGCAAACAGGGTCAAGGAGGCCCGCGTTGTCTTTAGGGCCCTCACAGCTTCCAGCGAGGACGCCTTCGGCCGCTGAAAACACGCGCAGCCCCGTTTCCGGGCGGCCTCGGGGGTGGGGGCCGGGCTGTGGTCGCCAAGGACTCACGCGCTGCTCTTCCCACAGCCTGCCATGTGGAGCTGCCCGCTCAACGGCACGGGGGGCGAGGACCCGCTGCCCTGCCCGCTCGTCCAGAGGGCGCTGTCCGCGCTGTCGCTGCTCCACCTGCTGAGCGGCGTCCCCCTCGGCCTGGGCCTCAACGCGCTGCTGCTGCTGGCCAACCTGCACGACCCGGGCGGCATGACCATGCCCGACGTCTACTTCGCCAACATGGCGGCGGCCGGGCTGCTGCTCTGCGCCCTGGCGCCCGCGCACCTGCTGGGCCCCGGCGCAGCCGGCGGGGCCGCCTGGGACCTGGGCAGCGAGGTGCACGTCTCGCTGCTGGTGCTGTTCAACGTGGCGGCGCTCGTGACGCTGTACTCCACGGCCCTGCTGGGCCTGGACTGCTACATCGAGCGCGCGCTGCCGCGCACATACATGTCCAGTGTCTACAACACCCGGCACGTGTGCGGCTTCGTCTGGGGCGGCGCCCTGCTCGCCGGCTTCTCCTCCCTGCTCTTCCACATCTGCAGCCACGTGGCCGCACGGCTGGTGGAGTGCTCGCGGATGCGGGACGCAGCGGCGGACGACGCCATCATGCTGCTCGTCGGCTACCTGGTGCCCGGCCTGGCCGCGCTCTACGCGCTCGCGCTCCTGGCGCGGGTCCGCAAGGAAGACACCCCGCTCGACCGGGACGCGGGACGCCCGGACCCCTCGGCGCACAGGCTGCTGGTGGCCACCGTGTGCGCGCAGTTCGGGCTCTGGACGCCCCACTACCTGACGCTCCTGGCGCGCGCGGCCCTGGCGGCGCGGGGGAAGCCCCTGGACGGGCACCATGTGGGGGCGCTGCTCCTCGCCAAGGACCTGTCCAGGTTCCTGGCCTTCGCCAGCAGCGCCGTGGTGCCGCTTCTGTATCGCCACATCGACAGAAACTTCCCCGGCAAGCTGCGGCGGCTGATGAAGAAGCTGCGCCGTGGGCACCAGAGCTGCTCCCCGGACCAAGCGGGGGCGCAGCCGGTGACGGCATAGACGCTGCTCCACGGGCACCGCCGCAGGCGGGGCGGCCGCGCTGGCCGGAAGCACAACTGCGTCCTGTGCCCCAGGCTCGCTCCCTCTTCCCAGGTCAGGCATCCAGGAGAGGACGCTGACTCCAGCCCCTGCTCCCTCTCCCCTGGAGACGAGGCAGAACCAGGCACAGCCCCGTGGAGTTCCCCAGGCGCCCGGTGTGAGGATGAGCACCCACCTTTCAGCTCCACGCCCGCGACAGCCTGCTTCCCCTTGGCCGCAGACGAACTAATGAAACCCTAACGCCAGTATTTATACTTTGTTAAAATACTAGGCCTCCCCCCTTTTGTTTTGTTTATAAGGAGACGTTTGGTAGGAAAGTCAGAAGGTATTAAAATGAAGGAAATGCAAACCCACTCGGGTGGCGAGCCTCGCGGCCGGCCACGGGGCAGGACAGGGCTGCAGGCTTCCCGGGACGCGCAGGTCCGGCGGGAGGGGTCGTATGGGGCGTCTCCAGCGCCAGGTGTGCCCCCGGCGGCGCTGGTCCAGTGAGGGCCTGTCCTGAACGACTCCCCAAAGTGTGCACAAAAGGTGAGTGTCAATAAGGCGAAGGGAGGAAAATGTTCTCAGGATTTCTAACCCCAAAGCCGACGGGCCCGCCCACAGGAAAGACGGGTCTGGGCAGGCAGGCTCACGGGGCTGCAGAGCCCACCCGCCACCCTTCGGCCTCTCCCACACCCCGCTTTCTGTCAGTGTCAGCTGTTAGGGACACGGGGCCGCCTCCCTTTCCACTCCCCACGTCTTCACAAAGAAATCACAGCCCCTCACCCCAACCCTGTTCTGAACCCCAAATGCCCTAAAAGCAAAGGTCTGTTTCTGAAGGCTGCAGTCCGTGTAGGACACCTTTCAGGCGAAAGACAAATGCAATGCTGGGCGCCGCCCGCGCCCGGCTGCTGCCGTAAACACTCGCGGTGAGCTCACTGACCACCAGCTGCCCCAGGGCCAGGCTGCTCTGCTTGGCGGCATCTGTGGGGGGACTGCCCCACGTGGCCCCAGTCTCTTGGGAAGTCGAGCCAGGAGAGTGAGGTGCATGCTCTTCCACCTGCAGGCTGACTTCCCTCCAGGCTGATGGCCTGTACAGAACTAGGCACGCTGGACTCCGGGGCTGCAGCAAGCCTCGGGGGACAGAGCAGCGGGAATTGGTGGTCTCTGGGCGCTCCTGGCAGTGACGAGCACAGATGCCCGCCGGCTGCTCCAGGGCACCAGGGCCTGGTGGGAGCTCTCCTCAAATTCCCAGGGGCTCAGGCGGATGCCCCCCGCCCACCCAGCACGTCCCCCCCCAGGGACCCCGAGACAGCAGCGGCCATGCACAGGGGCGTGGGTGCCCTCCTCGGGGTCCCGGAGCCAGCAGAGGGAAGCGGTTCCTCCTCCTGCACCAGGGGCTCCTTGGAGAAGGGGAGCCCCCAGGGCCCAGATCTCTGTCCACAGCCCCCACCCCTCAGCTCAGCTGGTTTTCCCCACACAGTGCAGGGGGCCTAAAATCACGCTTTATTTCAGCTTCTCAGTGGCTTTGGTTGAAAGCTGGCTGGTCTCTGGGGACCTCCGGGTGGAGGGTGTCATCCTGTCCCGCGACCACCTCTACTGCTGACAGAGGACGAGCCGGGGTCTCAGGTGCAGACCCCACGACTGCTGCTGCTGCGTCCTGAACCCCCCTCTGCCCCCCAACGCGAGCAGCAGGCCCACCTTCGCCTCAGCCGCTAGCACCGCAGCAGTCTACCTTCCACGGACGCTGGCTTGCCGATCTCGTGCTGAACTCCGGGTCACTTCTTGCCGCCCTAGTATGCTTGATTCTTAGTCCTCCTGCCACAGTTGCTTAAAGATTGAATGAATTTTGAACCGTTTCAATGAGATCAGGCAGGTTCGGGGCTGTGTGGCCGTACATAGACTTGAGGCATTTAGAAGAGAACGAGCAGCTATTTGGAAGATGTTGAGATAGGCCATGCTCTGTCCTTTTTTTTTTAACTGTTAGTATGTATCTATTTTGACTGTGTGGCATGTGGGATCTTGGTTCCCCGCCACGGATGGAGCCCACAGCCCCTGCATTGGAAACACGGAGTCTTAACCACTGAGCCACCAGGGAAGTCCCTGATGGTTTCAATGATTTTATTTTTGTCAACAGACAGACTCACCTGCCGAGCCATGCTTCATTACTCGGGCTCCCCAGAGGTGAATTTTGCCTTGGGTTTGTTTCATGAGGTTACAAAGCTCATTGTAAGAAACTGGGTCTTTTACCAATCGCAGCAGATGCTATCAAGAAGTCAGAGTCAGGCTTCCCTGGCAGCACAGTGGGCAGGAATCCTCCTGGCAATGCAGAGCCCACGGGTCGATCCCTGGTCCAGGAGGGACGATCCCAGGTGCTGCGGGGCCCCTGAGTCCGTGGCCACAAGTACTGAGTGCCTGCCCTGCAGCCGGCAAGCCGGGACTCCTGAGCCCTCGCGCCGCGCCTACTGAAGGCTGTGCGCCTGCAGCCCGTGCTCTGCGACGAGAGAAGACGCCACAGTGAGGGGCCCACCCACCGCAGCCGGGAGCAGCCGTGCTCACCAACCCTAGGGGAGACCTGTGTGCCGCAGCGGAGGCCCAGCGCAGCAAGGCTTAGATGGCCTTCTTAGAAAACTTAAAAAGTGAAAAAAAAGTGAAACATCTGTTTCTTTGTGGAAAGGACCTGACAAAGGACAAACCAGGACTAAGGTGCTAAATCACACATCAAGTTCCTGAAGTTAAAATCAGGCGGGAGATGTGGGGGCCTTCTCGTTTCTAGCCCGTTGCATCTGCCCAGATGGCTTGAATTTACTGCAGGTGTGTCTTAGAAACTGGGGAAGAAAACCCACACATTTGAACATTAAATTACTTCACACTTATTAGCCAATTTCTGGATTCTAATGTGTGTGTTTCTTGTGGTGTCTGACATGTCAGCTAAACAGCGCACAGGTATAACAAAACAAGTCTTTCACCTCATGAGTTAAACAAACTCCAGCCTTTTTGGTTACACCGTGGCTCCTCCGTACTGGTCAGAGCTGACCCTGCACCACGCGGGTCTTAAGTCCGTCGCGGATAAACCCCGAGCTGTCCGAGGGCCCATGGTGTGTCCACGGGGCTGGTGGTGGGTGGGTCCCACACACCCGCGGGGGCCAGGGCTCTGGGAGGCAGGGGCCGCTCACACAGCCGTGCCCTCCGTCAACACTGCTCGTGCGGGACACAGAACGGGGCACTTCCTTCCCGCGTGTAGGTTTCCCAGCTGTTCCACGGGGGAGGGGAGACCGCTGCCAAACCGCCCGCCCCCGCCGTCCCGACGAGGCCGAGCGGGCTAACGGGCGGGCGGCCCAGCGACCGCGGGCGCGGAGCGGGCGTGTTCGCGGAGCGCCCTCCGGTGGCCGCCGCGGCCCTCCACCTGCGCGCAAGGCGCCGGCGCCGACTCCCGAGGAGGCCACAGCAAATCCTGCCTTTACAAGACAGGCCCCCAGGGCGGGCCGTGGAGGCGCGCCCGGCCTCCGGGCGCTGCACGGCGCGCACACGCACGGCCCAGGGACACCGAACCCACAGACGCGGTGCGGCTCTCAGGAGGCAGCCGGCTCCACGCGCAGTCTCTGACCCCCAGTCGCCTCGCGTAACGCAGCGCACTGCCCGCTGGGCAGAGGAGCAGAGCCCGGCAGGAAGGCCCCGGGGGCGTTATCGCACCCAGGCGGGCCTGCAGGGGCTGCGCCCCGCGCACCGCACGCAGCCCCGGGGCCCAGGCCCCCCTCCCCCCGCTCTGCCGCCGTGCAGCTGGACGGGGCACGTGCCTCACCCAGGCCCTCGGCCCCCAAAGGGGCCCGCCGAGAGCAAAGGGCCAGGCCGCCGGGTGCCCCCAGCGCCAGCAGGCTGGCGGGACAGGCGCTGGGCCCTAGGTTACACCCGCGCGCGCTGAGGCCCGTCAGAACACACAGCCCGCAGGGTAGGAGAATCTGGGCTGGCGAGGCCAATGGGCAGCGCGGGACAAGCACTCGCAGGAGAGGGCGCGCCCCCTACAGGCAAGCGGAGGGACGCAGAACCACCAGGACAGGCGGACCGCAAAGGTTCGTGCCCAGGACGGTCAGCCAAACCCCAGACAAGACCCGCGGGAGGGGTGGCGGGCAGCGAGCGCCCACGGAGATGTCCCCGGGATTTGGCGGCGCCCCCGGCCGGACGCGAGCCTCCCCCGCGCAGACGCGGGTCTGGAAGCAAGACGCTGGAGAAAACTCAGCAAGCCGGGACGCCGCCCACCCACGCCCCCCACCCACACCCCACAAAGACCACCAGCCTTCTACCCCAGGAAGCAGTCCTAGGGAGCAGGGCCGGCTTCCTAGACCCCTCAGGACTATTTCTGGAGCCACCGCAGAGAGCCACGCAGGGAACACAGCATCCTCAGCGCCCAGGCTGCCGAGGCTCTCAGGGGACCCTGAGGCTGGACCTTGGCAGCCCTTTTCCAAGGCTGAAGGAGGGGCCGCAGAAGGCCCAGTCCTTGGCCTGAAACTGGCACCAGAATAAGCCAGGGGGGCCGTCTCCTCAGCAAACTCTGAGCCTCACGTGAGAGCCTCCGAGCGAGGGTTCGGGCAGGCAGGCCGGTGGACAGCCACGTGGGGGACGCTGGCGGCTTCGCACGCTGACAGGGCTCTTCTGAGAAATGGCCAGCCCGCCCTTAAAAACTCACCCAAGAAGAGGAAGCGCATGTTCAGGTGGAAAGCCCACCTGCAGGTTCTGATGGCAGCTCTGGCTCTGGAAAACAAACCCAGAAAGGAACGAGCAGCGCTCAGCCAGCCGCCTGGCCACACTGCGAGTCCTGTGCAGCACACCACCGGGCGGCCAGGACGCCGGGCATGCGAGGTGGGTCGCGCTTAAGCGCAGATGCCTCCGACCACGGACCTCACCGCGGGCACGTCCTGAAACAAGTGACCCGGTGCCGTCGGGGACTCACAGCTCAGCATGGGGGTCAGGCCTGCGCCAGCGTGCAGGCAACTCAGTGAAAGCGAAAGTCACTCCATCTCGCCCGACTCTTTGTGACCCCACGGACTATACAGTCCATTGGATTCTCCAGGCCAGGATACTAGAGTGGGTGGCTTTTCCCTTCTCCAGGGGATCTTCCCAACCCAGGGATGGACCCAGGTCTCCCTCACTGCAGGCGGATTCTTTACTAGCTGAGTCATCAGGGAAGCCCAAGAATAGTGGAGTGGGCAGCTTCTCTCTTTTCCAGGGGCTCTTCCCAGCCCAGGAATCAAACCGGGGTGTCCTGCACTGCAGGCGGATTCTTTCACCAGATGAGCCACAGGGAAGCCCCTCAGCTCAGAGCAAATCTACGGAGAAAGTGGGGCCAAGGCGTCTGCCTGCCGGAGCGCCCAAATACCCAGTCACGCCCCTCCGCCTGGCTTCTCCCGGAGGGTGGGGCAGGGAGCCCACCTCGGCTGCAGTGGAGCCCAGGCTGGTGGGAGTGGGGGGGTGGGGGGCAGTGAGCAGGTGGGAGTGGTG
>SJYR01001866.1:365432-431027 GCA_006410655.1 Kobus ellipsiprymnus
CTGGGGCAGGGGGTGGGGGGGGGGGTGGGGAGCTGAGCTGGCTCCTCTCCGACAGGAAACGCTGCCCAGCCTGGAACTCACCGGCCCCGCACTGCTGGCTGCATTTCTGTCTACAAATGTCTTGAGAGATTCATAGGTTACATTCTCTATGCCTAATTCACAGGCTACTCTAAGGAAATTTACTGGTTAGCCTTAAAGGCAGTCTCTTGCTAAAACAAGCAACAATATGTAAACTTCGACAAAGAATAATAGTTATTCTCTGAAAGATAAACAAGACCCACTCACAGACCCTTCAAAGTTAAAAGTTTGTATCAGCAGGTGAAGAAAAGCCAGTCAACTGCAAACTTCCAGGAAGATGGTTGGTGGGACCCAGCTCAGTGCCGCAGGGCGAGGAAAAGACCAGCACTGAAGGGGTTACAGGCGGACTTGCTGGAGGCTGCCGCCGCCTATAAAGCCTGCGGCCACCAGAGGCAGGCCTGGCCGGAGGGCGGCGGGCGGCGGGCAGGCTGGCCGAGGGCTGGCAGCCGCGGCTTCCTGCTCCTCCCTGCTCCTCGCTGGAGTCCTGCAAAGGCCCTGATTCCACCCCAAGTCCAGAGTCACTGCTGCTGCCCCGCTGGGAGACGTCCGGAGGCTGGCTGAGCCCCACTCCCAAAGACGGGACAGGTCTGCTCAGAGCAACGCACATCGGGTGGCCAGAGGCGGCACAGGTAAGGGGGCCCCAGGCACCAGGATGGACAGGGGCCAGGCAGCTGGGTTGGGCGGGCTCGCCTGGGGTGGTGAGCCGCGGCCAGGCCGGTGTGGACAATCCAGGCGCTCCCACTGGGACTCCAATATGAGGTTCAGCGAGAAGGTTCTTTTGTGTCACAGGACAGTGGGGATGGTTTTTGTCCTCCGACGGCCGGCACTTTCCTTTCTCCTTCAGTGAGGATGCCCACCGGCCTGAGGTTAATTTAATATGTAGAACACATAACTAATAGATCTCCCTGGAAAAGGAAATGGCAACCCACTCCAGTGTTCTTGCCTGGAAAATCCCATGAACAGAGGAGTCTGGCGGGTCGCACAGAGTCAGGCGCGCCTGAGCAGATCTCACAAGAACGCGGCTCGTTTCTCTAGATCTGGACGGGCGATGGCAATCTGAAACAAGGCCCCACTGTTTAACACTCACCTTTCTATCTGTAATTCGTGGCCAACTTTCATGAGGAAAGTGTGTTAGCAGGTAAGACTCAAGCCTGTCTTTTCTCAAGACTAGCACACAGACAGCAGCAGCAGAAACAGCAGCAAGAATGGAAGAGCACTCACTCGGGAAAGGAGGGCGGGAGATCACTGGGGAGGCCGGGTGCCCACGGGCTCTGCTCGCCTTGAACTTCCGAGATCAGCCCCACACTTCCCAAATTCCCACATTGAAAGAGCAAAGCAAATACTCTTAAGCAGGTTTTACAAAGAAATTTAAAAACAGAGGCTTTAAACGTTACAGATGGGATCCGAGAACAATGGCGTTTATCTGGTTCAAATTGGGATTACCGACCAAAGACGAAGAGAGAACACGGAGCCACCAGTAAGACCCAGTGTCTCAACCCCAGAAGCAGAGGCTACTGAGTCTTTTTAAATTAACTGCCACGGTGTCCTGATGTCTCTCTCTCCTTTCCTTGTTTTTGACCTTGTTTTCAAGCGCTCGCTCAGGAAGTGTCTGTTGCTTTGGCAACACTTTGGAAACGATTCCCAACCATCTCACAGGTGAGGCGGAAACTCTCCAGGCCGGGTTGCTAGGGCTCCTCCCTCCCACCCAGCTGCCTGGCTGCCTGCCACCCACCCCCGCCACCCCCAGCCCTGGATGCCCTGATACCCCAGGCCCAGAGGCTCAGGGAGTACATGAGCAGAGCCTGTGTCCGGCTGGGCGCTGGCGGCCACCAGGGCAGGAATGGCAGAAGCAGAGGTCCGGGAGGGTTTCTCTCCCAGCCTCCCGGTCACAGCGTTTCTAGGCTGCAAGGAGCAGTAAGGAGATACATTTGGTTTTACAATAACCGGCAAAACAGTAAGACAAATTTTAAAATTTAGGTCCTGAAGCAATGAGCACTTTTTTTCATTTCACGTTATGAAAGCAGCTCGCATTCAGCACCGAACTCAGGATTGGCCAGAACCGCCGGGTCCCTCCACCTGCGCAGCTGAAGAGCAAAGCCGGCTGCACCTTTGGCGTGCCCCAGGTCCACTCTCTTCCGGAGTCACCTTTCCCCTCTCATCCTAAGGCTCCCCGCCCTACCGCGACACCCTGCCCCACTCCCTCCGGAGCCATCTCTGGCGGGCCTTAGGCCCAGGGCCCTGGAGCCTCGGGAGAACCCGGGTGTTATCTGCGTGTGACTCCCCTGCTCCAGCTCAGCGCTGGCCCAGCCGGCCAAGGGCACACACCCCCACCCACGGGTGTGTGCTCCCCCGCGCTGGCGCACCCTGGCGCCCGCTGACCCTCTACTCTCGCTTCCCAGGTGCCCCAGACTGAGGGCGCGGGCTCGGTGCAGACACGGACTGCAACCTCTGGCTGCACAGCTGCCCAGGGACCCACTCTGGCCTCACGGTCGCCTGGCTCACTTCCAGGAGCACCGCCTCTCTTTCTCAAGATGCGTTTCCTGCTCAGCACGGGCTTCCGGGAGCCGCGCAGCGCGTCCTGAGAGGCCAGCTGCCCCCGAGGCTGCGGCTCGACATGGAGCTGCCGCCCGACGCTTCCAACGGCACGGCCGCAGGGCTGGAGCCGCCGCGCGCGCTGGCCAACGGCTCGGCGGCGCTCTCGGAGCGGCAGCAGTACGCCATCGGGCTCTTCCTCTCCTGCCTGTACACCGTCTTCCTCTTCCCCATCGGCTTCGTGGGCAACCTGCTCATCCTGGTGGTGAACCTCCGCTTCCGGGAGAAGATGACCATCCCCGACCTGTACTTCATCAACCTGGCAGCTGCAGACCTCATCCTGGTGGCGGACTCGCTCATCGAGGTGTTCAACCTGGACGAGCAGTACTACGACATCGCCGCGCTCTGCACCTTCATGTCGCTCTTCCTGCAGGTCAACATGTACAGCAGCGTCTTCTTCCTGACCTGGATGAGCTTCGACCGCTACCTGGCCCTGGCCAAGGCCGTGCGCTGCGGCCCGTTCCGCACCAAGCCCCGCGCGCGGCTGAGCTGCGGCCTCATCTGGATGGCCTCCGTGTCCGCCACGCTGGTGCCCTTCACGGCCGTCCACCTGCAGCACAGCGAGGACGTGTGCTTCTGCTTTGCAGACGTCCGGGAGGTGCAGTGGCTGGAGGTCACGCTGGGCTTCGTGCTGCCCTTCGCGGTCATCGGGCTCTGCTACTCGCTGATCGTGCGCGTGCTGGTGAGCGCGCAGCGGCACCGCGGCCTGCGCCCGCGGAGGCAGAAGGCGCTGCGCATGATCCTGGCCGTGGTGCTAGTCTTCTTCGTGTGCTGGCTGCCCGAGAACGTCTTCATCAGCGTGCACCTGCTCCAGCGCGCGCCGCCCGGGGCCGCGCCCTGCCAGCGCTCCCCTCGCCACGCCCACCCGCTGGCCGGCCACGTGGTCAACCTGGCCGCCTTCTCCAACAGCTGCCTCAACCCGCTCATCTACAGCTTCCTCGGGGAGACCTTCCGCGACAAGCTGCGGCTCTACCTGGAGCAGAAAACCGGCCTGTCGGCCTTGAACCGCCTCTGCCACGCGGCCCTGAAGGCCGTGGTCCCGGACAGCGCGGAGCAGGCCGAGGTGAAGCTCAGCAGCACCGCGTAGGGGCTGCAGGAGTGGGCGGCGCGCCCACGCGGCCCTGGGGCATCTGCCCGCCGGCGCTCCCACAGAGCTGCCCCTGCCTCCGGCACATGCTGGGCCCGGCGCAGATGCTTCTGAAGCCCCTAAGGAGAGCAGAAAGGAGGGCGGGATGAGGCACCCTTGTTTCCAGGCGGATGTGCCGTGAACCTGCCATCTCGGGGAGGGAACTCACACGGCTGACGTGAGCTGGAGGCGTGGGGCGCGCTCCACCGCGGGTGTGTACCAGGCCGCCACGCCTCCCTCCACACCTGGGGGCACCTCTGTGCACAGCATCTCTGCACCTCCTGAAGGGTGGGGCGCGGCAGGTGTGTGAAGAGCCTGCCTCTGAAACAGGGAGCGGACAGTGGCGACCTAGACGGAGACCCTTCTTGCTAAAATATAAGAAAGGAAACCTAACAAGTCTGGGGCTGTTCAGCCTTCTGTCAATAAAACGGTCGCCAATGCCTCTGAATTCTCCATCTAACTGGTTCCCTGCGGGGGAGGGGGGCACTCAGACTCAGCCGCAGAGCCACCCCTTCCTCACAAGAGAAACACCCCGTGTCAGGAGGCCAGCCCCCCGGCCAGACGACGCTGTCGGAGCCTTGGATACACGTGGAGGGCACCCCACGCAGGTTGCACACTCTGGGCAGTAGTCTGAGCTTCTTGGAGGGGCCTTCAGAGGGGAACGCTGGACAACATTCAAGCGACAGGAGATGAGCCAGCTTTAGTTCTAACAGTTCTTCACGGGTGCAAACCTCCAAAAAGAGCCTTTGTCCCGAGTAAGTACCTGCGTTCACCAGGCGTCTCCAGCGACTGAGGCCCCACTGAGGCTTGCTTCCCCTGTGAACGCCCATCTGAGCAGGTGAGCACTCTTATCGAGCCCCCAACCCCGGCAAGTCCCTGTTGCAGGAGGAGCCCGGCGCAGGGTGCTCACCTGCTCTGGTCCCAGCTGGGGTGGGGCAGGGGTGGGGAGACAGCGTGTCAGAGAACCAGGCCTGTCCCGGCCCCTCCAGCAAAGCCAGGAGGTGCATGGGCAGGCTCCAGAGTCCGAAGGGCAGGTACAGGCAGAGACCCCGACTTAGCCAAAGGGCTCTTCCCAGACTGGTGCTCTCGAGCCCCTTTCCACCCAAGAGCCTGGCACTCACACCGCCCTCTAGAGCACCTTTCTGGCAGGAGAGGAGCAAGCTGAAAGCACAGCGCCCGAAGGCTTTGCTGTTTCCTGGCGCCCCCGCTCGCCCAGGCGGCAAGGCTCCTCACGGCCCGCCAGGGGCCCAGCAGTGGGGAGCAGCTGGCACAAAGGCCGGCTCGGCACCCAGTGTGACCTCCCACAGGCCTGGAGCTCCGTAACCCACCCCCAACCCAGGCCCGCGCCCCTGCGGCAGGAGGGCGGCACTCACGTCAGTAAAAGCTGGGCTGTGCACCCACCCCACCGGAGGGAAGGCTGCGTACCTAAACCACCCCCTGGCTGGCCCTTTACCCCATGGGTGTTGGGGAGAAACCCTGAGACAATCCTCAACCATCAGGAATCGAGCACATTAGTGAAGCGCTGCTTCCCCAGGCAGAGCTGCTGAAGCAGAAGCAGACACGGGGGAGAAGGAAGGGTGGGCGCGGAGCAGCCATGGGGGTGGGAACTGGGGCTGGACTTTGGCCCAGCATCTGTGGCAGCAATGAGCTTGGGGCGTGTGGTGTGGTGTGCGTGCTGGGTGTGAGCACGGGGCGTGTGGTGTGGTGTGCGTGCTGGGTGTGAGCACGGGACGTGTGGTGTGATCTGCGTGCTGGGTGTGAGCACAGGGCGTGTGGTGTGGTGTGCATGCTGGGGGTGAGCACGGGGCGTGTGGTGTGATCTGCGTGCTGGGTGTGAGCACGGGGCGTGTGGTGTGGTGTGTGTGTGCTGGGTGTGGGCACCTGATGGGCGTGGAGGGCACGTGTGCACAGAGTGGGCACCTGAGAGGGCACGGCCGCTGCTCAGGAGGGCCCCCGCTCAGGTCTCTGAGGCCTCTGAACACTGCATCAAGGACAGTGGAGGGCAGGAGGAAGGCAGAGTCGCCGGCCCAGCCTCGCTCCCCACAGAATGCCCACAAGCCTCCCGGTCAAGGGCACGAGTCCCTGAGTCCACCGTGCCCTGTGGCACGTTCTAAGGCCTGCACCCACCAGCAAGCCCGCAGGGAAGGGCCATGAGGCTGGAAGACAGGGGAGGGGAGTGTCTCAAGGAAGTGGGGGCACCAGTCGCCAGAGCAGGACCCACCCCAGCACCTCAACACCAGCGCCGAGGCCGACGCGGCTCCACGCGGCTGGAGAGCCCAGGAAAGGCCCTTCCATCCTGGGCGGTCCCCGCGCCCACGGGCAGACGGCGTCGGAGTGGACTTTGTGGGGTAAGTCACGACAGTCTCTCGGTCGACGAGACTCATCGAGACCTCAAACGGTAACAGGTCTCCCGCCCCTTGAGTAGGCCCTTGTTCCCAAAATGTCCGACTTCTTTATTGTTTTCGCCTCACTTGGGTCGGACGCTGAGAGTCGGAGCAGTCCCCACTCCAGTGGGATTTTGAATAGTACTCTTTAGTCGACGACCCCTCGGGACCCCCTCAGGTCAGTACCGTTCCCGCGGCCGGGGCGGACAGGCCCCTGACCGGCGCGACGGTGGGCCCTACGTGCGCCCGGGGGGCGGGGTCCTCGGAGCCCGAGAGTCCCTCCCGTGTTGGTCGACGGTGTCCGTTGGTCTGTCCTCCAAGTCGGGACGAGTCTTGCGAGGGGGACGTCGACTGCCCCCTCACGTTTGGCGGGTCTCTCCTCCTTCTGGTCCGCCGCGACAGAGGTGGGGTCCGGGGTGAGGGCGGCGGTGGGCGACTTGGGTGAAGAGACGTCAGTCGGGTGTGGGTGCCGACTCCTTCCGTCGCTCCAACGGGTCCTCCGGCGGTGGGACGGCCTGTCGGCTGTTGGAGGCGGACCTCGTTGTGGACGTTTTTTAACGGGGAGTTTTTACCCTTTAAGCCCTTCTTGCCCGGAAGGTCTGGTTACAGGGTCCTTCGGACTCCCTCCCCTCCTCTCACTGCGGGCGGTCTCAGGAGCGGTCGGGCCCCGGACCGACCCTTTACGGATACTTATCAAAAGGTTTTCGTCACCACCCTTCGCCCTCCTCTGAAGGGACCGACGGGTCGCCAATTCTGAGACACGAGGACTACCCCCGACCCCCCAGTCCCTTGACCGTGGGGCGTACCGAGCACCGGTTTTTTTGTCTTCGTCTTCGTGGTAGCATTGTTTAGGTTATTTCTGAATTAGTGCTGCTAAGTCGCTTCAGTCGTGTCTGGGTCTGTGTGACCCCATAGACGGCAGCCCACCAGGCTCCCCTGTCCCTGGGATTCCCCAGGCAAGAACACTGGAGTGGGTTGCCATTTCCTTCTCCAGTGCATGAAAGTGAAAAGTGAAAGTGAAGTTGCTCAGTCGTGTCTGACTCTAGCAATCCCATGGACTGCAGCCCACCAGGCTCCTCTGTCCATTGGATTTTCCAGGCAAGAGTACTTGAGTGAGGTACCATTGCCTTCTCCAAAAAATAAAGTGATCCCCATCCAAAAAAATCTTAAAAAAAGAAGCAGCCGGGGGCCAGGGTCGGGGAGGGAGAACCGGATGAAGATGCCAAAGGCACAGCCTTGAAGCCTGAGCGGCCCGGGAGCCGCCCGAGCGGCCCGGAGCCGGCCCCTCTGCTGTGAGAGCCCCTCCAGCTCAGGCTCTGCGCTGTGGGGCTCTGTGTCACAGCAGCTGGCCTAAACCCTGACACGTCTGTCGGTAGGCCTCAGTCTGTGTCCTGCATGCTGAGCACCGGGTCCTGGCACCGAGACACGCACCCCAGAGCCAGGTACACCCATCACGCACTTCCGCGCCTGCCCCGCACCAGGCGGAGCCTGACTCCAGCTGCCTTGCACCTCCAGGCCAGGAGGGCTGCTGGGTGGAGGTGTCCAGCTTTGGTGGCCACTGTACTCAGCCCTGAAGAACGAGCCAGGCCAGCAGAGGCTTGGGACTCAAAGGCAGAGCCAAACCCGGTGCTCACTGGGGAGCCAAGACCTCAACCCCAGTTGCCTTTTAACACATGGCTTCTGATCAAAAACTCAGTGGGTTGACACCTGGAGGCTGGGGCCTGTGGACGTGCAGGCGCGCCCCCCGATGACCACCTGGAGG
The DNA here is from genome assembly GCA_006410655.1 of Kobus ellipsiprymnus. Lineage (NCBI taxonomy): Eukaryota > Metazoa > Chordata > Mammalia > Artiodactyla > Bovidae > Kobus > Kobus ellipsiprymnus. Next base: position 373,375 of record SJYR01001866.1, read on the forward strand.
CCGAGGCCTCGGGGACGTGCAGGCGCGCCCCCCGATGAACACCTGGAGGCCGGGGCCTCGGGGACGTGCAGGCGCGCCCCCCCCGATGAACACCTGGAGGCCGGGGCCTCGGGGACGTGCAGGCGCGCCCCCCGATGAACACCTGGAGGCCGGGGCCTCGGAGACGTGCAGGCGCGCCCCCCGATGAACACCTGGAGGCCGGGGCCTCGGAGACGTGCAGGCGCGCCCCCCGATGAACACCTGGAGGCCGGGGCCTGCGGACGTGCAGGTGCGTCCTGCCGCCTCAGGTGTGCATCTGAGGGACGAGCCCCTCCAAGTTCCTCAAGGCGCGCTCCCTGGGGGCGGCCCAGCTCAGACGGGCTGGCCTCAGCCAGGAGCCCTCCGCTGACACCAGACGCCATCTCTGCCCCTCGCAGCAGGAGACGTGAGCCCTGTGCCTGGGAAAACCGTCTTCAAAGCAGCAACTGTTTTCCCAGCTGTGAGCGCTCCGTCCTTGGAGCTCTTTTCATTCCACTGCGAAAATACTTTTGAAAAACTGAACAAATATTGGGCCTCATCTGTCCATTCTGGCATTTCAGACCTAAAATTGGAGAACTCTCTCGAGTGCATCGTCTGATGGGCCACTGAGTAACATTCTATAGTTAGGAGAGACCCTTCTAATGAACCTGGCTTCCTGAAACAAACGTGGCGTCCGCTCTAGAGAACAATAAGCCAAGCGGCTCCCCAAGCAGGGACGTGGAGGTGGTCTAGGCAGAGAGGGCAGGGTGGGGTGTTCCCCCTGCCCCTACGTTCTGCTCTATGGACACGTCGGGCGCGGTGACACACCCCGTCCCACACAAGCACCCTCAAGTAAAGTTCCCCTCAACCTTCAAAACCCCCAGGTCACAGACGGCTGGGGGTCATGGTGACGTCCAAGTTCAGGAAGGGACTGCGGCCCCCTCCCAAAGCCCAGGCACAGCAGACCCCAGGAAAGCGGGCCCCGGGGTGAGGGCAGGGAACAGGCCGGGGCCTCCAGGAGCGCGGCACAGGGAGGGGCCCTCCTGAGGCAGGGTGGCCGGCGCATGTTCCACACGCCTCACGGCCACAGCGTCCACACGGGGATGGGAGCAGGCCAGGCCCAGTGGGCCGATAAAGCGTGGGGGGCTTTGCCTTTAAAGGTTACATCAAGGGTGATGTCAGAAAGGACAGGATACACAGCCTGTCAGATACACCTCGGAGGGACCGAGAGGGGAAGCACTGGGGCTGAAGGGCAGAACTGGGCCCTTCGAAACTTCCCTTGATGATTCTGATGCTGTTTATTCAGAAGACAGACACAGCAGCCCCTCCTGGGACGAGGGGCTCTGCTCCCCACGTCCTGAGACGCGGGGGTGATGAGGGGGCGGTGGGCCTGCAGAGACGGATGGGGCCAGGCCCTGAGGCGCGTCTGGGCACCAGCGGGTGATCCGGACCCGCCAGGAGGAGCCCCCAGGTACTTCGAGCCCCTCCGTGTCCCAGGTCTGCGCTGGAGGAGGGGATGGCTCTGCGCCCAGTCTTGGCCCCCCACGGCTGGAGAGGCAGGCAGACAGAGGCTGGAAGCTTACAGGCTCAGGCTGGGTTCTGCTCACACTGCAGGGAGCAGGGCTGGGCCCGCGGACGGACCGAAGTCAGGAGGTGCGTGGTCAGCGGGAAAGGTGGCGGATGCGCAGGCTGGGCGGGAGTGGCCAGATCCAGGACGCCCTCCGCTGCAGGGAAGACGGTCTGGCAACGGCAGAGAGGCTGCTCCGGGGAGAAGGGGGCAGGCCCAGAGGCCGAGCTGCTCACCCAGACACCCCCGTGAAGCCCCTCCAGGCAGCCCCCAGCCTGGCCTGCGGGAAGCTGAACCCAGTGAACAGCAGTGGGGAGGAGCCGGGTCTCAGGCACACTGGCTGTGGACACAGGCCTCTGGAGGGGACAGAACAGGCCACGTTCCGGTGCTGGGGCTGGGGGTCGGGGTCCTCCAGGTCTTATAGCAAGCGAGCAGCCGGTGCTCACAGGAGAGCCCCCTTCCCATACTGACCCGGGCATCAGAGGGCCAGCACACGTCGGGGGGCCAGCTGTGGGGCTGTCTAAGGCCCAGAGCCATACAGATAACTCGGGTGGAAAAACATCTGAACTGTTAGGACAAAGCACTCTCAGCAGAGGTGTTTTCTCAAATCTGTACAGAGACAGCGAGCTGTGCAACGGAGCCAGTAAAAACACCCAGGCAGCTCGCAAGAAAGAAGCCAGGGGCCACTCAAGGCAGTAAGCAAAGAAAGTGAAATTGCAACAACTACGCGTGGCCTTCTCTCATCGCACGAGGGAACCCGAAAGGCATGTTGCCGCCCGGGGCTGGTGGCGCCCACACACGGAGAAGACGGAGTGTCCACGCAGGGCGCCGGGCCAGCCTGGTGCCAGCCGCAGCCCCTGGGCGGGCAGGGCTCCTGCCTGGCTGTTCATGCACGTTTCTATTTCCTTTTTCTTTTTTATCCATTTGTCCATGTGTAACTCAGGAAAAATAATAAACACTGCTGTTTTAAAATTACGTTTTGCTGAGTTATTTTCTGCTGACCACGAGAAAGCAGAGCTCACACACACAGCTCCGCTGATGGAGCGGCGATTCGAGCTTCAGACACCGCGCGGGGATGGCGGGCACGGGGCTGGGGACGAGGGCAGAGGCCAGGGCTAGGGGCCGCCGGGCGGCTTCCAGCTCCACCTTAGGGCCCAGAGGCAACAACAGACCGAGAGAGCCCAGAGACGCAGGCCCACAGCTCACAGCCAGCCTACTGACTGACCGCGGGCCCTGGAAAACGGCCGCAGCCACACTGCAGGCAGGGCAAGGGCCGCGTCTAGCATGGACGCAGCAGATGGTGCTCCAGCAGGCCAGGAAGGTGCGCCACACACCTGCCCGGCAGCTCCGAGACTTCATAGAGACAGCAGCACTCGTATCTCCATGCCTGGAAAAGCAAGAGTCTGCCCGTTCCTGGGACAAGTCAGGCCGTCCTCATCAACATGAGCACCGTGAGACGGCAAACGCTGCAAGATGCAGAGAAGCCGGCCCCAGCCCCCCGGCCCGGGCCCCCGCCAACGATGGACGACAGGGGCAAGGAGGGGACGGTGGCCTGAACCGCTGCATATGCGTGACCCACACGACCAGCAGTCACACCCAGGTGCTTCCCCCGAGACAGGAACACGCGCTCGTGGGCGCTCCCAGCACCGCGCCAGTGAGAGCCAGGACTGCAGACGGGCTTCCCTGGGGCCCTGGGAGCCACTGGCCAGAGCAAGGCTGGGTTGCGACGCCTGTGGTCACACTGTGCAGAGCACACGCGCGTGCACAGCGTCTGAGCACGCTCCTGGGCGGCACCGACGCCGCTTCCAGGCGTGACGCCACAGCTCGGCGTCAACAGGGGAGACTGGGCACAGAGCACTCGTGCCCCCCGTTTCTGCAGCTTCCAACGCGACCTCAGACGACTGAGGCGCCAGCGCACACTGGTCAGAACGGCCGCCATCGACAAGTCCAGGAGCAGTGAATGCTGGGGCGGGCGTGGACCAGAGGGAACCCTCCCACATGGTGGGAGTGTAACCTGGCGCAGCCCCCACGGAGAGCAGCGTGGAGGGTCCTTAAACTAAAGCCAGAGCTGTGGTATGTTCCAGCAGTCCACTCCTGGGCATGTGTCTGGAAAAACCTAATCTGAAAAGACACAGGCACCCAGTGTCCACTGCAGCGCCGTTCACAGCAGCCAAGACAAGCGGCCGACCTCGTCTTCCAACAGAAGACGGACGGACGGACAGGGAAGGCTTGGCGCGGACGCACGCGCAATGCTGCTCCGTCCTCAGGCGCGCGCGGCTCTGCGACCCCACGGGCTGCAGCCCACCAGGCTCCTCCGTCCATGGGATCCTCCAGGCAAGAACACTGGAGTCGGCTGCCGTCTCCTTCTCCCGGGGACCTTCCCAACCCAGGGGTGGAGCCTGCATTGGCAGGCAGGCTCTACCTTGAGCACCACAGTGGGACGCTGCCCCGCCACAGAAAGGGCGAAGCGATACCACCAGCAGTAACGTAGCTGGACCTGGAGGTGATCATATTAAGCGAAGCCAGAGAAGGACAAGGATCACAGAGTATCGCTCCCACGTGGAGCCTAAAACGTGACACAAACTCAGCTGTGAAACAGAGGCTCACAGGCGAAGAGCAGACCTGCGGGTGCCGAGGGGCTGGCGGGAGGGCGGGGCCCGCAGGCCCCCACAGAGCCGGGCGGACGAGGCCCTGCTGCCCAGGCACACAGGCGCCAGGCACTGCCCCATGATGAACCACGGCGGGCAAGGACGGCAGGGGGGCACGCGCAACGCAAGCACTTGGCCCTCAGGCAGAGCTGGGTGCCCTGTGAATGAACCACCCTCAGTAAAACTGAAACATAAAGAAATATGCAGCCTGCTCTGCCAGCACCCCAGTAAAGCCGCCTTAGACCAGCCACACCCCCAAGAGAGGCCAAGACCAAAAACACACGGACAAAGGCGGATACCGGCGGGCACGCAGCCCAGAGGCCCTCCACAGGGCGGGCGGGCCGCACAGGCGGCAGCACGCGCTTCCCCAGGCCCATCCCAGTCCTACGAGCCCACCAGGCAAGACAGGAACAGCGGCCCCTGTGCAGAGCACGTCCAGAGCAGCCCCGACCTGGCCACAGTGCGAGTGTCGAGGCCTCGGCGTGGAGCGGCTACGCAGTGCGTGCGGAGTCCAGGGGCGAGGGCCCGGGACGGGGGCCGCCCTCAGGGTCCGAGGCCCGGAACCCTCCCAGCTCTGGACCACGGTGCGCAGCCCCCAGCGGCCGACGCCAAGCGCTCCGTGCTCACAAAGCTGGAGACAAGGACAGTGGGAGAGGGAGCTGCTGCTAAGGAAACAGACCCGCAACCCCGCCCGCACTCGACCCGCCACGAGCGCGCTGCCAGGCCAGCGGCATGTCTTGAGGCAAACACCGCTGGCATGAAGGCACTTCACGGAGCAAATCCTCAAGGCCACAAGCTCACAGCCTCACTCGATGCTTTTATGAAGCACGTGCGGGCTTCATGCCCACAGAATTCCTGTCTGACTCTTCTAGGTTCAAAGGAAGGAACAGAATTCCTGTCTGACTCTTCTAGGTTCAAAGGAAGGAGCCACGAGGCCCCACTTTGCCTTCGTCCCCCCAAGCACATGGGAGGTCACAGGAGCCCGCTGCCCCATCACCTGTCGGCGGGGCCCGTGCTAGGGGGCGCATGGAGCGCGCTCGGAGCACGGGGGGCCTCCCGACCCCCGATGGCCACGTGGGCGGAGGGCCAGCGGGTCGACACACCACCTGCACGGCGCTGGCCGGAGCCAGGGCGGGGCGGGCAGCGCCACCTCAGTCGGGGACCCCGGTGAGGCCTCTCCCCACCCCAGCCGCCTGGGGACCGTGCCCAGGACCCAGCCTCTCCAGCCAGCCCCCTTGTGAGGCCAGCAATGCCCCACACCTCTGCCCTGGCACCTCAGGCCGCGAGAACCCAAGATCAAGACTCTTCTGTCAACGGAGCAGGCTTTGCAGACATAAGGAACTCGTCTTAGTGGGATCAGGGCAGAGGGCTGGGCTGACAGCCCACAGGGCCCCTGACCCTGTCCCCAGGCAGCCAGTCGTGGCGGGGGCGGGAGGTGGCCAGCGCGGCATGGGTGCCCCCGATCCCGGTGGCCGGCCGGCACTGGCTCCAGGGCGACAGCTGCCCTAGGGCGTCTCCCCCAGCCACGTGGCTCAGCGTCTGCGCTGGTACCTCTCCAGCGTGGGGGAGCCGTGGCCTGGAGACCCCTCACGTCATGCTGCCTGGATCCTTCCTCCTGCCTGTCAAGCCAGAGCCCCGTCTGGAAGGGGCTATCCGCCCAGTTCATGGGGAGAGTTGAGAACCTACGAGACGGGCAGATGGACCAACCCCAGGACCCGTGACTTGAGCACCACCCTTGGAACAGAAAGACCTGCGAAGCATTTACATCACGAGCCCCTCCAGGAAGTGGCTGGGGCAGCGCCCCACACGGCAGAGGCAGCGGGCACGTGGCCGGCAGAGCCAGCAGAGGGTGGGGGCACCCGCGGCCACGGGCCCCGCTCCCCTACGCCCTGGGCTGGGGCACCCGCGGCCACGGGCCCCGCTCCCCTACGCCCTGGGGCTGGGGCACCCGCGGCCACGGGCCCCGCTCCCCTACGCCCTGGGCTGGGGCACCCGCGGCCACGGGCCCCGCTCCCCTACGCCCTGGGGCTGGGGCACCCGCGGCCACGGGCCCCGCTCCCCTACGCCCTGGGGTGGGGCACCCGCGGCCACGGGCCCCGCTCCCCTACGCCCTGGGGCTGGGGCACCCGCGGCCACGGGCCCCGCTCCCCTACGCCCTGGGGCTGGGGCACCCGCGGCCACGGGCCCCGCTCCCCTACGCCCTGGGGCTGGGGCACCCGCGGCCACGGGCCCCGCTCCCCTACGCCCTGGGGCTGGGGCACCCGCGGCCACGGGCCCCGCTCCCCTACGCCCTGGGGCTGGGGCACCCGCGGCCACGGGCCCCGCTCCCCTACGCCCTGGGGCTGGGGCACCCGCGGCCACGGGCCCCGCTCCCCTACGCCCTGGGGCTGGGGCACCCGCGGCCACGGGCCCCGCTCCCCTACGCCCTGGGGCTGGGGCACCCGCGGCCACGGGCCCCGCTCCCCTACGCCCTGGGGCTGGGGCACCCGCGGCCACGGGCCCCGCTCCCCTACGCCCTGGGGCTGGGGCACCCGCGGCCACGGGCCCCGCTCCCCTACGCCCTGGGGCTGGGGCACCCGCGGCCACGGGCCCCGCTCCCCTACGCCCTGGGGCTGGGGCACCCGCGGCCACGGGCCCCGCTCCCCTACGCCCTGGGGCTGGGGCACCCGCGGCCACGGGCCCCGCTCCCCTACGCCCTGGGGCTGGGGCACCCGCGGCCACGGGCCCCGCTCCCCTACGCCCTGGGGCTGGGGCACCCGCGGCCACGGGCCCCGCTCCCCTACGCCCTGGGGCTGGGGCACCCGCGGCCACGGGCCCCGCTCCCCTACGCCCTGGGGCTGGGGCACCCGCGGCCACGGGCCCCGCTCCCCTACGCCCTGGGGCTGGGGCACCCGCGGCCACGGGCCCCGCTCCCCTACGCCCTGGGGCTGGGGCACCCGCGGCCACGGGCCCCGCTCCCCTACGCCCTGGGGCTGGGGCACCCGCGGCCACGGGCCCCGCTCCCCTACGCCCTGGGGCTGGGGCACCCGCGGCCACGGGCCCCGCTCCCCTACGCCCTGGGGCTGGGGGCACCCGCGGCCACGGGCCCCGCTCCCCTACGCCCTGGGGCTGGGGCACCCGCGGCCACAGGCCCCGCTCCCCTACGCCCTGGGGGCCCCGCTCCCCTACGCCCTGGGCTGGGGGCACCCGCGGCCACGGGCCCCGCTCCCCTACGCCCTGGGGCTGGGGGCACCCGCAGCCACGGGGCCCCGCTCCCCTACGCCCTGGGGGCCCCGCTCCCCTACGCCCTGGGGGTGGGGGCACCCGCGGCCATGGGGCCCCGCTCCCCTACGCCCTGGGGCTGGGGGCACCCGCGGCCACGGGGCCCCGCTCCCCTACGCCCTGGGGCTGGGGGCACCCGCGGCCACGGGCCCCGCTCCCCTACGCCCTGGGTCAATATGGTGACCTGTGCCAGTCAGGACTGAGAAGCAGACGGGCCTAGCTGCAGAGACGTCACGACTGTGGACCGACACAGCAGGGCAGTGGGGACAGAGAAGGGGACGAGCCAGGGGCAGCCGGAGCCAGGTGCCCCCGGCCCTGCTGCGGGGCACCCCCCCGGGGACCCTCGGCCCTCCCAGCGGGAGCTCGGGGGCCGTGCTGTGGGGAGTGGCTGCACAGGCGCCCGTGGGTCCCCGGACGGCCCTTCCGGCAGCACGGCAGCTCCTTGGGCTCCCGGCGGGGACGGGCGGGGCAGTACTTTTCCACAGCCTCCCGCCACCCAGCCCGCACAGATGGAGGGGGTCCCTCCTTTAAAAAGGCGGGGCCCGGCTGCTCCCTGGCTTCCCACGAGAACCAGAGGCCCAGCGGGCGAAGAAGCATTTTGATGAGCAGAACCAGGATGTGGTCTCGAGGAAGCAGCATCCGTCTCCTCGGAGGACGACCCTGGAGACCAGCCCTGAGCCGGGGGGCCGCCCGAGACACCCCCCCACCCAGGGCCCCAGGGGCCAAGGAGGAAACTGCAGAGCGCGACCCGCGCGGCTGCTGGAAGCTTCTCCCTGCTTTTGTTTCCAAATTTCTTTCAATCAACAAGCACTTAAATAACAAAAAAATGATCACCTTTTAAAAAATCACCTGAATTTAAGAATCATTATTGGTCTTAGGTAGAAATTTTAAACTGTGCCATACTTAGTGGCAAAGAACCTGCCTGCCAACACAGGAAATGTAAGAAATGCGGGTTTGCTCCCTGGGTGGGGAAGGTCCCCGGGAGGAGGGCATGGCCACCCGCTCCAGTGTTCTCGCCTGGAGAATCCCATGGACAGAGGAGCCTGGCGGGCCGCAGTCCACGGGGTCGCAGAGCGGGACACGACTGAGCGACGCACCGCACAGGCATATTTACCACAAAACCCGGGCTGCTCCGCGGGCGCTGCCAGTGACGAGCAGCCGGCAAGCAGAGACCACCGAGGGCTGGAAATCTCAACACAGCCACGTGTCACAAGGGCGACGGTGTGCACTCATTTCAGAGAACAGAAACATCAGCACTGTGTCCTGGAAGAGGCCGGAGAGACCCCCGCGTCCTGAGGTTCCGCAGGGATTTGGGGCCGGACCCCGAATGGCAGCTGGAATAGCTGTGAAAACCCAGGCTCCATCAGGGGTCTGGACACCAAGAAGCACGGACAGAACTGGGCCCCAGCGGCAGAGAAGGCGAGGACGGCGAGGACGGGCCCCGGGGCCACGGGCCTGGCCACAAGCCCAGGTGGGAGCAGACGCAGCGCCAGGCACACGGCCCGCCAGCTGAGCGTAGCCTGCGGGCACAGGGCGCCCTGGCCAGGTGGGCACCGGGGAGAAGGCGGGGTAGGGGCGCCCGGGACTGTGCGGTCCCGAGTGCCGGCCTGGCTTTCACCTTGACTCGGGAGGGACAGCTGAGACGACCCCGACCCAGGGGCCCCTACCTCAGCACCCGCACCTGCCCAGCTACCGTGGAGGGAGGCGCGGGCATGCCTCCCCAGGACACAGAGCGGCCCAGAGGACGGCGCCTCGGGGTCCCGACAGTCCTGCAGGAGGCCCAGCCCCCACGGCGGCGCCGCCCTCGCCGCTCACGAGGGCGGCCGCGCGCCCCGACTCGCCGCTCACGAGGACGGCTGCACGCCCCGACTCCCAGCCTTGCGCACGGCCCGGGCTCGAAACAAAGGCAGAGCTGGACACGCGGCTCCCCAGAGTGAGCAGGCCCGGCAACCCCCACCCGCCGGGCCAGGCCTCCATCGCCCCTCCCGGAGAGACCGGACTAGGGCCTGCTCAAGTGGCCGGTCAAGGGCAGATCCTCACAGCTAAGTCTGACCAGGGCCCCAGATCTCCCGACACGTCGCGGGGCGGTGCCGACGACGCTGCCCTCCTTGTGGTCCCGGGCGCTCTCGTGGGTGACTCGAGGGCCGGAGGCTGCTTGGGCCCGCCCCAGTGGGCACCTTCACCCGCCACACGGGCGAGAGGCCTATCAACCGTCACTTCCTGTCAAATGACTCCTCAGGACCCGTGACAACTGATGCCGTCTGACCAACACCGCGCTGGATCAGAGCCAGCTCGGCAGAGAGGGTCACACTCAGAGCCTGGCGGGAGCAGCAGCAGCTTTAGACGAGACACGCTTCTAGCGGATTCAGAACACGTTTAGATGTAACCTCCAAACAAACACAGACCCCCAGGCCAGGGCCCCATCCCCGTTCGAGGGCCTCAAGGCCCAGCTGCATGCAGCCTCGGCGCCCAGCACCCCCAGCACCCCGAGGTCTGGAGGCTGAAGCCGCGCAGCCCCGTGGCTCTACCCGCCAGCTCTGACTGTCCCACGGCTGCGTCTGCACCGAGCATGTCTGCCGGAGACCGTCCACCCTGACACCAGCCACGCGACCACCAAGTGCCCTCCCAGGTCCGGAGACAGGCGAGGCCAGCGTGCCCGCCGCACCCACCTCGGCAGGGGCCATCCCGGTGCCCGGCGGGGCCGCGCACGCCGCTGGCATCTCTGCCGCTGACGCCTTCTTCGGTTTTTTGCTCTTTTTCTCTGCCACTTTGCTCCCTTTTCTCTTCTGTTTTGCCATCTCGCAACGGACAAACTGTAAAGACACAGGAAATAAAAGTTCTCATTAAGAGAGGGCAGGGCGTTATAAAAGAAATACGGAGCCAGCTCAGAAAGTATGGGAAACACGCTGTCATTTTTACAAAGTTAAACCCCAGCTCTTCATCACCTGCGGACAGCTTACAGTGTGGTGGACTTCCTGGTTTTCTTGAGTGTTTTATTTAACACAGCTGCCATCCCTACACAAACACAGGCTTTTAAGAGTAAAAATAGGGACTTCCCTGGCAGCCCAGCGGTCGAGACACCATGCTCCCGCTATGGGGCACAGGCTGGATCTCTGGTCAGGGGACTAAGAGCCCTCAAGCCACGCAGCGCTGCCCCGCCCCCAAAAGAGGAAAGAGACATCCTTCCTAGCGGCAGGATCCAAACTCTCCAAGACTGTGACGCTGGTCTACTCGCTAATTAACGACGCTGGTGTCACTCTCACTTTCCACTGTCAAGAATTAGCTCACACTCCCCCCCGGGGGAAGCTGCCGCCCTACAGGCTGGCGGTGACCATCGAGCAGTCCCTCGGGCCTCGGGCCCCCGCGGCCGGAGATGGCCAGATGACTCCATGGTGGTGGAAGCAGCCGCAATGGGCTCTGAAGGACGACACGGGTCTGAGAAAGCCTGGCTCTGTCCCCTCGGGTGCAGGGCCACCTCAAGCTCCTCGTCCGGACAGAAGAATGCCCGTGAACTCCGGAACCAGCCTCCCCTGTGGGACCAGACGCTGAGGGAGCCAAGGAGGACCACGGAGGTGCTGGAGCATGGAGGAGCGGGGCAGGCGCCGGGAGCACGTCCCACCTGAGGGGCGCGGTCTGGAAGGCCTTCCGCAGGGCCCAGCCCACCCAGGGGGAGACGCAGAAAATGACCTGCTGCCCCCTGCAGGTGGTGCCCAGCAGGGGCTGGAAACAGGATGGTCTCTGGGCCGCAGCAGCTACGCCGAGAGCGTCCTGCAGTGCAGGGTGCAAGGCGCTGGGGCGGAGGCCTCGGGCAGCTGGTACAAAACACACACACACAGAGACACACAACACACACACACACACACACCAGACATATACACACACATACAGAGACACACAGAGACACAGACATATACACACAGAGACACACACACACACAGACATGCACACACACAACACACACACACACACCAGACATATACACACACATACANCTTGATACTGTACTTTCATTATTAAATACAAAGAGCAAAGATGAAATGGTGAGAAGTACTTATATTCATTGATTATTATACTGCTTTAACTGCATTCAGTAGAAAAAAAAAATTTAAAAATTGTTTTCATGTAGATGATCTCAAACTTTGTTTTTGATATTTGATGTCTGCCTTTACATATATAAAATCTAAGAAAAAAGCCACCTGTATATATTACTCATTCATTTGCCAAAGGATAAGATATACTATAGCAGGATCCTGAAAACAATAGTATACATTTTTGCCTTGTAAATAGAAAATGAGTTGATCTATAATTATTCACTGAAGAGCTGGGCAGGAATCATCATTCTTACAAATTTTTCTTTATAAATTGGGAATCTTTGAAAACATATCTTTTAGCATGTCTTTCAAATAGGCTATAGTGGTTGAGTTATTCAATGAAATCACTACCTAAGCAGAAAGAAAGCATTTGAATTAACATACAGTTCCTGAGCAATTTTACTCCTTCATCACATTATTTACTGCATTAACTAAAGTGAATTTATTTGCCTTCTCACGATCTGCAAAGGATATATTCATGGTCATCTCCTGCAATTAAAAAAAGGAAATTACTTCTACAATAGGTTTTTTTTTTTTTTAATTTTGCTGCCTGGGTCTTAGTAACAGCATGTGGAATATGACCCAGTTCCCTGACCAGAAATTGAATCTGGGCCTCCTGCTTTGGGAGTGTAGAGTCTTACCATTGGACCACCAAGGAAGATTCTATTTTCATGGTAGATTTTTATGTCACTTTCAAAGTATCTTCTAATTATCAAATGTATTTAAAATTATGTATACTTTAATTTCCTATCCAGGATATAAATAAACCTTTTCAATTAATGGATTAATGATGCACAATTATTATAGGCAGTTCAGAAAGTTAAATTCTATTACATTCCCTAAGTGTTAATCAATTACGCATTTTCATTAGCTATAACTCATAATACTGGAGTGCCCCCAAAGAATGAATTCTTTTTAAAAATTAAAATATTTTTATAATTCAATTTAATGAAATATGTCATCTCTGTGGCTAATTTTACCTTTACCTTTTCATTCTCACTCAATTCCTCTACCCTTGCCCTTTGGGCATGCACAGAAGCCCACCTCTGTACATCCACACATGACATTCAATTATGCATATTCCTAACTGTTGGCATGAGCTGTATACTAAATATTGTACCTATCAAGCTTTACATGTTTTCATTTTTAAATTCCCATTTAAATGCAAATTCTGCCATTTAAATAGAGTCCTCGTGTGCTTTATTACACTATAATTACTACTACCCATCTTCCTGGAACCAACTGCAAGAAAGGCCATAGGTCACTTTACCAGCCCTCTAAAAGTGCAATTGAAATCAGGAAGTCATCATCTACAGCATTTGTGAATGACACTCATTTGTTAAGGGAGACCTGAGGGACTGATTCAAACAGTGCCCTAAAACCTGTCTTGTCCTGTGATTTACAGGAACAAGAACAAACAAAGCCCACAGCTATAATCTCTTCAAGTCCATGTGAATTAAACAGGTTAGCCAGAATTTGGCACAAATAAATAACAATTGAAATGCTGCCCTCATTTTGAAAGGAGACACATGCCAAATGATACAAGCTAATTCCAATGTCAAGGGACAAGAAAGAAACACAAATGTATTTAGTTATTGTCTATTCTTATTGAATGAAACTCAAAGTCATGGGTTTAACTTATTATAGATGATAGAACTAACATTTTCTATAGGATTGTTTATTAATAACATGGTATAAATATAAAAGATATATAAATGTATATTTGAAAGTCTTTAGGATACATGAACATATAGTAAATTAATAATATTAGGAATACATGGTTGTATATCTGCAGAATATCTATAAACTCATTCATTATAGCATTATTAACATTTAATTCTCTGTTGTTGTTCAGTCACTAAGTGCGATCAGCTCTTTGTGACCCTATAGAATCTAGCACACCAGGCTTCTCTGTACTCCACTATTTCCCCAAGTTTGCTCAAATTCATGTCCACTGAGTTGGTATCCCTAAGCAAGATATTTCATCTCTCTCTCTGAAATTGGAAACAGAGTATAAAATGTCTTAGAAGCCAATACATCACAGGCATAGACATAGGTGTAGAATACAGATACTGAGCGACTTCACTTTCACTTTTCACTTTCATGCATTGGAGAAGGAAATGGCAACCCACACCAGTATTCTTGCCTGAAGAATTCCGGGGACGGGGGAGCCAGGTGGGCTACCATCTGTGGGGTCGCACAGAGTCGAACACGACTGGAGCGACTTAGCAGCTATTTGCACCACTGCTGCTGTTGCTGGTGCTGCTTTAACTTTAGATAATAACATCATTGAACATAGAACACATAACTTCCTCAGACATTCAACACCCCCATGCATTTAGTTCCACACTGATTACAGACATGTATTACTTAAATACAGGACAGAGAGGTGCCACTTTTCTCATAACTACTCTAAGCCCCTCTGTGATGTGCTTAGTTGCTCAATTGTGTCCAACTCTTTGTGACCCCGTGGACTGAAGCCCGCCAGGCTCCTCTGTCCGTGGGCATTCTCCAGGCAAGAATACTGGAGTGGGTTGCCATGCCCTGCTCCAGGGGATCTTTCCAACCCAGGGATTGAAACCAGGTTTCCAGCATTGCAGGCGAATTCTTTACTGTCTGAGTCACCAGGGAAGCCCAAGAATACTGGAGTGGGTAGCCTATCCCTTCTCCAGAGGACCTTCCCAGCCCAGAAATCAAACTGGGGTCTCCTTCATTGCAGGTAGATTCTTTACCAGCTCAGCTACACCAGGGAAGCCCGAAGTCCCTCTAATGATAACGTATTTTCAGCTGAGATTATTGAGTTACAAATCCTAGGGCCCTGAGTACTGAAGGAGCCAATCATTTATATACAGGATAGGTTCAATTTGAGCCCTGTCATCCTTGAAACTATTCCTTTAAAGTGAATTAAATAACCAACTAGAAATACATTCTTTGTTTTACTGTTTGTTCTCACCTTGACTTCTTATGATCTTGTTTCTAAAACAAAGGTAAATCAGGTTTCATTTTCTAAGTTTACTTATAATATCATACTTGATGTAATTAAAATTAGGAACCAAGTTAAACATTACATTACTCATGTGGCTCTGATCTTGGTAGTCACTGGTCCATGCTGAACTTCTTGAAGCACATCTTGTCAAATTTGTTCTTTCTGTCAAATATATGATTTATTCTTGTCATCTGGAATTATTCCTCATATCAATATTGAGATACTTGGTTCCAAAATGTTCTAATTATTTCTCTGGCTTTTTTTATAGGTTTTGTTTCAGCTAATTTATTACAATTTGGAATGCCCTTATGAAAATATAGATACATTTTAAAACTTATAGCATTTTTCAGGATATGAACTTAAAAATTCAGTTCTCCTAGCATAGAACAAAGGATTTAATATCTGAGGCTCCATATTTTTAACCACCTGGCTATACTTACATAGCTCATAAGGCTGGAACTACCAGAGCCTTTGGGGAAAGGTTTTGGCAAACAGGGCCACAGTTTTCAGTATTCTACTTAATGTACAGGCTTTGATTGCACTCAATTACAAGTGTCATTTCTAGATTTAAATACTATTTTAAATACTGTTTGCAATTAGTGAACCTACTTGTTTCAATTTTCCCTCCCAAACTATTTATTGAAACCTCTCATAGGATCATGTTCTGGAAGAATTTTTCCTCCCCACATTCATTTGTTTTTTTTTTTAAAAGAAATTAATGGGATGACTCAGGCACATATTTCCACACAGAAAATAAATATTCTTTAAGTTTATGCTGTGGATTTATCTTTACCTTTATTCTATTTTCTATACAACAATATTTGAACTCAGTAAATTGTTTCAGAATGTCAGTGGAACTCAATTGCTTTTGTCAAGATATTAACAGTATCAGTAATTGAATCTCCCCTTTCATTTATGGTTCTGGCTGCATTATGACATCTCCAGTTCCTGGCAGTTCACCAGATTAGTGCTTAACTTATTTAAACTTCAAAAACTGGAGCACCTGTCAAAGGCTCTAATTCCACCCACCTGTGGTTTATTTAGTTATTCTTTCAGCACCAATATATCTTGATTGCCCACTCTTATGCATGTGTGTGCTAAGTTGCTTAAGTCATGTCCGACTCTGCGACCCTCTGGACTGTAACCCGCCAGGCTCCTCTGCCCATGGCATTATCCAGGCAAGAATATTGAAATGGGTTGCCATGCCCTCCTCCAGGGGATCTTCCTGACCTAGGTATTGAATCCGAGTCTCTCACATCTGCATTGGCAGGCAGGCTGTTTACCACTAGTGTCATCATCAGTCTAATTCAGGCACTGGGGTAAAAGTATCAGCCTGTCAGATAATTTTGCTGCTTTCATAAGTCTTAACTTTAGTAGGAGAAAGAAATGCAAAAATAAATATATATTTGAATAAATATATTTTATAATATCAGCTGTTAAGTGCCATAAGGAAAATAAAGAGGCATAAAGTGAAATGAAAAAGAGGCACATGTGGGGGCAGAAAAATGATTATATAGATGGAGTGTCCAGACCATCCTTTATGATCTGACTTGTGAGAGAAACCTGAGTGTGATAAGTGAGATCTTACTAAAATTGGGGAGAAAAAACTGTTCCACTTGTAGAAAATAGCAGGGAGAGACCCTGAAAGGGTGAGCATGTGTTGTGTTCAATGTTAAAAAATGCTGGCTAATTGGAGATGAGTGAGTAAAGAAGGAGATTGATTATAAATGAGATCAGGGAGCTGCCAACTGCTGCATCATGTGGGGCCTCTGAAATTCAAAGCAAAGACTTTGAAATTTGGTCTCTGCTATAAAAAAGTATTTTGTTTCCAATGAGATTACTTTAGCTACTATCTGAAGAATTGATTTGTCAGTGAAAGAGTGGAAAGATATATGCAGTCTGAGGCTGTTGTAATGGTTCTGGAAAGATGTCAATTACATGCACAAGGGTGGCAGGGGTGAGCATGGTAGCAATAGAGGGGAAAGTAACTCCTATATACTATACACACACACACACACACAGACATATACACACACATAGAGAGACACAGATACACACAGATACAGACACAGACATATACACACACAGAGACACACACACAACACACACACAGACACACACATACAGAGACACACAACACACAGAGACACACACACACAACACACACACGGACATATACACAGAGAGACACACAACACACACACAGACACAACACACACAGACACACTCATAGACACACACAAAGAGAGACACACACACACGCGCACGCACTCCTCCTCACACATTGATCAAGCAGGGGATGAGTAGTTCAGCAGAAACCAGGAGAGGGAATCCCTCCCAATCACTGAAGCCCGTGAGCAGTGTCGCAGACGCAGGCGGGACAGGACGCCAGGGTGGTCTACACTCACGTGTCTAAGAAAACAGCAGAGAAAGCTACACACGGACTTACAGGCAAGTGTCTGACGGATACAACCAAACCTTCACCTTTATGCCTAGGGTGGGACTGCAAGGGACTTTCCCGGACCCCTGCGGCTCAGTTCTATTTTGCTTTTTATCAAGGTTTTACACTTGAAAAACTTCATTTTTAAAAAAATACTAGTCCTTTAAAGCTCCATCTACAAGTCCTACTAAAATCAACTTTTATTCTAACAAATTACAAGAATGTCTTTTGTATTATTCATTCTAAACTCACCCCCCGGCTTCATTTATATGTGTGTCTTTGCATGTGTATACGTGTTATCAGATAGACGTAAGCACGTAACACATACATTT
This sequence comes from Kobus ellipsiprymnus, assembly GCA_006410655.1. Taxonomy (NCBI): domain Eukaryota; kingdom Metazoa; phylum Chordata; class Mammalia; order Artiodactyla; family Bovidae; genus Kobus; species Kobus ellipsiprymnus. The sequence continues at coordinate 390,697 of SJYR01001866.1, forward strand.
TATACGCACAGCACGCACACCGCGTGTCTCTGTGACAGAGCTACTTTCATCCGGGCATCTCTCTGCACGGGGCAGACACCAACCCAGCGCCTTCTTCCTCAGACACCAGATTACACTCTGGACTCCCACACGGAGGCTCAGACATGTAACTCACTCATTCCACAAGTGTTTATCGAGGGCGGTTCTGTGCCAGGCACTGCTGGAGGGTGAACACAGGGCAAAGAGCAAGGGAAGTAAGAGCCTTGATCGAGAAGCTTCCCTTCGAGTGTGGCGTCCAGGCCCATTGGAGTGAACGAGTCAAGGCTCTTACAGAGACACACGCTGCCGAGAAAGCACAGTAGGTGGGGTGAGCCGCTGCCAGGAGAGGCAGGAGACTCGGAGAGCGGCAGGGGCCTCTCTGAGGGGCCACATGGGCAGAGGGGGTGCGAGCAACGTGCCCAGGCCCCAGGCCAGGCGCCGTCCGAGGGCCACCTGCCTGCCCCGCCCCACCCAAGGCACCAGCCTCACTGAGGACTCAGTGCGGCGCAGATGGGCAGATGCCACCAGGACGTCAGCAGGGAGGACGCGCTCAGGTCACCAGCAGCCCCCCAGGCAGGCGCCACCCCCTGCCGCCGTCTGGTCGCTGTCCTCCCGCACAGGTGCCGACCAGCTGCAGGGGGTGCTCCAGACTGGACCACGCGGCCCAGAGGACCCGCTCCCGAGTGCTCACGTTCTCATGGAGAGACAAACAGGTCAGGAAACGAGGATGATGCTATGCAAACAAAAACAGGATGAAGGCAAGAGCTACGGAAAGTGGCGACTATGAAAACGGTGACTGACGGCAAGGACCCAGAAGCCCTCTCTCTAAAAACGGCCAGAGCACCTCAAGATTCCCGGTCTGGAGAGGAAAGTGAGAGGTGAACCGCGGTACCAGGCTGCACCCACGGCCAAGCCAGACAGTCGCAGGCCACAGGCGAGACGACACGGAGCCAGGGCAGCGGGCCCTCTGCCCCGCGGGGTCCACGATGGCTCCAGCGCACGCGAGAACCTCACCACTGTGCGACGGGAGGGCTGCAGGCGCCAAATTCAGCCTTATCTTAGGAGCGCGCCCCAAGCCAGAGGCCACGAGTGTCAGCGCAATAAGACATCTTGAAAGAATGAGACTGTTTGACCCAGGGTTTTGAAAAGACAAAGGGCTCTGCCAGCCAATTACCCTGTTGGAGAATCAAGAGAAGCTTAGCAAATATTTACACACCAGTTACCATGTAAGTTAAGTTAGATCTGTGTTCTCTCTGAGTTATCATTAAAAACCTTAATCACCACGTCTAGTTGCTAAAAATGGGGAGAAAAGTCTTTTCCATACTATAGAAAGCCTTCCTTTAATGACTGTGATGCAGACCTTTGCGACAGGAACACCTGCTGTGGGAAATGCCGCCTCTTTACATCTACGGTCAACAAGGGGCACAGTAGCTCAGTGGGGAGCACAGTAGCTCAGCGGGAGCACAGTGGCTCAGCGGGGAGCACAGTGGCTCAGCGGGAGCACAGTGGCTCAGCGGGGAGCACTGTGGCTCAGCGGGAGCACAGTGGCTCAGCGGGGAGCACTGTGGCTCAGCGGGAGCACTGTGGCTCAGCGGGAGCACAGTGGCTCAGTGGGGAGCACAGTGGCTCAGCGGGAGCACAGTGGCTCAGTGGGGAGCACAGTGGCTCAGCGGGAGCACAGTCTCTTCAACAAGTGGCCCTGGGACTTGTGGACAGCCACGTGCAGGATGAGACGGGACCCTCCCTCACGCCACACAGAACTCACTACTCACAAGGGGTCAAACCTGAATTCAGAGCTATCCCAGAGCGCACAAAAGGAAGACCTCGTGGGTGGCGCCAGTGGTAAAGACCCATCTGCCAGCGCAGGAGGCGTGAGAGACACAGGCGCGACTGCCAGGCAGGAAGATCCCCTGGAGCAGCGCACGGTCACCCACTCCAGCATTCTTGCCTGGAGGGCCACAGTCCATGGGGTCGAAAAGAATCAGACGCGCCTGAAGTGACTTAGCAGGCACACACGGAAAAGTCCCTAACCTTGGACTGCTGCTGCTGCTGCTAAGTCGCTTCACTTGTGTCCGGCTCTGTGCGACCCCATAGACGGCAGCCCACCAGGCTCCCCCGTCCCTGGGAGTGTCCAGGCGAGAGCACTGGAGTGGGGTGCCATTTCCTTCTCCAATGCATCAAAGTGAAAAGTGAAAGTGACGTCGCTCAGTCGTGTCCGACCCTTAGCGACCCCGTGGACGGCAGCCTACGACTCCCCCGTCCCTGGGAGTGTCCAGGCGAGAGCACTGGAGTGGGGTGCCATTGCCTTCTCCAAACCTTGGATTAGGCAACAGTTTCTTCATCATGACACCAAAACACAGCAGAAGAAAAAAGATAAACTGAATGTGTCAGAATTGGAGGTTTTGTGCCATAAACGATGTCAGCCAGAAAGTGAAAAGGCAACCAACAGAACCGGAGGTGTCTGCAATTCACATCTGACGAGACACTCGTATCCAGAACGAATGAAGAACTCACAGCTCCATAAAAAAGGCCGACAAACCCCTTTAAAAATGAACAACAGATTTGAACAGACAATCCTCACAGAAGGGATACAACTGGACAGGAAGCCACAGAGCAGTTCAGTACTAGTCCTCATCAGGGGAGCCCGAACCAGACGACGGCCCTCACAGGCCTGAGGCCGGCCGGCGTCAGTGACGGTGAGAGGCCGGCCCGCGGGCACCGCCGGCGGACAGGACGCGGCGTGGCCACGCTGTGGGCCAGTCTGCAGGTTCCTCAACAAGCCACACGGTCACGCGGCCAGGACGACGTGCAGGCAGACGTAACCAGGGAAGCGAGCGGGTCCGCGCGGACTCTGGACACGGCTGTCCGCAGCAGCGAGAGTCGCAGCGTCTGTCACGGGAGGCGACCGAGGTGGCCCCTCAGCTGGCGGACGGGGGCACTGACGCCTGCTCCACGGACTAAGCGTTGCGGGCAGGAAGCCTGTCCCGGAACACCAGACGGCGTCACTCCGTGTACGTGAAGTGTACAGAAGAAGCAAATGACAGAGAGAGACCGACAGGAGGCTTGGGGCTGGGCAAGGGCGCAGTGAGGGGACGCTGGTGCCAGGCTTCCTCCGGAGAAGAAGCATGCCCTAAAAGTAGCCCGTGGTAATGGGCACACACCTGTGAATATGCTGTAGAAAACCTGCTAGTCCCAAGTTATTTGCTGTAAGTGAAAAGACATAAAGCCTCGCTGCTGTTTATAGGGGAATAAATGAAGGGGAAAGCCCGTCTCCCACCTCCCCCCCACGCCAGCAAACACTTCTGCAGCGTCGAGGGTGCTCCTCGCGTCCCGCGGCCAGGCGGGACCTCTCCGCCCTGACTCTGTCCACCGACCATCATGGTGGCCTGGCAGCACTATGTCACCGCAGCAAGACCCCTCACTGTGTGTCCTCTCCTTACAGGCCTTTCTGCAAAAATCCCAATGACTCAGATTAACTTCCACGAGCAACACCAACTTGAGAGTTCCTGTACTTGGTGGGGAGGGTTGGAGGGGTGGCTGCTAACGCTAACTGTCCTTGTGGTCACCACCAAAACCGGCGCTGACCCAGAGCTTCCCGTGTGCTGGGCCTGTGCGTCCTGTGACCACAGGACAGGCATGGGGGGACACTGAGGCACACCTCTCAGGGAAGAGCAACAGACTGGGCCTACAGTTGGTAAATCCAAAAAGAAAAGAAAGTCGCCCAGTCTGCCTGCTCTACAGAAGATCCAGGAGAAGCGGCAGGCAGCCGCCAGCGCTCGCCTCCAGCAGCCGCCGCCTCTGGTTTCTGCCAAGGCCCAGGACCACCGAGTTTCCGGGCCATACGCACACGTCACTGACTTAATCTGGCAGATTAAATGTCTTTTACAAAGATTTTTTAAATTACATTACTCGTATTAGCTGAAGGATGATGAAAAGGACGTGAGCCACGCCTTGCGGACGGGAAGTAAACTGGTGCAGCCATCCTCAAGGTAATTCGATAACCTCTGGTAACGTTCAACCAAATGCGTTGGCCCAGTAATTCCACATAAAGGAACTTACTCTAATGAAATAATCATGGGCAGAGATTTATATAAGGATGATGGTGACCTGACATAAAGGATGATACCACCTCTAACCCTAAAAAGTGGACAACCCGGCAGACTGAAGCGCACGACGCTGGCAGCCAAGGAACGCGCCGGCACACCCAGGAACACCTGCGACCCGCTGCTTCCTCCCTCGAGTGGGCTCTCACCACACAACACAGAGCGGAAGGACGGGCCACAGACCAGCGCACGCGTGCCACGACCCTTGTCCGTAAGAACCACTGTACACAGATACGCACAAAAGAGGAAAACAGAAGGTAATACACTCAGACAGCAGCATTTTAGGGGACAGAATTAAGAGAATTATTTTTCTTTTTATTTTCCAGCAATTTCTACAATAAAAGAAAAGAGATTTGGGGGAATTCCCTGGTGACCCATTGGTTAGCACTCTGCACTTTTGCTGCTGAGGGTCCGGGTTCAATCCCTGGTCAGAAAACTAAGATCCCACAAGACACTCGGAGTAGCCAAAAAAAGAAAAAGAAGACATTTTAAGATACCAGCTCAAAAGTATTCAGTGAAATGAGCAAATAGCCCCCAAAAGAAGGCCGATACCCAGGTCAAAGCAACAGGAAGAAGACAGGGAGGCGCGGGTGGGCCCTGGGCGCCCCCGAGACAGGCAGCGGCCACAGGCTGAGGCCGCCCAGCTGCGTCAGAGAAGACCCAGGGGCCTGGAGAGGCAAGTCCGCCTCAAGGAGAAAAACCCTTTTCACAATCTGAAAGCATCACTCGTAGCCCCCCATGTCCCCTCTCACCTGGCACATCTAAGTCACCTCTGATGGGAGCCGGCAGACCCAGGGAGGCCCCCCAGAACAGATCCCCAAGAATCAGTGCCCGGAGCCCCAGCTCCTGCCCAGGACACGGCTGTGCTCCCACCCACCTGACCCGGACCATGCCGAGCCCCGCTCAGATGAACGGCCTCCAGCTTCTGCTTCCTGAACCCACGGCCCCGTTCCTGTGACCTAAAGCCTGCAACCGAGCATGCCCCCTGTGAGCCCACCTCGCCTCTTGCCAGCCAGGACCTCTGGGTGCCCCGGGGTGCAGGGACCCTCTAGCCTTGCAGGGCCTGCGGCCGCTGCCCCGACACACCGCTACACGCGCTAAGGCCGCCCCGACGCGCCCCTACACACGCTAAGGCCGCCCCGACGCGCCCCTACACGCGCTAAGGCCGCCCCGACGCGCCCCTACACGCGCTAAGGCCGCCCCGACGCGCCCCTACACGCGCTAAGGCCGCCCCGACGCGCCCCTACACGCGCTAAGGCCGCCCCGACGCGCCCCTACACGCGCTAAGGCCGCCCCGACGCGCCCCTACACGCGCTAAGGCCGCCCCGACGCGCCCCTACACGCGCTAAGGCCGCCCCGACGCGCCCCTACACGCGCTAAGGCCGCCCCGACGCGCCCCTACACGCGCTAAGGCCGCCCCGACGCGCCCCTACACGCGCTAAGGCCGCCCCGACGCGCCCCTACACGCGCTAAGGCCGCCCCGACGCGCCCCTACACGCGCTAAGGCCGCCCCGACGCGCCCCTACACGCGCTAAGGCCGCCCCGACGCGCCCCTACACGCGCTAAGGCCGCCCCGACGCGCCCCTACACGCGCTAAGGCCGCCCCGACGCGCCCCTACACGCGCTAAGGCCGCCCCGACGCGCCCCTACACGCGCTAAGGCCGCCCCGACGCGCCCCTACACGCGCTAAGGCCGCCCCGACGCGCCCCTACACGCGCTAAGGCCGCCCCGACGCGCCCCTACACGCGCTAAGGCCGCCCCGACGCGCCCCTACACGCGCTAAGGCCGCCCCGACGCGCCCCTACACGCGCTAAGGCCGCCCCGACGCGCCCCTACACGCGCTAAGGCCCCCAGCCTCTCTCGTGCCCACTCCCAGCCCATTAAAACTGAGCCTCTCTGGACGCTCAGCCCCCTGCCCAGCAGAGCCCCAGCTCTAGCTCCTGCCGCTGCCTGGCCAGAGACGCCCCAGGACCAAGCTGATCTGTCCCCCATTACATTCACAACACCCGCCCCCAGGGGTGCCCAGCAAAGCCCGCTTCCTGACTGTGGCCACGCACCCAGATGACCAGTTCATCCTCTCCCCTCACAGGCTCTCAGACCTCCAACACACCCTCCCCGCCCCTGCCGACTCCCGATGGCTCACTGAGCTTACGGAAGTTCCGCAAGGACCCCTCTCCCCCTACAGTGGAGACCCGAGCGTCTGCAGCTCTGGCTCCGGGGCCTCCGGGCACTAAGCAATCCCCCCCCTACAGTGGAGACCCGAGCGTCTGCAGGCTCTGACTCCAGGGGCCTCCGGGGCACTAAGCAATCCCTCCCCCTTGGGCTGACCTTCTCTTCTAGAGTCAGCGACGGGGCCTCACATCCGAAAACTCTGACTCCACACGCTCTCCACCGTTTCTGCTGTTTTCTGCAAGAAAACCCTCGGGAGCTGCCCACTGGCACCGCTTCTTTCTCCTCCCAGCCCCTCCCTCATCAGGCAGCCACCTGACTTGACCAGAAGGCTCTGAGACCACTAATGACGCNCCACACGCTCTCCACCGTTTCTGCTGTTTTCTGCAAGAAAACCCTCGGGAGCTGCCCACTGGCACCGCTTCTTTCTCCTCCCAGCCCCTCCCTCATCAGGCGGCCACCTGACTTGACCAGAAGGCTCTGAGACCACTAATGACGCCCGTCTGCTAACAGGCTCTCCCGACCAAACTCTGGCCAGCCTCCTCTGAGCCCTCACTTCGTCGGGCCTCAACCTGGGCCTGCAAAGACTTGACGACAGTCTCTAGCAGCTCAGGGCCGCACCTTCACAGTGACCCTGGCTATGTTGTGCTTAGTCACTCGGTCGTGTCTGACTCTTTGCAACCCCGTGGACTGGAGCCCGCCAGTCTCTTCTGCCCATGGAATTCTCCAGGCAAGAATACTGGAGTGGGTTGCCTTTCCCTTCTCCAGGGGATCTTCTCCACCCAGGGATCGAAGCCAGGTCTCCTGCATGACGGGCGGGTTCTTACCAGCTGGGCCCCCAGGGACTACTTACAGTGACTGTGGCCCCCTAAAGAGCTGCTGCCTGAGAAAAGGGAAGGCTACCGAGAGGGCCCGCCCCCATCTGAAGGCAGGACCCGTGTGCTGGGGGGAGGGCAGGCGTCTCGAGGGAGGCCCGACTCTGCTCACTACAATTCTCCAGCTCCATGCCTCTCTTCAGGGTGCCGCCCCTGCACATGCCACACACCTGCCCCTCTTCCCAACGGCCCTTTCCTCCCCGTTTCCCACCCCTGCCCCAACCCCCCCACGCTCTCTGGCCTTCCTGCCACCTCTTCACCTCCCTGCCCGCGGATGCTCAAGGGACCCCGGCTCAGGCCTCCCTTCTTCTCCACTGACTCTCACTCCCCCCATCTCACCTAGCCCTGCGGCTTTAAATACGAGCCAGGGGCTGATGGCGCCCACGCTGCTCACTGAGCCGCACTACCACGCTGCCAACCCTTGTGTATCACCGACACACACACTGTCTCAGAGGAGACGTGTCAAATCCACACTGCCCGTCATCTCCACAAACCTGATCTCCCTGGCAAGGTCTGTCCCCTCAAAGGCCATCTGGTGAAGTGAAGGTTTCAGCTCAAGCCAAAACCCCTGGTCTCACCCACAACTCCTCTTTCGCAAACACCCGGCCGTCCCACGGTGAACCCCGCTGACCCCACTCCCGAAGCACACCCAGAAACGGGCCTGCACCGCCCCTCCTCCCGGCTCATCCAGAAGTCTCCGACCGTTCTCCGCCCTGCCCCTCGGGGCCGTTTCCGACGCGGCCTCCGGCAGGGTGCGTCGAGTACCTAGGCCGGGTTCGGCCCACCTCCGCTGGGACCCTCCGCGGGGCTTCCCTCCCCGCCCTGGCCCCGCGCCCCGCCCCACGTCTCCCCGCCGCGTCGCGCAGAGCTTTCTGTCCTCACGAGCACCGGCGTCCCACCCGCCTCAGGCGACCTCGCTGGCTCCGGGCTGTTTCTGACTAGAGCCGCGCGGACACGCGGGACTCACCCAGGGGGCTGCGGGGACCCCCGGCGCGGCCGGCGCCCTGGTCCCCGCGCCCTCAGCAGGCCGCCGAAAGGAAGACGGCCAGATCGCCCGCACATTCCCAAAGGCCGCGCCGGCCGCGCGCCCACGCGGGGACCCCCCCGACCCCGCCGCGCGCCACACTCGCCTACCTGCGCGGGGCCGTCGACGCCGGCTTCCGGCAGACGCGACGCCCAGGTAACTCGGTCCCGCCCCCCGGGGCGGCACCGCCAATTGGTCGAGGCACGCCTCCGTCTCCCCTCTGGCCAATGGAGAGGGGCGGCAGCGTGGGGAGGGGCGGGGCCGCTACCCCGCGCCCTCAGCAGGCCGCCGAAAGGAAGACGGCCAGGTCGCCCGCACATTCCCAAAGGCCGCGCCGGCCGCGCGCCCACGCGGGGACCCCCCCGACCCCGCCGCGCGCCACACTCGCCTACCTGCGCGGGGCCGTCGACGCCGGCTTCCGGCAGACGCGACGCCCAGGTAACTCGGTCCCGCCCCCCGGGGCGGCACCGCCAATTGGTCGAGGCACGCCTCCGTCTCCCCTCTGGCCAATGGAGAGGGGCGGCAGCGTGGGGAGGGGCGGGGCCGCTAGCGTCACTATTGGGCGCCGGGAGCCGCCGGTTGCCCGGCAACCCTCCGCGTTCCGGCTTCGCGGGTGGCGCCCCGCAGGTTCCCCGGCTCAAAGCGGACAGCGCAGGTCGGTCCACGAGAATTAGTCTCAAGCAGGATGTAGATTTTAACTGCTGTCACTTAAAAAGTGGGCGCAGGATTGCGAGGTGTCCCCCACCCTCACCCCCGGGTCTGGTCTCCTGGGGTCTGCCATGCCCGGGCTTTGGGAGGGGGCTGCAGTCACTTCCTGAACTTGGACGTCACCGTGACCCACCCCGGCCGTGTGTGAACTGGGGGTTTTGAAGCTTGAGGGGAGCTTTGCTCGAGGGTGCTTGTTTGGGACGTGGTCCGTGGGGACAGGGGAACACCCCGTCCCACCTCCACTTCCCCGCTCACAGCGTTGCGCCTGCTCGCGAAGTTGCCGGTGCAGCGGTGTGTCCGCAGACACCTGTAAACCCAAGTTAGGTCCCTGGAGAGAGGATAAAGGTGGATGCGGGCCCGACCGCCCGGGCGTCTGAAGTCCGAGGCGGCGTGACCACGTGTTAAATCATTTTTCGGCTCTTAGAAATATTGAACATCTCGCCCCCCGCTGGTTGGGCGGACTTATAAGCTGGGGACAGTGAGGTGGGGACAGCTGGATGGGGTTGTGCCATCAAGGGAGCTTCCTGGGATGGAAGATAGGGCAGCAAGCCAGGACTTTCTAGTTTTGCTCTCTACGGACAACTAACTTGCTTCTAATTGTATAAGACACCTGGCTTGCCTCTCCTGCCTATAAGGAGACTGGGCCACCGGTATAAGCATGTTCAAATTTACCGATTCTAGGAAGAACCATTCCGTTTTCAAGCTGCTCCAGCTGGCTTCACAATCACTGAAAAATGAAGTTCTCATCCACATGCAAGCTTAAATAATACAGAGTAAAATACAAATTTGCTTATAGTGTATTGTAACCCAACAGGACCCTATGGAGCCTTCCTGGAAGGGAAGAGACTCCACCCACTTATCCACCCCATGTGCCCCACCTGCTTCTTGTCTGTAGAAAAGCCTTAGCCTCCTAGGCCTATCAGCGAGCAGGACCCTGCAAGATCTTCCCAGTACAGGACTCCCCCATTCCATGTCCACTGCCTCCGTTTTGTCTGTAGAAAAACTTAAAAAATGAATAACTTTAATCTGAGAAGTCAGAAAATGCAGACAGGAAACATTCAAGCAAGATGAAATAACAGCCGTTAAAGTCAAGGACCTTTAGTTCCCTCAAGAGCTATAGGTAATATTCTGAGCCATGTCCTTTTAGCTATTTTGTAGCTGCTGAAAGCCCCGGCAGGTGGGGGACTGAGCTGTGTGCTGTTCACAAGCACACAGACCCAGGCTGGTCAGGGCACTGACGACGCTGAGTCCTGATTATGTCACCACCAACCAATCAGAAGAATGTCCACGAGCTGATCACACACCCCACAACCCTCTCCCTCACTGCCTTTACAAACCTTTCCCTGAAAGCCTTCAGGGAATTCAGGTCTTTTAAGCACCAGCTGCCTGGACTCCTTGCTTGGCGCCTGTAACAAACGCTGCATTTCCCTTCACCACAACCCAGTATCAGTAGATCGGCTTTACCGCCACCCTAAGCGGTAGAGCTTGGTTTGGAAACAGGGAGAAGTGATTCCCAGAAAGCCTCCCATTGAAATAGCTGAAAAAATGATTTTAAAAAGCACATATATATAAAACAAGACATACATATATAGATATAGATGACATGAGGCCAATAAATAAGGGGAAGAGGGGAAGCCTAGAGAAGTAAGCCTTTCAGGACCATTTTTTACTCAATTCCGGGAGAAACAGCTGAAAGGCTGAGAATGTGAACAAAGATTTTGTCAGCTTTGCAGGCTAGGGCTGCCAAGAAGGACAGTTCTTGTAAGCGTCCCATCTTTGGGTTGAAATCCTGAAAGGCTACACTGTAGGCATGAATATAAAGAGTGACCAGCTCTTGCAGGCAATGCGTAAACTCCACCTTGAATTCGTCTCAATTTCCGAAACTGCATTTGAGCGATTCAGGATTTACTGTTGGTGCCGCTTGTGGGCTGAAAAAAAGGTCAAGTTTAGAAGACCATCAAGTCCCACACCCCAAATTGTAACTGCTCATACAGCAGGACCGCTAGTCAGCAGAAAACAGCCACATACACAGGAGACAATCAGTGGGACAGAAAACCCAGAAAATCAGCACTGTCAGTGTGCACTGGGCTGCGCCACACCCGCCCCACAGAGCCTCGTGGGTCTGAAAATGGACTGCTCCAGCTGCTGCCGGACCAGGCTCACTTTGCCGGAAGCACGGCTAGCCAAAATGCCGAAGTCCGCAGGAAATCAGCCAAGCAAGGAGAGGGAGGAACAAACCTTAGCTCCACCTCCGCGAAGGCAAGGGGCCCAGGGCACTTATGGGACAGAGAAGCAGGGCAGCCTGAGGTCGGATGGGTGGGGAGTGCAGGGAGACGGGCAAAACTGGGACAATCGCGGTCCATGAAGGTGTTAACCTCGCCACAGGCTCCGCATGCTCAAAAGTGGAGGCGTTCAGAGACCAAGGGTGAAGTTCTCAGCTCTGATGCCAAAGGTCATGGAGAGGAGATTCGTGCTTGCCCCATGGGGGCTCAGAGGGCCTGTCCACTCAACCAGCTCAGCTGGAACCCGGCCCAGCTGAGTCCAAGCTCCTGGAAAACAACTCAGATGAGCAGCTCATCGTCCAGGTCCCATGAGGACTTGAGGAAGAGACAGTCTTAAAACGACGTTGATTAACAGTGCAGGTGAAATGGATCTGGCCCTAGGTCCCAAAGTCACGGGCGTCAGAGGCTCAGCCTCTCTACCGTGCCCACAGCGCATCGGGAGCTGCTTAGCGGGCGTGTGGTTCTCCGGTCTACCAAGTTTCGTGACCCAAGTGCAGGACTATCTGTGCTACAAACTGGCCTCTTCCTCTGGGCCCCACTCAAAACCAGCGACTTCCAAGTCACCCTGTGAGTGAGTGACGGCCATGTTAAACATGGCCCACGCGCCTCCCAGCGCGAGGGGACCGAGCGACGGCGGCGAAGCAGCCCCGTCGTGACCCCTCCGGTGGTGGCTGTCTCTGTGCAGCACGTCAACGCAATTCAGCTGCAGACATTTATGGTCTCACAGCGTCTGCACAGTGGGCACACGGGCGTGACTTGGCTCTGTGCTTGGCCTCAGGCCCCCACAAGCTGGGCCGAGCTGGCACCAGGGCTGGAGTCTCACGGGAAGGCTCGCCCGGGGCAAGGTCACTTCCGAGCTTGCTCACCTGGCCGCTGGGAGGCACATACCCCCCACTACGGCCCCCGCTCCCCTCGCAGCCCCTGCCCGCTCCCCTCAGCTCTTCCACGGCACCCACTCCCCTCGCGCAGCACACGGCGGTGGCTGACCGCAGCCTTGCAGTGAAATAAAGCAGTGAGTCGGCACTTACCCTCAGACGTTCACACGCGACCAGGTGGGAAGGTCAAACTCGTCTCCCTCCGGCCGCCTTCCCGACGCCCGACACCCCCGTCTCAGGGCAGCTGCAGGGCTGGGCCCACGTCCATGGTCCTCGCCGTGCAGCTTCAAACCTGGAAAACAGAGACCGCTTCAGAAACTCACTTCAGAACCCACCTTCCAGATCGGGCTGTAGCACTGCTGCAAAGAGTGAGTGTGGAAGCCTGACCAAGAACAAACACGTACACTGAGGGGGAGGGGTGGGCAAGGGCTGGGAGACGGGGACGGACGTGCACGCGCTAGTGACACGGCGTATGACGCCGGTGAGCGATGGGAACCTCCGGGGCAGCACGGGAAATGCGCCCGAGGGCTCCGTGGTAACCTAACTGGGAAGGGAATCCAAAACGGAGGCTGTATGTACACACACAGCCGACTCACTTGGCTGTAAAGTAGAAAAAACACTGTGAAGCAGGTAAATCCAATAAAAATTAATTTTAAAAACACACTTTAAAACCCCAATCCCTCTGAACACGGACGACCCGCAGAGGCTGACTTGGGGCTGATGGGTCGTGCCCCTCCTGGCGCCTGGCCACGGCTGCCTGCAGGAACCAAGGTCCTGGTCGCCGGCTGGTGGTTCTCAGAGGCCCTCTGGTGACACCTTGTGGGCGCCTCTGATACTGCGGCCTTGCACCCGCTCGGCTGGCAGGACTGCTCACTGGACACGGAGCAATGGCAGGCAGCCTGGCCCTGCGCACGGCTCCTAAGGCAGAGGCAGGACAACGGCGGCAGGGAGGGTGTGGCTGCGCGTCCTGAAGACCCCAGGCAGCGGGAGAACACGCTCAGCTGCCCCAAGGCTCTCCCTTCCCCGACACGGGCCAGACGCTCTCGAGAGACACGTGGACTTGCTGAGACCAGCCTGACCCTCCTCCCGCAGCCGGGCGGTGGCGGGCCCAGCGCCAGGCACCGAGGCCCAGACAGGGCCCTGTGCTTCGGGCACCTCTGAGGCTGAGCGCCGGCCTCGCCCCACCCCAGACGGCTGCCACTCCCAGGTGCAGGAACCACGCACGGCCAGCGTCACAGCGCGCCAGGGCACTCCCAGCAGCTGAGGCAGTGAGCACAGCCTTCTCTCCAAACGCACGCAGACCAGTGACGCTTAAAGAGGGGCACTCAGAACTCTCAGTGTCAGCGCTCCCTACAGAACCTTGAAACGCGTTTGCGCTTCCCCACCCTCTGGGACGTGGTCACGTCCACAAGGGATCCTCAGAACCAACGCTCAACTCTGCTCATCAAGGCAGAGCGGCTGACGACACCACGTTTTCATCACGTTAGGAGAAAACTGGACCCACGAAACAGCTGACGGGCAGGAAACTGGTGTGACTTCCTGAATGCCAGCTCAGGACCTCTCACTGAACTCTGAAACACGCCCCCCAGCACAGCAAAGCTCCTTAAGGAGCGAAGCGTCAGGGCAGCAACAGGCCCAGGTCCCGCACCTCTGCACGGCGGCAGGGGCTGCCTGGCGGACGCCTGCTGTCCTGACCGCCGCCCTCTACACCATCGCAGCATCTCTCCACACGGGGCCTTCAGGAAAACGCTGACTTCTCAGAAAGGCCCTAAATACACCTGAACATTCCACGTTTAAGCCGAGAAACCTGAGTGCACTCGTGTAAGCTGATAATCACTGGTAATGTGGCACATCTTTGCCCTTTAGCTTGGATGATCAAGGACAGTGCTAATATGATGCAAGCTCTCCACCTACTTTTAAAATTCCTAGGAACCACGATTAAAACACAAAACAAGAAAGATTCATCTTAATACTTTATTTAATCCATCATACCCAAAATACTATTTCCACCTGTATTTGTAAAGAAACTTTTTTCTTTTTTGGCACTGTCCTCAAATCCCAGCTCTACCGAGTCAGTCTGGACGTTAACCTCTCCTGAGAACGACGTCATCTGTGTATAGACGTCATAAACTGGCAGTTGAGAAGATTCACACTCAAGTTCCCGACACTCAACCCTGCTTCCTAACACCGGCGAGTGGCCGCCACGTAGACCCGGGACCCCAGGAAGCACTTTGTGCACACAGCCCCGAGACCCAGGGCATCAGGAACTCGGGCAGGGTGGGGCTGCACTGCTCACAGGCCACCGGGCAATCCTGGCACATCTGATCGCCAGCGGCCTAGACCTGCCACTAACCAGAGGAGGGCCACAGACAGCCGCATCTCCCACCTGTGGGCTGGGAGCCCAACACACTGCCCTCCATCGCATCCTGAGGCTCTGAACCCAGCAAGCAAAGGGCAACCGTGTGGGTGTCTGTCCGGCACCGTCTGTCCGGCTGCATGCCCCATGGGTTACGATGGGGACCCAACCAGACAGCACTTCTCTTCCTCTGGTTTCCTGGCGCCCGAGGTCCCAGGAGATGAGGGCTCTCCTGGCGTCACCGCAACGCCTGCAGTCAGAGGGTCCCGGCCGTCCTCTCAGTGGACCAGGAGCCGTGGGCTGGGGGCCACCTGGACAAGGACCCCAACAGGGGAGGCGGTCCCCCTCAGCCTGGGCTCGGATGGCCGATCACAGGAGCCATGCGGGGGAGACGGCGTGTGGCCAGCTGTCGGTGGTCTGAGTGACAGAGCCCCGTGACTAACACCCGGGCCGGAGCTGCTCGCGTGGGCACCAGGGGCCTGCTAGAGCACGAAGGGCAGGCCCCGCACGCAAACAGGCCCGTCTGGGCAGGATCAGCCATGCCATCACTTTATTCTGAACCTGAAAGAGAAGAAAACTGCTTGTTTTAGATTTGCCTGGATTACCTAGAAGTGGGTGGTCACGCACAAAACACTCACCACCCACAGGGCTTCAGACCCCAGTAGTGAAGTGTCTCTCGGGGTCACCCGGGACTGAGGAGCCTGCAGGCTGGCGCACACCCACTCCCCCGTCTGGCCAGGACGGGGCGCAGAGCCCCAGTGGCCAGCGAGGAGCCGCGCCGTGAGCGCTCAGCGTGACCGTCCCCCCGACCTGTCCTGGGCCGTACCTGGAGCGCCGGGCCAGCCAGCCACCCGAGCCCTCGCGGGAAGACTCCCCCGTCTGGCCAGGACGGGGCGCAGAGCCCCAGTGGCCAGCGAGGAGCCGCGCCGTGAGCGCTCAGCGTGACCGTCCCCCCGACCTGTCCTGGGCCGTACCTGGAGCGCCGGGCCAGCCAGCCACCCGAGCCCTCGCGGGAAGACCCCGACGGCCTGGGTTCCAAGCACCTGTGGGAAGGCTCAGGTCAGCATTCCGCCAACTCCTCACCTCTAGAACGGAGGCCACACGCGCAGGGATGAGGGGGCCCTCCGCCTGGTTCAGGCAGACGCCACGCTAGACGGTCACAGGAGGCGGCGGGACCCGGCTTCCACTCCCCCTGCAGCAGGTGGGGGCAGACGGCCCACGTCCCCAAGGGGCTCTCCTGGCTGCCAGCCAGCGGAGGGGCTGGGCTGCCACGAGGCGGCAGTTGGAGTACAGCAACCCCAGGCCCACGGGGAGGGCGGGCGGCTGGCGGCGCGTGAAGCCGAGCTCACAGTGCAGGGAGGGGATCACTGTCTGGCCCCACAGACTGCTGGGCTGCCAAGGGGACACTTGGCGACCGCCACACAGCGAACGCCACGGGAGGCAGAGATCAGGGTGATGCGTCCGCAGGCCAGGGGGCCCCAGGGAGACGGGGACCACCCTCCACGAAGGGGGCGCCTGAGCAGACCCTCCCTGCGGCCCCAGAAAGGAGCCCGCACCCGCCCCCCGCGCCGTGAGATCGGCTTCTAGCTTCAGAACTGAGGTCCCGGCAGACAGCCACTAGAATCCAGCTTCAGTTCTGAGTCCACTTTTAATCTAGAGCATATTCGCCCAAACCCCAGGGAACACTGCCCCCCTGCGGCGGAGCGCGGGCTCAACTCCAGGTCCAGGTGGTCCCGGCGCGCAGGCTGGGTGAGGCCGTCCTCACCCGGCTGAGCTGCGGGGTGGCCCCTGCGGGCGCAGCCGTGGTCCAGTACGTGAAGCCGAGCTCACAGTGCAGGGAGGGGATCACTGTCTGGCCCCACAGACTGCTGGGCTGCCAAGGGGACACTTGGCAACCGCCACACAGAGAACGCCACGGGAGGCAGAGATCAGGGTGATGCGTCCGCAGGCCAGGGGGCCCCAGGGAGACAGGGACCACCCTCCACGAAGGGGGCGCCTGAGCAGACCCTCCCTGCAGCCCCAGAAAGGAGCCCGCACCCGCCCCCCGCGCCGTGAGATCGGCTTCTAGCTTCAGAACTGAGGTCCCGGCAGACAGCCACTAGTATCCAGTTTCAGTTCTGAGTCCACTTTTAATATAGAGCATATTCGCCCAAACCCCAGGGAACACTGCCCCCCTGCGGCCGAGCGCGGGCTCAACTCCAGGTCCAGGCGGTCCCGGCGCGCAGGCTGGTGAGGCCGTCCTCACCCGGCTGAGCTGCGGGGTGGCCCCTGCGGGCGCAGCCATGGTCCAGCGGGTGCCTGTGCTGGAGGCAGAAGCTGCCGCGGCACTCCTCACACGCCACCCGCAGCACCTCTCTCCTCCTGCAGCCCTCTCTGCAGCAGCGGGACGCAGACACCTGGGAAAGCACAAGTCACGTCAACGTCTCCACCGTCTCGCTGAGCGATCACTCAGCAAGCCCCCGAGTAAGACCCTCAGCCCTCAAACCCAACAGTTCTTAGCGTAGGAAGGCGCCGGGCTTTCGCTGAGATCTGTCAGGTAAACAGAAGGAGGGTGAGCGCGGGCCGCGCGGCCTGCACCCCCGAGGACACCCGGGTCGGCCCAGGGAGCGCGCAGTGCGGGGACACGCAGGACGCCCGTAAGCCCCTTCTGAGGGCAGGACAGGCCGCCACGCGCTGTCCGCTGAGGGCTGCAGCCAGCCCGGGGCTCCTCAGACACAGAGGCGGTCGGGGGTGGCGGCGCCTGAAGGTCTACAGTGATCGCCAAGAGATGTTCTGAAAAGGGATGAGTGCAAAACTGCAAAAGATGAAACAGAACAGCCCCGACTTTAGGGAAAGTTCACAGACAAGCAGGACGCACTCAGCAGACGTGAAACCCTGCAAGCTGGTGTGGAGGCTTGGGGTGGGGGGGCCGGGAGGGGGCTGTGCCTCCAGGAGACCCCTCCCCACAGCAGAGCTGCCCTGACCGCCGTGAGCCTGAGAGTGATCAGGACCCAGCACCGAGCACCCACACGGGGGACACAGAGACGGGAACTGGGGGGAGAACAGGCCGGCCCAGCAGGGCCAGCACGGAGGAGCGCGGCCAGAGCGGGCGCGGGCCCAGGGCTCCCAGGCTGCGAGGCTCAGCCAGCGTGAGGCTGCCACACCGGGACAAGGAGAGCAGTCGCTCACGGCGCCCCCGAGCAGCAGCAGAAGCGGAAAACCCAGCGCCCACGAGCGCCGCCGGAGCGAGGGCGCTGGGGCCCTGCAGCAGCCCCCGCGGGACGGGCGCACACGGCACCCAGGCTGGGCTCAGCCTGCGGGGAAGGCAGGCGGCCCAGGCCCACTCCAGGCGGACGGACGCGCCGGGGTCTGCGTGCCATCTGTGCGTGCTGCGCCGTCTCCTGGGAGCGCAGGAGAAAAGCGCACGTGGGCGGGGTTCCCAGAAGCCACGCAGCTTTCCACCTTCAGACAGTGAGATTCCTGTAGCAAAAGCGAATCCTAGCGTAGACCCTGACGCTGAGGAACCACGCTGGTGGAGCCGCGACAGCCCACGCCGCTCGCAGTCCAGGAAAAACACTCAGCAGGTGTCCAGTCCAGCTGCACAGTCGTGTCCAACTCCTCGCAGCCCCGAGGACCGCAGCACGGCAGGCCTGCGTCCTTCACCAACAATCGTTAGGGTTTAACTCTACCTCTCCGCCGAGGAGGACGCGGTGCCTGCCTCACCTTCGCTGTCTCCTGCCCGGGGGGACGCCGACAGTCTCCATCCATGTGCGCTCCGACCGCCACATCGGGGTTCTCCCCCCGTCTCACTGGGACGGGGCTGTTACAGACTGGGCACACAGGGACCCGGACATCCTGAATAACAAGCGTGAGATGACAGGGCTGATCAGAGAACCAAACTCACGCAGACGAGCACCACCACAGACGCCGGCCTCGCCCACACAGGAGGACCAGCAGTCAGCTCGGGCGGGCCCCAGGGGAGCAACGCACAGCGGACAATCACCCGCCCGCAGCGGCGCCCGAGGAGAGCCGGCGAGGCCTCCCAGGAGGGAAGCGGGCGGGCAGTCCGGATGGCCCGTCTTGGGACTGCAGGGCCTTCTGTCCAGCGCCAGGAGCGAGCGGAGAAGCTGCCCCGATGCCTCCAGGGTGGGCGGGGCTGCCAGGAGCAAACGCCAGCTGAGGAGCCCCAGCCCCGCCTGCCAGCGGCCCTCCCAATGCTCACGGGGCTTCTGCCGCCCACACGGGCATGGCCACCCAGCAAGCCCAGGACCGGGGCTCCGGAAGGATGGAGCAGGGCACGCAGCAGCGGAGCGCCTGGCTCGGCCAGCATCCCTCACTCGGGAGCAATCCCTCAGGGCCTCCCTCAGGCCCAGGCCGGGCTGGCTTCACTGGAGGATCCCTCAGGGCCAGGCTGGGCTGGCTAAGCAAACGCCAGCTGAGGAGCCCCAGCCCCGCCTGCCAGCGGCCCTCCCAATGCTCACGGGGCTTCTGCCGCCCACACGGGCGTGGCCACCCAGCAAGCCCAGGACGGGGGGCTCCGGAAGGATGGAGCAGGGCACGCAGCAGCGGAGCGCCTGGCTCGGCCAGCATCCCTCACTCGGGAGCGATCCCTCAGGGCCTCCCTCAGGGCCAGGCTGGGCTGGCTTCACTCAGGAGCAGCTGAGGTGATGCTGACAGGGGCGGGTGACAGGTTACCCCAAAGTGCCTAGAAGTGGAGCCGAACACCACCCGGGGGTGTTCCCGAAGTTGGCCGAGTTAAGAAAGCAAGCAACGCTGAGTCATCTCTAGGCAGACTCATCCTATCCAGGAAACAGGAAGGCCCAGTCAACAAAACCACAGTTTTGCCTGGTCCTTGGTGCTGGGCGAACATGAGTCACCCTCCCCCGCCCCCATGAATCAGTGAGAGCCCAGACCACAGCTGAGACTGGTCAAAGCCTGAAAGGCCATCATCTGCATGTCTAAACTGCCACCATGGGGAACCAGCAGGGTGCTGGCTAAACTAAAATGTTTCAACATGTTAAGCAAGCTTTGAGGGTCCGGGTACAACGACTGATTCCAGGAACCCCCGAGAATAAACTGTGGTCTTCGAGCTCCACGGCCCGAGCTTCCTGGGGAGGTGGAGGCTCCTCCCTTCCCTGGCCACGCAGGACCAAGCTAGCCCTAAAGGGCCCCAGGGCTCCTTCACTCCAGCTGAGCCTCGGCTACGTGTGGCTGGCGCCCACGACCTCGGGCAGTGCGGCTGTGGAGAGGGAGGATCAGAACCTTCAGAAAGAAGTATGATCGATTACCTTGGTGAATGCAAGGGGACACTTATGTGCAGCATAGGTAAAATGATCTTTACAGAAATCCTGTTTACACGCATCACATTTTAACGGAAGAAAATCTAAAAAAAAAAAAAAAAAAGTAAAGTGCTTTAAAGACTAGAACAATCATCCGTCGTTACTGAGCAAGCATTCACCTTCCCTGAGTTCATATGACGCCGATCAGACACGTTCTCGAGGTGTTACAAGAGAGAATAAGGTAATTGGGATCCGTGAATTCAAGGTAAAATGATCTTTACAGAAATCCTGTTTACACGCATCACATTTTAACGGAAGAAAATCTAAAAAAAAAAAAAAAAAAAAAAAGTAAAGTGCTTTAAAGACTAGAACAATCATCCGTCGTTATTGAACAAGCATTCACCTTCCCTGAGTTCATATGACGCCGATCAGACACATTCTCGAGGTGTTACAAGAGAGAATAAGGTAATTGGGATCCGTGAATTCCACAATGCCAGCAACACTGCAGAACGGGTACAGCTACCCTTTCCAGAGAGACCCCAGCTCAGGGGGCACCTGCGTGTCTAAGCAGCGCTCCCCATCCACCCAGCGCTGGCAGCCAGCCTCCTACTTGGCTGAACAGAGCCTCAACCGCAGGCCAGCATCTCATCGCTGAAGAGCCACGAAGGCCAAGAACCAAAGAACATCAGTGAACGAAGGCAACGGCCGGTTATCCCAGCAAGCAGATGACAAAACGCCCACTTCTGCTGCAGTTCTCTCAAAAGTGCTTACCTAGCCGCTTGCACGCTTTCTCTGAACAGTGCTTCCCCAAATCAGGGAACTCCATTGTAAGAACGTGTCCAAAACACAGACAGTAGAGTAAAACGTCACCTGCAAGAATTAGAAAAACTTAGAGGAGAAAAGCAACGATGGCCTGAATTTCAGTCACCAGGATTTATACCATACAGCTGATCAAAGTAAACACACACTGTAAACGCCCAAGTCAGTTGGGCTCCCACAGGGGACTAAAGCCTCACAACTCTTGTCTTTTAGCAAAAAGAAAATAGTCCTCTTGGGATAAGTACCAGCTCCTTCAAAATTAATCCCATTAAAAGACAGGTTGTTTTCAGTCCTTTTAATTTCTAGTTTATGAAGCCCAAACAGAATTTAGGTTTTCATTAATCCATAATTTGATTTATATTGACAAGGACATCTCATATTCAGTTTGCAGAGTCACCAAAGGAAGTTTCAGCTTTGGTGAACTTTAAATCCCCATTTCATCTACTTGTTGACATAAACAAAACTCTGTTACCAGGAGCCAAATCCCATTAATCAACTGCACGAACCCGGAGAGATTCGACTCGGTCCCCTCTTGCTCTAACTCCCTAATGCATTGAGTCTTACTTAGAATTTACTCCTTAATGACCGTCAGCCTGGAGTTGACCTGGGGAAGGGCAAGAAGTTAACTCACCAGTGGAAAACAGGCATAGAAACGGCGAGGCCACTGCACTTGGGCGAAAACTGAATCCCCGGGGCGCCTCACAGGCTCCCCTCGCACCAGGCACCCACTCTCGAACTCTGGTCCCTCCCAGAGTCCACGTCCCCAGGGCCTTCTCCGGGCTCGCCCGTCAGCTCTCTCCGCTCCCGGGGTGTCGCCGGTGCCCGGGACACTCTGGCCACGGCTCAGGCCCGCTCCTGCCCTCGGGCCTCGGGTTAGAGCATCACTAACCCCCGCCTCACCCTGCCCGACCCTCATCTCCTCTGTTCTGGAGTTCCTTCCCCAGGACCCGCTCGCTCGGCTTCCCACTGCAGCTTCGCACGCGCCTCTCGGCTCCAGGGATCAGCGACACCGAGCGGGTGTGCGGGAACCGCTCCACCGAGGACCGACCAGGGACCCACCTCAGTCCCGCCGTGGTCGCGCTGTCGGCGCTGCGCCCGCGGAGCAAGAGCCCGGGTGTGCCGGGACACGGGCGCCCTGCCGTCCGAGGTCTGCGGGCCGGCCGGACCCCCGCCCGGCCCCTGCAAGAGGCCCGGGCGGCCGCCGAGGAGAGTGGAAGGCGGCGGAGCCCGAGAGCTTGAGCCTCCCGTCCGCCGTCGGCCGCGGCGAACGAGGCCAAGGGACGCGGAGACCAGAGCCCGAGCGACGACCGCAGCCGGCCCGAGCCCACCGAGGCGCAGCATCGCGGCGCCCGGCCTCCGGGCCATTTATCCGCAGCCGCCGGGCCCGCGCGCAACCGCCGTGCGGGCGTTCCCGGCGCGCCCCGATACGTCACCGCGCGCCGACCAATCGCGCCCTGCCGCGGCGAGGCGTTCCCGGCGCGCCCCGATACGTCACCGCGCGCCGACCAATCGCGCCCTGCCGCGGCGAGGCGTTCCCGGCGCGCCCCGATACGTCACCGCGCGCCGACCAATCGCGTCCTCCGCCGCCCGCGCGCGCCCCGCCTCTTCTCGAACAGTCGCGCGGCTTCTCGGAGCCGCCGAGTCGTGGCCGGGTGCGTCCGCGCGGGCGCACTGGGCGCGGCGGGGCGTTTCCCCGCGCGGGGCGCGCGAGCGCAGGGCCGTCGGTACGGGCGGCGGGGAGAGCACCGAGGCGCTGATTTTGGGGTCACGGGTGAACTTGAGCAAGAGGGCAAGTTCGCGGACGGGGACACCTCAGGGTCGCCTGCGCGCGCTTCTCCGCCTGCGCCGTCTCGCTTAGCCTTGCTCTGGACCCCTGGAGAGCCTGCGCCTGTCGCCGCTTGTTTTCCCTGCGTGAGCGCTCCGGCCACTCAGGCGCGCAGTCGGCGGCGACCCCACGCTAAGGGCCCACCCGCAGACCTCGCTTGGCTCTTGGGCGAGTCTCTTTCCTCTCTGCTCCAGAAGCTCATCTGCACTGTCGGTCTCGTCCTGTCCCCGACGGGTTTTAGTAAAAGTCACGCTCTCATCAGCATAACGTGACTCTCAGGACCGGAGTCAGGTCCCGTTTCCTCGGTGACACCACCAGGATCGCGCCGCGCTCACCGCCGGCGCAGGATCGCACCCCACCCTACCGCGGGAGGTGTTCATTTGGACTGCCCAGGCCTCACGTTTGCCAAGTTTCATTTGTGAACAGTTTCCCATGTCCAGTTAGTTTTTAAGGAAGAATCAGAATTCACCTCAACTTTGGGGAAGGTCTGGAGAAGACGTGAGTGGACCCCTGAGGGTGTAACAGGGGAGCATCTGGCCCTGATCTGGCCAAGACCGCACCCCAGTATCCTGAAAACAAGGCCATCGAGTCAGGTTTTAGATGCAGCTTTTCGGTCATTAACTGAACATCTGCATTCCTAAACAGAGATGCTGGGTTTCCCTGGCGGCTCAGCGGTGGAGAAGCCGCCTGCCAGTGGAGGAGACACGGGTCCCATCCCTGGTCCGGAAGGCCTCACATGCGTGGAGCCACTAACCCGTGCACCGCAGCTATCGAGCCTGGGCCCTCTGAGCCCACGTGCCACCGCCGCGGAAGCCCACACGCCCCGGAGCCTGCGCTCCGCAACCAGAAGAGCCGCTGCGGCGAGAAGCCCGCACACCATCGCGGAGAGCAGCGCTGGCCGCTGCAGCTGGAGCGAGCCCGGGCGCTGCAGTGAGACCCCGTGCAGACGCCTCCGAGTGGCGCCAGGTGACCACTGTGCACCCAGCTTACTCACACATCACGAAGGAGGGCTTCCTGTCGTGTCCTCTGAGAACTGCTCTGCACTCAGCTGGGGACGAAGGACCTTGAGTGCTACGGCAACGGCAGATGGGAGGGGAGGCAGACCTCAGAGCCCTAGTTAGCAACCCTCAAGAAGCTCCAGTTGAGAGAAGAGGCCGTGTGCGGGTCCAGACGCGCTGCCCTCATCAGGGGGCAGCGTCCTTTGCCACCAGCCCCTGTTTTACCTGCAAGGAGACAGGTGCAGAGCTGACCAGGGACGGACCCAGGAGGAGCCAGGATTCAGACTCACCTCGGAGTCCACACTCCTGACCCCCTTGTGCTGCCTGCACCGGCTGGGGGTGAGGCTGGAGGGGCGGCTGGGAGCCAGGTCGTCAGGACCCCAAGGGCCACGAAAAGACTTCGGAGTTTATTTTGAGTACAGAGAGGTAGTGCTGAAAAGTTTTAAACAAGACCTTGAGAGGTGGGCAAGGAACACTTGTATATACTTTATGCAACTGAATGAAAAATAATTTCAACTTTCTTTTTCTTCTAAAATTGAGCTCCACTTTTCTTGGAGCCCCAGTCGCCTGCCCCAGGCACGCGTGTGCTGTCCCGTCACTGAGTGTCCAGTCTGTTGAGATCCGTTCCTCTCGTGGCCTCTGTCATTTCAAGGCTCCTTCCTGTAACCCTCATTCTTGTGTCCAGTGGCACCGGGGTCCGGGGGAGCATGGACGACCCGGGGGCAGTGCAGGGTGGGGACCTGGTCACAGCCTCTGCTCGCGAGCGAGCACCCACTGCTCCTGGTGTTGGGACTTCCGTTGTGACCTCTGATCAGGAGGTCACGTCAGCCTGTCCTGACCCCAGGTCTCGGGTTGAGTGGCCCTCTCTGCCCTCCACACTGGGGTTTCCGGGCTGGGGAGCGCCTGTAGCTTATGTGGGGGTTTGGGGGGTGGCTCTAGGGCAGCAGTTGCGGCCCTGTCCCTGCCTGGCCACACCCCAGGCGTCCTGCACCACACTCTCCCTGTGCCGGCGCGGAGGTGTGGGCTGCCCCCCGAGGGTCGGGTGGGAGGGCAGGCGTGGACCCTGCTTGCCTTCTGGTTATCCCCCTCCTCGCGAGCCGTGTGCCGTCTGAGGGCTGCGTTTGTGCGGGGGGTTGGTTCTCAGCGGTCCAGGCAGCATCAGAGGCTCCATGGCCCCCTGTCGAAGCTCCAAGAGCCTTCTCGGGGTCCAGTGGTTGGGAGTCCGCCGCCAATGCAGGGCCTGGGGTTCGATCCCTGGTCTGGGAGGGTCCCACCTGCCGCAGGGCAGCCGAGTGTGTGCCCCATGGCTACTGAGCCCGCGGGTCCGGAGCCTGCCCCACACCAAGAGGAGCTGCCACAGCGAGCAGCAGCGGAGACCCAGTGCAGCCAAGAGAGGCTGAAGCGGGAAGGAGAGCTCGCCAGGCCCCCGGCCTGGGCCGTCGCGCGCTCCCTGCGCCGCGGGCGTTTCACATCCTTGCCTTCGCTTTCTTGCTCTATGGGTGAATCTCAAGCTGGCTTCACGATTCCCTTTCCTCTGTCTTGAAAGCCTCTCTTTAAGACTCTGGCTTTCTATGAGTTCTTAAAACATTAGGTTAAAACTTAAATCTGAACAACAATTTTAAAATATATTTTTTGTGTTTTTATTTTTGGCTGTGTCGGGCCTTCATTTGAGTAGCAGCTTCTTGTGGCTAGGCGGATGCTTTCATGGAGCGTGCCTGTCACCACAAATGATGCTGGAAAACTTCTCAGTGATGGAAGAGAGAAAACACACTGACGTTGTGCGTGCCGTGCACCTTGTACTTGGAAACGTGTGTTCGGTCACAGTTGGCGGAAGACAGACAGATGGAGGAGAGGCTGGAGCAGAAGCTGGGAGGGCAGCTACGAGGCTGTGGCTGCGGCCCAGGCGGCAGAGATGACGGTGGCCGTGGACGCCTTGGAAACACAGCGCTTTGCCCACCTCCGCCACTCCCCTCGTAGGCAGGGTGTGAGCATGTGGTCCAGGGGAGGGGCTCCTGGAAAAGATTCTTCCCTGTTAAAAGAGAGATACTCATCAGGACATGGCCCGCTTCTAGAAGATGTTTTTGTGATGCTTGAAAGTAGCCTTCTCACTAATTCGTAGGGCAAAGCTTAAGGACCAAGCCAAGCACTGGGGGTGGTCTCGCAAAAGGCTGAGAGCGCTGGGCCGATGCCTTGCTGAGCTGGCCGCCGGCTTCCTGCCTCAGGACAGAACGGTGTACATCATTCTGCAAGGAGTTGCTCGTTTTTTTTTTTTTTGGGGGGGGGGAGCCAAAGCATTCTCACTGACACATGGAATCAGTCCAGGATGTATCCGCTATGCTGTGGGGAAGAGAGAAAAGTTGGCAAATAAGCACATGGATATGTGAGCCTGGAACCCCGAGAAGAGGTTTGTCCTGGAAAAAGAAGGCTGGAAATCATCAGCGTAAAGATGGCCATTAAACCCACAAGTGTGGGCTGCCTCAGGAAAAGACACACGTGGAGGAGAGGGCCGGGCGCCCAGTGTTTACAGGTCGGAGAGAGACACACCCGGGCCGAGAGGGAGTGAGAGGGAGGAGCCGGGGAGGGGGAGAGTCCGGGAGGGCCTGTGGGTCACCGGCCTCCCACTCCTGCGCTGTGACACACCGCCCCTGCCGCCTTCAGAGGATGGGGCGGGGGCGGGGCACGCGTGGCATCGGGAGGAGGCCTTTGTGCCTGAGGAGGCGGTGGGACCTGCTGCCCTGCCCACCTGCCCATCCAGCTGCTCACACGGGCGACTCTGGG
This sequence comes from Kobus ellipsiprymnus, assembly GCA_006410655.1. Lineage (NCBI taxonomy): Eukaryota > Metazoa > Chordata > Mammalia > Artiodactyla > Bovidae > Kobus > Kobus ellipsiprymnus. The sequence goes on from SJYR01001866.1 coordinate 416,785, forward strand.
CTGCCCCTTTCCCCCAGGACACGGTCTCCTCGGCCGGGCACACAGTCAGCGTGATCCTGACGTTCATAATTCATATCCTCAGCAAATATCGACGGGATGCCTGCTGTGTGCAGAGCGTCCTGCTTGGCCTCAAGAAGATAAAAGAGTCAGCTGGGTCCCCGTCCCTTCCCAGGGGCTTAGAGTTAGGATCTTGGAGGAAAAAAGCTCCCCCACCCCACCCCGAGACAGCAGGGCATCGAGTGTAAACACTGTGCTCGGGAGCGTGCAGGCCAGAGGCTGTACTCACCGGGGCTCAGAGGACACGCTCCCAGGGCCAGCCTGGGGAAGCGCGGCCGGGTGTCTAGGAAAGCCTCACGGGAGGTGGGGCCCACGGGGAGGCCTGGCTCGCGCAGGACCTGAAGGTGGGCAGCGGGCTGGGGGCAGGGAGGGCTGCCCACGCCGAGGCTGTCAGCAGGACTCATGACCGTGGGTGACGGAAACCCCCTCAAAACGGGGGCTCCCCAAAGGAAAGTGTCTTGGCTCCTGCCTGGAGATGTGCCGGGGTACAGGGACTCAGATGGGCTTTGTGAGGTGGGTGGAGCTGCTAGGGGAGGGAGCGCCAGCCCCCCAGCGTCTGAGACAGGCAGGAGGACACTACGTGCTCTCATGGGTAACACGCGAGGTGACGAACGTATGCTGAGACGCTTCTGAGTGAAAACGGGCTGCTGCTGGTCATTCTGTCGGGACGGCAGGCACACGCAGGGGCTCCGTCAGCAAAAGGTCACCCTAGTCACGTACTCGTGGGGCTGCTCCCACCCCGGCAGACACCCCTAGGCTCACACACAGCGGGAAGAGGCCCTCCCCAGAAAGGCAGGGGTCTCTCAGTCCTGAGTGCACATGTGCGTCTGCCTATCACGGCCTTGGGCGGGAGATAGGGACCACCGTAACCTGAGGGGGGCCGCTCAGCCTGCAGCAGCCTGTCCTGGGAGCCGGGAACCAAGCAAGTGGGAAGCAGCTGGATGCACCAGAGATGACCTCACGGCTTCTCCTCCCATCTCGTAATTTTGAGATGCGATGTTATCTCGCTCAGGGACCCCTCTGATCCTGGAATCTGGGTCATGTGACTCCTGCCCACTCCAGCCTCTGACAATAAGCCCGAGCAAGCGCTTCAGTTCCAATATCCTCCGTGTATTGTCAGAAGGACCCCCCGGGCAGAGCGCTTTGTTCACTGCCCATCCAGTCTGGGCTGAGTGGCTGCTGGGTGGTAACTGCGTGTAAAGTTCTGTCTGTGCCTGGAGGCCTGGAGGTGCCGATGCAACGTTAGGAGAGAAGAGATGACCCAGAGTGGGCTGAAAACACCCGTGTAAGGACTGTTCCTTTTCTACATTAAAACCTTTTTTCTCTTCTAAACATGTAAACACAGAGGTTATAAATATCTGTAATTATAAGCCTTTAAAAAAGACGTGATGTATTTCTTTTCAATTATTTATTTGGCCGTGTGGGGTCTTAGTTCCCGCACGCAACATCCTCCTTGTGTCACGCAGGGTCTTCCATTGTGACGCACGGACCCTCTAGGGGCACCGGCTCTGGGGCGCGTGGGCCGGGCGGTGGTGGCTCTGGGCCTTAGTAGGTCTGCAGCTCGTGGCATCTCAGTTCTCTGACCAGGGTGGAACCTGCATCCCCTATATTGCAAGGTTTGCAAGGTGGATTCTAGCCGCTGGACCACCAGGGAAGTCCCTCTTTTCCTTTTCGTTAGGACATTCTAAGCCTCCTTTCAGTCAGTCCTCCACTGACTGGGCGGCCAAGGCTGTGCAGGACTCCTCTTCGCCTAGGGGTCCCATCTGCTGGGGTCCGTGGTCACTCACGTGATGGGAGTAGATCAAAATGCTCCTCCTCCCACCGAGAGGAGTCTTTGGCCCAGTCCCATTCCCCGCAGACCGTGCCTCGGGCTGTGTGTCTCCTCGACTCAGTGCCCATGGAAGACAGGCGGGGAGCCCCCAGCACACCCGGAAGGACAACTGGAACCCAGACAGACCTGCAGGTCCCTTGGCAGTGCTACCAACCCTCCTCCCCTAGTTTCCACACGTGCGGGCCTAGGGAAGCTCTGCAAGGCTCGGGGTCCTCTGAGCTGTCTGCACAACACTCCCAGGATCTGAAATGATTTCAGTGTGAAAAGTTGAAAATGAAGCTGTGTCTGTCTGCAGATAACAAAACTTCTGCTCTTTTTGCAAGCCTGCCTGTTGAAAAGGCACCCGGTTGCTGTATCCTGGAGCAGAACAGGAGGGGCAGCCGCCCTCTCTACTGGGTGGGAGTGAAGCTCTTCCCTCATGACTTCTGGGGGGGGACAGGAAAGCACCTTGTGACCTGTGCACGTTACCCTGAAACCCCCACCTTCTGCAACCTTTGCAACTGCAGCTAAAACGTCCCGATCACAAATCCAGCCAAATACTGTTGGGTTAGGGTTAAGCACTTTGATGCTTTTGCAAAAAAAAACAAAAAAAACAAAAAAAACACTTCATCTTCAAAAAGATTCACAGAAAGGACTTATGAGTGCCGGCATGCATGCTAAGTCACTCAGTCGTGTCTGACTTTTTGCAACCCCATGGACTGCTCCTCCGTCCATGAGATTCTCCAGGCAAGAATACTAGAGTGGGCTAGCCAGTCCCTCATCCACGGATCTTCCCAACCCAGGGATCAAACCTGCGTCTCTCATACCTTCTGCACTTTACCACTATTGACACTTTGGAAACCCTTTTGACAAGTACAAATTTCCTATAACTTTCGGATCACATCACTAAACTGGGTAAGAAAGAATTCTAATGGAAAACCTGATGGCTTCATAAAACTGTTACCAGAAGATTAAAATCAAGAATTAGTCACATAGGACTGAATGAACTGGTGAATATGGTTATAACTTTTTGATGTTTGTGTGAAATATTTACTGGGTTTTAATCTAGTTTTCCAGCTATAAGAAAACCCTTCCCGTCGAGACGATTATGCCTTAAAGCAGTTCGGTAAATGGCAGCTTTGTGAGTGGAGTTGACACGTTTATGTTTCTGAACATTTTTTGCTCACTTATTTGGGTGCATGAGGCCTCGGTTGCCGTGAGGTCTAGTCCCCTGGCTGAGACTGACCCCGGGCCCCTGCCCTGGGAGCGCAGTCTTGGCTACTGGGCTACTAGGGAAGTCCCAGGAGTTCATTTAAGAAACAGGCAATTCGGGGAGTTCCCTGGCGGTCCAGGGGTAAGACTTGCGCTTTCCCTGCCATGGCCCAGGTTCACTCCCTGGTTGGGGCACTAAGATCCCACGGGCCTCGAGGCGCAGCCAAAAGGGAGACGAACGCTGTCTCCTAAGGAGGCTGGTCAGCGAGACGCGCAGTACACACTGGAGGGTGGCGGCCGAAGGGCCACGAAGATGCTCGTGTCTGTGTTACAGAGAGCACTGTTCACTAACTCCCCCTCTCTCACTAATCTTTCAGGAGAAAACATAAGATGATCAATTAAAACCTTTTTTTTAGCTTTACTCCTCTGCCCGGGACTCCCCCGATTTTCCGTTTCTTAGGGCGCTGCTGGGCTTCCTGTTGTGTCAGCAGCTGTGACTTTCTGTTCCCAGTGCAAGGGGCCGGCTCGCTCCCGGTCAGGGAACTAGACCCTGCGTGCCAGCGAGGGTCCCAGGGGCCACACGCAGGCCCGGTGTGGCCAAACAATTAAACTTTTTAAAACCTATTGATTAACTTATCACTGGCAGTTGATAGCATTTCTGTATCAAGAGTGTTCTTGGTTAACTGTTGCTCTGATTGGAGCCGCCTCCAGTCCCTCCAGCCTCCGGATCCCTGGCCTCAAATCCCCAAGAACTCAGGGCACAGTTCAGGGCCAACAGCAGCGATGCAAAGCCACCCTTTTGTCTCCCCCGTGTTGGTTCCTGAGGGGGTTCTGAGTCAGTGGTGACCAGCCTGGCTCCCCAGTGACACGGCATTCCTTCCCAGGCTGACCCCTCGGCTGTCTCCAAATCACCGCCTGAAATATTAAAGCTGCCTGTACCCTGGCAGCTCCCGTTCTGAAGACAGGGTGGAGTGTGTGTGGCTGGCTGGCTGCTACATTTGCTCATTATTTGAATCCATGAATACCGGCTAGGACTGCAACACTGTTTCTTTAATCCACAAACATTAGCCGGAAATTGAGAAGGACCCAGTTTCCCACTGCAGCCTGGAGAAAAAGGAGGGTTGTCCTTTGTTCTGGTTGCCACCCCCCAGGGAGGTCTGTGCCTCACCCTTTAGTCTAGGGGTTGTTCAGGCCAACCAGCCAGGAGTCTGATGAAGACTTGATCAAACAGCCTGCTTTGCTGGGCGCTGTTGTGGGGGGAGTATACGATTTGAGTTTGTAAGCCTCAGGGAGAGTGGAAACATGTATGCTAAAACATAAAAAGAGGGCTTCCCTGGTGGGTCAGTGGTGAAGAAGCCTCCTGGCAATGCAGGAGACTCGGGTTCGATCCCTGATCCGGGAAGATCCCACAAGCCGCAGAGCAGCTAAGCCCGCGAGCCTGTGCCCTGGAGCCCGGGAACCGCAGCTGCCGAGGCTGGCGTGCCCCAGAGCCCCTGCTCTGCAACTGCGCGGCAGTGAGGACCCGGCACAGCCGGAAGGAAACACGCGATTTTCTTCAAAGGAGTCCAACCCAGAGCAGCGCCTGGGCAGACAGCGACCAGGGTGTTCCTCCAGGGGAGCACGGCCCTGGCTGGAGCCGCCCCAGGAGATGCCAAGGAGCTGGCAGGCCAGGGTGGGCCTCGGAGGGGCCGCAGGATGCTGACCAAGGTGCAGGGAAGGGGGGTCACCGCCGCGGATGCGCGTGGGCAGCAGGAGGGTGGGGGACCCTCCCTTGGGCAACACTCCTGGGGCAGAGCTCAGCCACGCCAGCGGTCAGTGGCCCCGCCTGCAGGTCTGTCTGCCGCGGCGTCGCAGGGCAGGAGGGGACGCTTTCACGGGTCTGGGATCTGAAGGAAGGTCCCAACCCTCACGGTCTTCCCCAGAGGGACTCGGGTTCAAACCCCGTGTCACTTACACTCGCAGGCTTCGTCCTTTGAGATCAGGGATCGTCCTGTCTCCTTGTTGTTGACAGCCAACCCGCAACAAGCTGAATCGCGTTGATTTGGCCATTTCGTGACGCTGTGACGCGGCTGGGACTTCTGCCAGAGGGGGGCAGCGATGAGGCTCGGGCAAGCGCGTGTGCTCAGGAGGGGCAGGCGAAGCAGGTGCGGACCCCCTGGGCAGCAGCCCTGCCAGCCCCAAGCCCCAGAAGCCCCAGCAAACCCCGGACGTCGCTTTGGAAAGGGCTCCTGTGCTTCTGTGCCAGCAGCTGAAGCTGTAAACACACGCTGATTGTAGCGGTGAATTACCAGGTCACTCCTCCGGCGTCAGGGCAGCGATGGGCCTCCGGACAGGACCGCGGATCCCACGGCTGCCACGGGCCCTCCTCTGAGGCGCTGCGGGGGGCTGTGTCAGTGGTCAAACAGTGGCGCTGAGGCTCTGCTGCCGGAAAGGCGACCCCACCAGGGACACGCGTGCAGCCCCTTCCGGAGGTCAGCGACCCCCACCAGGAACACGCGTGCAGCCCCTTCCGGAAGTCAGAGGGCAGCCTCTCGGAGGAGGCACGGGGTCAGGGCCCCGTGGAGAGCAGACACTTCCGGCCCAGCGGCGGGAGGGAGCCCGTGCCAGCAGCCCCGCGTGCCCCACTCGAGCCCCCAGCCGCCAAGCCACTCTGCTCCTGGCGGTGCACGCCATCGGGGGGACCACGTGGGGCTGCGTCTGAGCCCTCCTCCCACGGCCTGCCCACGTGCCTCTGCACAGACCTTGACCTGACCCTCCAGTCTCCTTCCCGGCCCCTGAGAGCATGGCCGCGGCACTGACCTCTGCCCGGGGCCGCTGTCCTTCACCCCGTGGGTGACGGCGACCCAAAAGACAGCTATGGCATCTGAGGCTCTGGCCACGGGGAGATCTGCCCACCTTTCCGGGCTACCCATGGTCCCCTAAAGTTTGCCGCTGTTAGGAGTTGTCTTTTTAAATTACAGATTTCATTTTCCAACACAATTTTAGGTACCCCTCCCCTGGTACAATTTCCCCGATTATTCCCATCCGGCCTTGGCCAGGTGGATTTGGCTACGATTGATGATCCGGTATCTACACCCCAGTATTCACTAAAACCATAGTTTACGTTCAAGCTCTCTCCTCGTGTGGCTCGCTTCTGTGGGTTCTAACAAAGAGGACGACCTCGGTGTCCACCAGTGCGCTATCGTCCCAAGCTGCTTCACCGCCCAGAACCCCTGCGGTCACCCGCTCCTCCTGCCTGCCAAGCACTGTTTCAGGGTCTCCGTGGCTCCGCCTTCTCCAGAGGGTCTCGGAGTGGGAGTTGCATGGTCTGTAGCCTTTTCAGACTGGGCTCTGCCCTCAGCGACGTGCATTCCAGGCTCCTCCCGTCCGACGGCTCATTACTCCTCAGCGCCGGGTGATACTCCCATTTGCATGGACCATGGTTTGCTTATCCATCGCCTGCTGGAGGACACCTGGGTTACTCTCAGGCTTCACAGTAATGACGAGAGCTGCTGTAAATCTTCACATGCAGTGCCCGTGTGGGCATGCAGTGTCTGTTCCAGAGGGTGGACACTGAGGGGCGCGGCTGCTGGGTCGAGCGCTGGTGTCCGTTCCGGAGGGTGGACACTGAGGGCGCGGCTGCTGGGTCGAGCGCTGGTGTCCGTTCCGGAGGGTGGACACTGAGGGCGCGGCTGCTGGGTCGAGCAATGGGTGTCCGTTCCGGAGGGTGGACACTGAGGGCGCGGCTGCTGGGTCGAGCGCTGGTGTCCGTTCCGGAGGGTGGACACTGAGGGCGCGGCTGCTGGGTCGAGCAATGGGTGTCCGTTCCGGAGGGTGGACACTGAGGGCGCGGCTGCTGGGTCGAGCGCTGGTGTCCGTTCCGGAGGGTGGACACTGAGGGCGCGGCTGCTGGGTCGAGCAATGGGTGTCCGTTCCGGAGGGTGGACACTGAGGGCGCGGCTGCTGGGTCGAGCGCTGGTGTCCGTTCCGGAGGGTGGACACTGAGGGCGCGGCTGCTGGGTCGAGCAATGGGTGTCCGTTCCGGAGGGTGGACACTGAGGGCGCGGCTGCTGGGTCGAGCGCTGGTGTCCGTTCCGGAGGGTGGACACTGAGGGCGCGGCTGCTGGGTCGAGCAATGGGTGTCCGTTCCGGAGGGTGGACACTGAGGGCGCGGCTGCTGGGTCGAGCGCTGGTGTCCGTTCCGGAGGGTGGACACTGAGGGCGCGGCTGCTGGGTCGAGCAATGGGTGTCCGTTCCGGAGGGTGGACACTGAGGGCGCGGCTGCTGGGTCGAGCGCTGGTGTCCGTTCCGGAGGGTGGACACTGAGGGCGCGGCTGCTGGGTCGAGCAATGGGTGTCCGTTCCGGAGGGTGGACACTGAGGGCGCGGCTGCTGGGTCGAGCGCTGGTGTCCGTTCCGGAGGGTGGACACTGAGGGCGCGGCTGCTGGGTCGAGCAATGGGTGTCCGTTCCGGAGGGTGGACACTGAGGGCGCGGCTGCTGGGTCGAGCGCTGGGTGTCCCTTTGCTTTTGTAAGGAGGCCACGCCGCCTCGTCCACCGGCACGGCCGCCGCTCCTGCTGCTCCCTGGGGTCAGCAGTCCGGTGTTGCCCGTGCTGCAGGTTTTCGCCTTTCTGATCGGCGTGTAGAGGTGTCTCATGGTTGTTTGAACTTTCATTTCCCTAAACTTGTGCCACGAGCATCTCATCACACACTCACTGGCCATATGCGTATCTTCTTGGTAAAGTCTGTTCAGATCTTCCACCCAGTTTTAAGTTGAGTTTGCTGTCTTCCTGTTGCTCTTTAGGAATTCTGCGTGGGTGCAAATTCTTTATTATTATTATTATTACTTATTCCTGGCTGTGCGGGGACGCTCTCTCGTGAAGCACGGGCTCCAGGGCGTAGGGCTCGGTGACTGCGGTGCACGGGCTCAGCTGCTCCGAGGCATGTGGGAGCTCCCAGCCCGGGGGCTGGCCCCGTGTCCCCTGCGTTGGCAGGTGGGTTCTTCACCGCTGAGCCACGAGGGAAGCTGTCGCGTGCAGATTTCTTACCCGACACACTGCCCTCTGAGCGTCTCCTCCAGCCTGGGACTTGGCTTTCCATACCTTTAGTATGTTTTTTTACAGAGCACGTGTTTTTAATTTTAATAAAGCCCAATGTATCAATATTTTCGTTCATACATCAGGTTTTTGCTGTTGTATTTAAATGTCATCGCCAACAAGAACAGACACATAGAGAAACAGAACAGAATAGAGAGCCCAGAAGTAACTCACCAATGGGCAAGTAATCTTCGACAAAGAGGCAAGAATATACAATGGAGAAAAGACAGTCTCTTCAGCAAGCAGTGTTGGGAAAGCTGGACAGCCATATTAACATCAATGAAGTTAGAACACACCGTCTCTCCATACATAAAAATAAACTCAAAATGGCTTAAAGATCTAAATATTAGACATAACATCACAAAACTGCTAGAAGAGAATACAGGTAAAACATTTGTGGACATAAAACCAGAGTAATGTTTCCTTGGATCAGTCTCCCAAGGCAAAGAAGTCAAAGCAGGGGCTTTCCTGGTGGTCCAGGAGCTAAGACTCTGCCCGCTCCTCCTGGGCAGGAGGCTCGGGCTCAACCCCTGGTCCAGAACTAAGACCTCTCATGCCACGACATGGCCAAAACAGAAGGAAGGAAAGAAAAGTCTACAAACAACAAGCGCTGAGGGGTTGTAGCGGAAAGGAAGCCTCCTGCACTGCTGACGGGCCTGCAAACTGCTCAGTCACTCTGCGGAACAGTCTGAAGTGTCCCTTAACCAGAACCAGAGCTACCATGTGACCCAGCAAGTCCCCTCCTGGGCTCATGTCAGGAGAAAGACCCTAACTGGAAAGGACACACCCACCCCAGTGTTCACAGCAGCCTCATTCACAATCGCCAAAACACGGAAGCAACCTCAATGTCCGCAGTCCCTACCGGTGAGAGGATAAAGAAGATGTGATATGTATACATCTGTGTTCCTCAGCCACAAAAAAGAATGAAATAATGGCATGTGCAGCAACACAGAGGACCTAGAAGTCACCATACCAAGCGGAGTAAGTAAATCAGAACGAGAAAGACGAATGTATGACATGCTTCCATGTGGAATCTAAAAACAATACAAATGAGTTTATCTACAAAACAGAAGCAGACACACAGACGCAGCCAACAGACACGGTCACCAGCGGCGGGCGCGGCAGGGGAGGGCGCACTAGGCTTCATCGAGCGCACACGCGACTCCGTGAAGACAGGAGCGCGCCCGCCGCTGACTGCGCCTCACAGGGAGCTGTGCTCAGTGCCCGACATAACACGGTGGAGAGCGCCTGCAGCCGCACACCCGGAACCAGCACGGTGTCACCAACCGACCGCAGCTGGAAGGAAACAGAGCCTCACCACCACCAGGCCAGAGCCGCCCACACGTTTCTGTTCTAGAAGTTTTTACTGCCGCATTTCACAATTAAGTGGTTGTAAGTGGTGATCGGCTGCTCATTTTGTGAAAGGCATAAAGCCTGTGCCTCGGTTCTTCTTCTTTTTTTTTGGCAGGTGGCTATCCAACTGTTCCAGCTGCATTTGCTGAGAAAGCCATTTCCACCATTAAACTGCCTTCACTGCTCGGTCAAAGGTCAGCTGACTATACTTGTCTGGGCTATTCTGGGCTCCTGTTCTGTTCCATTGGCCTGTTTGTCTAATGTTGCTAATGCCATACTGCCGTGATTACCGGAGCTTTGCAGTGAGTCTTGAAGGCAGGCAGCGCTGAGAGCCGGAACGGCTGTCCCCCTGGACACGCCGGGGACGCTCAGAGTTCAGCCCACAACCTTCAGTGCGGAGGCCGCATCACCACCCACACTGCGGGGCATCCGGCTCCAAAGAACCGTTTTATTTTTGAAATATTTACTTGGCTGTGCTGGGCTTCCCAGCTGGCGCTCGTGGTAAAGAACCCATCGGTCAATGCAGAAGACAGATGAGATGCGGTTTTGATCCCTGGGTCGGCAAGACCCCTGGGAGAAGAGAGAGGCCGCGCACTCCAGTGTTCCCGCCTGGAGAATCCCATGGACAGAGGAGCCTGGCGGGCTGCAGTCCGCGAGGTCACGGAGAGTCGGAGGTGGCTGCAGCGTCGTCGTGGAATTGGGATCCAGCTCCCTAACCAGGGGTTGAACCCAGGCCCCCTGCACTGTGAGCGCAGAGTCTCAGACACTGGGTCACCAGGGGGGTCTCCAGAAGCCCTCTCTGTTTACAGGTGAGGCTGGAGCCTGTGTGGTAAGCCCAGACCACCTGCTGTTCGAAGACCTTTAAAGACAATAACAAAATCTGCACCCTTATCTGCACTGTGAAGGGTGTAGCAGCGGAGAACTAGAAAAGTAATTATTATTTAAAAATGTTAACCGAGCAATTACGTGGGACTTGTGATTTCTTGCCCAAGGAGAGGGAGTGAAAGGGAGGAGGAAATGCGGAAGAGTTACCTGAAGGGTGCTCTGCTGCCAAGCCGGCCTCAGGGCCTCGGCAAGGACACCTTCTTGCCTGGCATCCAGTTGGACTTGCTCGTACTGTCAACAATCAAATGGTCAGGAGAAGATTAGAACTGCTTAATCAAGTAAGGACAAAGGCTAGGAGATGAACTGTCCATCTGTCAATAGGAACAGAAGCAAGGATTAGAAATTAGTGGGTGGCTTAAACTGATATTTTTAGAATCCCACTTGAAAGGGATAAGGATTCTAAAACAGGAAAACGGTAAATGCTTTGTAAGTCAGTAAAGGCTCACAGCCAGTCTCATGTCCTTTGTAAAGAAACTGTTACGAATGACTTGGGAGGATTTAGCTGTGAAATTGCTTGAGAAGGGAATTTGATCTGAGACAGGCAGCCTAGGTTTGTGGGAGGAAACGCGCCCAGAGTTGTGATGGAGGTTTTGAGAGATACTGTATTCACAGAAGACAGCTGAGGTGGCTCTGTGTGGCTGCCTCTGTGGAGAATCTGGTAATGTTCTGTTTAAAGATTTATTCTGAAGGTAAGAAGTGGGAAAAGGCACGAGAAGCAACGCTGTGTCTCCGGAACCCAGCATCTTCATGCGACGCTCACGCTCACTGGCGGCAGAGCCGGGCCGACGCGCTCACCGTCCTCCTCGCTGCGCACGGAGCCTCGTCTGGGGCAGGGCCTTGCTTGTGGATTAATATGTGCACAGGCTGACACATGACCCCCGTGTCACCAGCACCCGTTTAAGCAGGAGGTCTAAGCAGTGAGGAATGACTCCTGCACGTCGCTCAGGCCAGCCTCCTTCCCTCCCTCTTACTTTTTCTCTCTTCACCGCTGGCTGCGCTGGTCTCCGCTGCGGGCGCGGGCCCTCTCGAGCAGCGTCCACTCGCCAGCTGCAGCGCTCGGGCTGCTCACCGTGCTGGCTTTTCTCGTCGTGGAGTGCCGGCTCTCGGGTGCGCGGGCGTCAGCCCCTGGGGGTCCCGGGGCCTGAGGCATGTGGGGTCTTCCCGGATCAGCGGACGAACTCGTGTCTCCGGCATTGACAGGCAGATTCTTTACCACTGAGCCAGCGGGGAGGCCCCCTTCCCCTTCCTTTTCACTGGAAAGAGCAAGCTTCTTTCCGCGAAGGGAGCCAGCTTCAGAATCCCTGGAGAGGCCTTTCCCTGAGGACGAGAAGGCTGGTGAATGCCCCCTGGGCAGACGGAGGCGCTGATGGGCAATGGGAAGCACGATCAAAGGTGCAAAGAGAAAAAGAAGAAACAGACCAATTGGACTTCACAAAAATTAACATTTTGTGCACCAAAAGACAGTATCAGCAAACTAATAAGTCAACTCAGAGAATGGGAGAAAATGTTTACAAACCATGTATCTGATAAAGGATTAATATCTGGTATATAGAGAGAACTAAAACTCAACAGGAAAAAAACCAAACGACCTGATTTTACAGTGGGCAGAGGACCTGAATAGACATTTCTCCAAAGAGAATAGATGAGTGGCCCAAAAGTGCATGAAAAGATGCTTGGATCACTGATCGTTAGGGCAACGCAAACGGAAACTACAGTGGGCTGCCACCTCACGCCTATCAGAACGGCCGCTACTTACAGAGGAGGAGTAGCGGGACCCCCTCGGGGCAGCGGCCAGGGCTCAGGGCCTTCACTGCTGGCGCCAGGGCTTGAGCCTTGGTCGGGAATTAAGGTCCTGCAAGCTGCAGGTTAAAAAAAAAGATCCCGTATACTGCAACGGAGAGCAAAGATCCCGAGTGCCGCCAAACAAGTAAATAAACACTTGCGCATGCTGCGTGCTAAGTCTTCACTCATGTCCGTTTTTCTTAAACTGTAAAAATAAACTAATAAAATGTAAAGTAAACGTTTAAAAAACAGCTCAGTTGAAATATGTCACACGCTATGTAATCTACCTGTTTAAAGTGTGTAATTTAAAATGTGTAATTCAATGATTTTTAGTATATTCACAAGGTTGTACACTGTCACCACTAATTCCAGAACATCTTATTATTTCGAAAAGAAACCCCTCCCACGGAGGCCTGATCACGTCCTCCAGCCCTGGGCAACCACGGGTCTGGCTCCCAACTCTGTAGATGCAGGTAACTGGAGTCACACAGCGCAGTCACACAGCCCTTCGGCTTCTCTGATGAGGCGTCGTATTTCCAAAGCTCTCCCATGCAGCTCCTGGCGGTACGTCCCTTCTTCCGCACGTTGCCGTTTGGTTCTGGACACCATCTTTTACCCAGCTCGGCTCAGCTCACCTCCCCGGGTACTTTGCAGATTTAAAACCTCCCAAATCCGGGGGTCCCACGTGGGACTACGTTGCTGTTTCAGAAACCGACACTGGAGGGCTGCTGACGACCGGCCCTCTCAGCAAACCACAGGGACCGAACGCCTTACTCCCTTAGACACACATCCCTAGTTTCCTTTTACTGAGGATGCTTTTCCCATTTGACTTGCTCCTGGATGACGCCAGGGAACCCCTGGACGTCACGCCTGTCTCACTCCTGCCACCGTGTGGTCAGAGGCAAGCATGACACCCATTTGGACAGGACCAGACCCAGGAAGCCAAGTCAGGTGAGGCTGTCTGTTCTGCGCTAAGCGCAGGTCTTTGCCTCTTCGCCAGAGTGTGGCCGACCCCCTGTCGCTGAGGATATCTCAAGGCCCAGAGCTGGGCTTTCTACACACTTAGTCACATGCAGACCAGGCTGGTCATCGGAGACACCACCTGCGGTCTACAATCGGGGCTGCCAGCGCCCCATCTCGGCCTGCAGAATAAGAATCTCTGGGGTTGCGACTGTGTTTTAAGAATGCCAGGGTAAGAACCATCGCACTGACCAGGAACCCCGGCTTACATCTGTTGTGCCTGCTCCTGCCTGCCCAGCACGTGTGAGTACACTAGGGTGGGAGTGGACGAGGGAGTGGCCGAATACAGTAAAGGCCTTTATCAAGCCGTTCTTTAAATTGGCGTGAAATGCACATAATGAGATCAGCACTTTAAGGAGAGCAATTCGGGGCATTTAGCATGTTCACAATGGTACGCACCCACCACTTTTACCTGGCAGCTCTAAAACATTTCCGTCCCCCCAGAAGGAGACCCCCACCATTCCAGGCACTCTGCATTCAGTTCAGTTCAGTTCAGTTCAGTCGCTCAGTCGTGTCCGACTCTTTGCGACCCCATGAATTGCAGCACGCCAGGCCTCCCTGTCCATCACCATCTCCCGGAACTCACTCAGACTCACGTCCATCGAGTCAGTGATGCCATCCAGCCATCTCATCCTCGGTTGTCCCCTTCTCCTCCTGCCCCCAATCCCTCCCAGCATCAGAGTCTTTTCCAATGAGTCAACCCTTCGCATGAGGTGGCCAAAGTACTGGAGTTTCAGCTTTAGCATCATTCCCTCCAAAGAAATCCCAGGGCTGATCTCCTTTAGAATGGACTGGTTGGATCTCCTTGCAGTCCAAGGGACTCTCAAGAGTCTTCTCCAACACCACAGTTCAAAAGCATCAATTCTTCAGCTCTCAGCTTTCCTCACAGTCCAACTCTCACATCCATACATGACCACAGGAAAAACCAGAGCCTTGACTAGATGGACCTTAGTCGGCAAAGTAATGTCTCTGCTTTTGAATATACTGTCTAGGTTGGTCATAACTTTCCTTCCAAGGAGTAAGTGTCTTTTAGTTTCATGGCTGCAATC
>SJYR01001866.1:431603-449306 GCA_006410655.1 Kobus ellipsiprymnus
TCTTTGCATGAAATGTTCCCTTGGTATCTCTAATTTTCTTGAAGACATCACTAGTCTTTCCCATTCTGTTGTTTTCCTCTGTTTCTTTGCATTGATCGCTGAGGAAGGCTTTCTTATCTCTTCTTGCTATTCTTTGGAACTCTGCATTCAGATGCTTATATCTTTTCTTTTCTCCTTTCCTTTTTTGCTTCCCTTCTTTTCACAGCTATTTGTAAGGCCTCCCCAGACAGCCATTTTGCTTTTTTGCATTTCTTTTCCATGGGGATGGTCTTGATCCCTGTCTCCTGTACAATGTCACGAACCTCATTCCATAGTTCATCAGGCACTCTATCTATCAGATCTAGTCCCTTAAATCTATTTCTCACTTCCACTGTATAATCATAAGGGATTTGATTGAGGTCATACCTGAATGGTCTAGCGGTTTTCCCTACTTTCTTCAATTTGAGTCTGAATTTGGTAATAAGTTCATGATCTGAGCCACGGTCAGCTCCTGGTCTTGTTTTTGTTGACTGTATAGAGCTTCTCCATCTTTGGCTGCAAAGAATATAACCAATCTGATTTTGGTGTTGACCATCTGGTGATGTCCATGTGTAGAGTCTTCTCTTGTGTTGTTGGAAGACGGTGTTTGCTATGACCAGTGTATTTTCTTGGCAAAACTCTATTAGTCTTTGCCCTGCTTCATTCCGCATTCCAAGGCCAAATTTGCCTGTTACTCCAGGTGTTTCTTGACTTCCTACTTTTGCATTCCAGTCCCCTAGAATGAAAAGGACATGCACCCCCCATCCCACCCCGCAGCCCCTGGCACCCAGTCATCTTCCTTCTGCCTCTGGGATTCCCCTGTTCTGGACGTTTCTCAGAGATGGAATCACAGCGAGTGTCCCTCCGCCGGGCTTCTCTCACCGAGCGCCGTTTCCGAGGTTCGCAGACCCCGCAGCTGCGTGAGCGCTTTGCCCCTTTCCATGGCAGAGCCGTGTTCCATTCTGCAGATGGGCCTCACGAGTCTGCTTGTCTGTTGGGGGACGGGGCCACACTGCACGCAGACTCTTCTCCACAGTCTGCTGATGGGGGACTTGCCGCGCACTCTGCACTCTGTACAGTGGACTTGGGGGCGCACCCAAGGGGCCCCTCCTCGCCCCTCCCTGCGACACTGTGCCTTCAAGACCGGGTGGGGCTGCCTCGTCGTCCGTACAGGGTCCCCCGTTCCGGCCCTCTGGCTGGGTCGTGAGTTGCGGCTCTGGCCGCGCCCTTCTTGGCTGTCCTCTCACCCGTGGGGGCATGATGGGTGGGTGCCCGGGCCATCCAATCGCAGACTCGCAGGGAGCAGGTGCAGGCCGTGCAGAGGCGAGCTCTCCTCGTAGCTGCAGCAGTCGTGGCTGAGGCCGTGAGGAGCCCTCGGAGCACGACCTTCGTGTCCAGCTCCTCCTGCCACCTGCCTGCATGGGGCCACCTGCCGGCGTGGGGCCACCTGCCTGCGTGGGGCCCTTTGCTGAGGTGACCCCTCGAGGGCAGCGTCACCAACCTGGAACCCCCACAGCCCTGCGGGCGGGGGGCCTTGACTCTGCCCGCTGTTCTCGGCCCCACGAAGCTGGCCAGCTGGGCAGCAGGCCCCAGAGCCCGCAGCAAGCCGGGCAGACCCACAGGGGCGCCGGGCGAGGGGCAGAGGCGGTCCAGGTGTCAGTGCTGCGTTCGCCCGTGGGGGAGCCGGTCGGGTGGGGCAGGAACAGGACGGAGGGACCAGATGCTTGGGGGGCCCCGAGTGTTCAGGGAGGCACGGTGTCCCTCGGGCCCACGGCCCCTTGCGCCTGCTGCGGCGCTGCTTGACCGTGTCTGTCGTCAGGGCCCCGGCCTTCAGAGGTCAGCCGGCGCTCCTGCTGCTCCTGGTCTGCCTCCCCAGAGACCCTCTTCTTTTCTCTGACACTCTGTTTCCGCCTGTAGTTTCTTTCTTTAGAATCACCTTCCCCAAATTAAGTCACCCAGATTCCCAAGTAAGCTGAAAAGCCTTTTTTCTTGCAAATCTTGTATGAAGATAATTTAATACAAGGCATAAACTAATAAACTAAAGACCTCAGATCACAGCAGCAGCAAGTAACAAGCAAGCCACTACAGGAGACGGATGAGCAGTATTTCAGGGGAAAAGAAAGCGGAGCAGAAACGAGACCCAAGTTATATTCTGTGCATAAATAACTTTAAAGAGAAACAGTAAAGATGGCTTCTGTAACTTTAATGTATCTGGGGAGACATTATTTAATTGCAGTAAGATAAGAGGTGGTAAGTCTAGCTGAGGTTTTGCAGGATCAGGATTACGTGAGTTTCCTGAGAAGACGGGAGGGTGAGAATTGTTTTACAGGATATTTAAGATTCTGGAAGTGGAAGTGAGAGTGTGAGTCTCTTCAGCCATATCCGACTCTTCGCGACCCTGTGGACTGCAGCCCACCAGGCTCCTCTGTCCATGGGCTTCTCCAGGCAAGAATACTGGAGTGGGTTGCCATTTCCTCCTCCAGGGGATCTTCTTGACCCAGGGACTGAACCCAGATCTCCTGCCTTGCAGGTGGATTCTTCAGTATCTGAGCCTCCAGAGGGATACACAAAATTTTTCTTCGAGTGGCACTGACTTCAGCTGGGCAAATATCCTAGCTCTGAGAGGCAGTCAATAGTCTTTAAAACTCCTTTCAAAATCTCACCAAACCCAGAATTTAGCAATACAAAACAGCACGAACTGCGGCATAGCACCTTCGATGAATCTCCAGAGAATTAAACTGAGTGAAAGAAGAGCCAATCCCCAAAGGTTATACATCGCATGAGTCCATTTACAGAACATTCTTGAAGTGGAAAATTACGGAGATGGGGAACAGATGAGCGGCTGCCGGGCAGTAGGGATGGTGGGAGGGAGGTGGGCGTCGTGTAGGAGGGGCCCCGTGGGGCTGACTTGGTGGTGATACGGGGGCCTGCACGTGGGGCGAAGCCCAGGGGCCTAACCCTGCACACGCCGGGAGCGCGAGGGGACACGGCTGGGGAGTGGTGTCCGCGCCCACACTGCACTGGCACCAAGGGCCTCCTCAGCCTGCCCTCCCAGGCACCTGTGTGGCCCAGCTGCCCAGGTGAGGTGGGGGTGGGACGTACCCCAGGCTCGGCTCCTAGTGCACGCGGCGGGGCTCCCTGGGACACCGCTGCCCCTCGTGTGGCCGGAGACCACAGGCGCTCTTCATGGCGGGGGGCGTGCTGAGTGCAACATTCCGGGGTTCTAAATTCAGGTTTTAAAGCTGCCTGTTTGCCTGCGCTGGGCCTTTGCTGCGGCACGCGGGATCTGTTGCTCCATGCAGACCTGCTGCTGCAGCGAGCGCACGGTCTCTCGCGGACTCCATGGTTGCGGCGGGTCGGCTTAGTTGCTCTGTGGCACCTGGGATCAGTTCCCCCAACAGGGATCAAACCTGTATCTCCTGCATTGCAAAGCTTATTCTGAACCACGGGACCACCGGCGAAGCCCGTGCATATTCTACCAATCTCCCCATTTCCCAGTTAACATCACGGTATGAATACTGCCGTGACCAAGCTCCCCATTTCCCAGCTAACATCACGGTGTGAATACTGCCGTGACCAAGCTCCCCATTTCCCAGCTAACATCACGGTGTGAATACTGCTCTGTGACCAAGCCAGGAAGAACGTATGTAATTCATGGCGTCACGCATGTGGCTGCACCCAGCCACCCCCGCCGCTTGGCCGTCTGGGTTTTTGCCCCTCGATTTCAGAACCAAGCACTCCTGGGGGCAAAACCAGAATGAGTCCTGCTCAGAGACTTCCTTTTCTAAGAAGTACAGGGTTGGGAAGGAAAGTTGCCCAAAGCATCTGCTTCCTTCCCAAGCACAGGACTGAACTCACCAGGAGTAAGCTGGACCCCTCCTCCCGCTGGGCTCGGTTTTGTGTGGTGAAGCTGGGGGTCTGCAGGGGAGGAAGGCCTTGCGTCTGAACTGCACCTGCTTTGGAAAGGTGCTTCTTCACCATCTCGGCATGCCTGTCTCACCCAACGCCTGAGAGTCTGCCCAAGACTCAGTGCTGCTTCCAACTGTCAGGAGAGGGCGTGGGCCTTGCGGTGGGCCACACCAGCTACACCCTCCCTCCTGGACCCCAAGGACGCGGACAAAGCACATCATGGCTGAGGGGGACTGCTTTCACCTCACGAATATGCTACTTTGGATAAAAATATGGAAGAGGAGGCCTTCAGTCCCGTCTAGGAAGGCACAGGATGAATCTCACTTTACAGAAGGGTTAGGGTTAGAGCAAGACTCCCACGTCCTCCCCTTCTGTGCGGGTGTTTGCCAGAGCTGCTTCTGGTCCTGGGGGGCTTGGACTGGCCTTCTGAGCCCTTGCCCGTCCACGGGAGGGGTGGCCTGCTGGCTGTTCTGTGAGCCAGGAGGAACACCAAACATCCTGCCTCCAAACCAGAGGTGAGAAGTCAGCGGGTAGAGCGTGTGCAATGAGTTTTCCTGCCTGGCTGCACCCCAGCCTGCTGCCCATGGGGGTGAGACCCTGAGACATCAACCCTACCGGTCTCTGCCGTGTTCCACGTCTCTGCCTGCACGTCAGCTTGAGCACACAGACTTGTGAACTTTCTTTCTGTCCAGCTAAAACGTGGTTTCTTTAAGTACAGAAAGCTATATGCACATAAGACAGGAGCCTTCTCTGCCTGTAAAACCGTTCCGGGCACCAGAGGGAACAAAACATACTGGTAGTTCTAGGTGCTCAACAAAATCGCCAGGATCCCACAGGCTCTGACACTCAGCGGACAGCGGCTGCCCGCCCTGCTCGCCCGACCTGAGTAGCTTTCCTGCAGTGATGCAGGGGGTGAGCCTTCTGGGAAGGACCATTCTTCCATGACCATCAGAAGCGCGTCTCCCGTGAGGTCAACCTTAGTTCCAGACGAAGTTGGGAAGGTTGCCTCCAGTGGTCCCGCCCCCTGGGCCCCAGTAACTGAACAGCCAGCTGCTGGAATCCTCGATCTCCCTCCTGAAAGCTGCCCCTTCCCATTCTTAATCGTCTCAGTCAACGGCAGCCCATTCCCGCACCTGCTCTGGCCAAACCCTGGGGCCATCGATGCCTCGATTTTCCCCACCAACCTCCGATTCTACCCATCAGCATGTCCTACTGACGATATCCCAGACCCGCCGGCCACGCTCCACCTCTGTCACCATGGTAACAGCCTAGCCCAGGCCACCATCCTCTCCTCCAAGCCGTCTAACTGGACCTCCTGCTGTACTTAGTAAACCAGAAAGGAGAGCGTGTCACTTGCCTGTTTAAAACTTTCTAGTGATTTTACATCAGTCCAGGTCTAAGCAAACAGACTCAACTCCAGGTGTGAATAGCCGAGGGATTTAAGGCAGGGAGTAGACTGCGCAGAGGTGAGGCAACCGAGAGGCAATGCAGCCCCCACCGGATCCAGCGCCCCTCTACACCAGAAGGACGAGGCCGCGGCGGGGGCCACGTCAGCCTGGGGGCGCGGAGCAGGGCCCGGCGCGCTGGCACTCGGTAAATGCTGGTCTACGGGATGGACAGACGAGGGAGGGAATCGGCCTTCCCACTGGGCACCCCTTTCAGACTTCCGCATCCACTCCGGAGGCGCCGGCGGCAGCAGTGGCCTTTCCCGGGGCAGTGGCCGCCCCGGCAGGGACCCCCGCCGGGGCAAATGCAGCCTCCACGTCAGAGCCTGGCCTCCCATGTCAGACATGCTCGGACTCCAGTCCTGCCTCTGCCCCTGCCCACACTGCTTCCTCATCCCTGTCAGCAGGGAGACCCTAACACGGACAGCTGCCTGGTAGAGTGGGTGAGGGTCTCCAACAGGCCCAGTCTCAGGGCCGCGCAGCAGCAGGGCTTGGTGGGGCGCCTCCCCAGAGGATGCCCCAGCCCGCGGTGCTCTGGGGACCGCTTCTTAGAGCGGGGCGGCGTGCTCCCGAGCCTGGCCATGGGGTGGCGCTGCTCGCTAGCCGTTGGCCTGGGCAGCTCCAGTCCGCCGGGATGCAGGCCCTCCTCTGCCAAGGGCAGCTGTGCCCAGGGCTGTCAGCACAGACTTCCACACTTACAGCGCACGCTGTCGTGGGCTGCCCACAGAAGGGGGACTTCTTCCAGGAGCTGGACAGGAGCTCCTCTGGCAGTCTTTGCTGATGTGGATTTTGTAAACTTGGGGAAGGGTGAGACGAGGACTTCCTGGACGAGGTTCCAGACAGCTCCCTGCGGAGGATGACGGGTGGCACACGGGCCCTGCCACCTGGACGGCCAGCTCCCCACACCTCTTGACAGCCCTGCAAACACAGGGTCGGAGCACCCTGACTCTGGAGCTTAGGGGTTCGGCCTGGGTACCCAGTCTTTATGTTAACTACATTCTGGGATGAAATCTGATTGCGGAACTGTTGACACATTTGTAGTAACTATCCCTTCTATTAAACATTCACTCACCGCCTCTCCTGGAGAAGGCAATGGCACCCCACTCCAGTACTCTTGCCTGGGAAATCCCATGGATGGAGGAGCCTGGTGGGCTGCAGTCCATGGGGTCGCTAAGAGTCGGACATGACTGAGCGACTTCACTTTCACTTTTCACTCTCATGCATTGGAGAAGGAAATGGCAACCCGCTCCAGTGCTCTTGCCTGGAGAATCCCAGGGACGGGGGAGCCTGGCGGGCTGCCGTCTATGGGGTCGCACAGAGTCGGACACGACTGAAGGGACTTAGCAGCAGCAGCAGCAGCACCACCACCTCTCCCGAGCTTCAAGGCCCTTAACCCCACCAGCCTCCACCAGCCCCAGCAGTGACTGGTTCGCACTGGGCTAGAGAGCCGGCCTGAGGAGGCCGGTCCAGAACCCCACGTGGGGGTCAGAGCAGGGGCAGCCCTACAGCTGGCCCCCCAGTGGCTCAGTGGACCCGGAGGTCCCGTCCCCAGAGGGAACTGTCTCCCTGCTGCCACCCTCCCCGCCCACCGCAGGCTGTCCCTCGTGTTTGTCTCCAAACCGTGGCCCACCCTGCTCCGAGGCTGCCCCTCCTGGGCTGGTGTGTGTCTGTCTTGGGCTTAGCTGCTCCGCAGCGTGGGGTACCCTGAGCTCTCTGACCAGGGACTGGACCTGCAGTGCGCTCCCTGCGCTGGAAGGAGGGTTCCAACCACTGGACCAGCAGGGAAGTCCTGGGATCCCTTTCCTAAAATGCTAAGTTTCATGTGATCAGAAACATGGTTCTAATCCTCAAGCCAACAGGAAGCTGTCCAGTGAACTGTCAGAGGAGCTGCTCTCAGATCCCTGGTGAGAAACACAGGGAGGCCCTCATATCTTGCAAAGAGCAGACACTTAAACGGCTAAAATTCCTACACACAGAGACTCCTTTCACGATGTGGCAGCACTATATGGCAAACAGCTCGCTTCGTCTGACAAGTCAGATCTGCAGCCAGTTCGGAAGAAGCTAGAAACCCTGAACTTTCTTATACAAACCTCAGCAGCAAAGGCTGCCAGCGGGCAGGAGGCTTCAGCAGCTCCAGGTTCCTCGGTCTGGGGTGGGCTTCCTGAGGGTGAGAAATGCTTGCTGGTAAAACGGCCTGCAAGCCCAGCTCCAGCAGGATTGGGTGGTAAGATGAGCACAGAAATCCTTGGGATGTGGAGGATTACGGTCCCCATAAATATTTATGGAGCAACAGCAGCTCCTTAGGCGGCGTGCACAGGACATCTGCCACCGAGGCCGAAACACAGTCTGGATATTTCCATGCGTCAACTCAAATAATGTGCTGCTTTTTTACAAAGTGAGATCGTAGTTTTAAAGTGAAGTTTTGGTCAAGAGGCTTACTTCCTTCTAAATTCCTCATCTACCGAAACTGCCTGCCTCCAAGTTCTCAGAAGCAGCTCCCCGCCCCCGGATTCTGACCCCTTGCTGTCTCCCGCCAGGAGACCACCCCAGTGTCCCCCCACCCTGTCCTGGGAAGGGTGCAGGGTGTGCACCCCGGCTCCTGCTCGGCCGGCAGCCCCGGGCGGGCGGGCGTCTGGCTGGCGGTTTGCCCGCTTGCCCCCGAGTCCCTGTGAGGAGCCGGCCCGCCTCCTGTAGTTTTGGACTGTTGTGTCCACAGCGCTCCCGCACATAGGGCACGTGGAAGCGATTACAGCAGAGCGGCCAGGCCCCCAGGGCTGTGAGCGGCCAGGCTCCCTGCCCGGAGCGGCGCCCACGCTCTCCGGAGTGTCTGTGTTGTTACTTTTCAAGGCTGGATTTCAACATCAGCCGACAAAAAACAGAAGCGCTTCTGTGCGAAGATGAAGCGGATCTGCAGCTGCTGCCAGCAGAGGCTATGTTTGCCACCTCCCGTCTGGAAACTGCCGTGGGCTGTGGGTGTGTCCGTACTGCCGTCAAGGCCACGCACGGGAGACCTCGGGGCACAAAGGTCGTGAGGGCGTGTGCTTTGGCCTGTCTGCCCACGAGTCGCTGGACGAGACGCCATGTGGCATGCGGACTCCACAGGCACTCACAGCAGCTGACATGCCGCGGCCGCCACGTCCGCGGCCGCCACCAGGACACGTGTGCAGGCATGGCTGCTAGGCGGGCTCTGGGCCCAGAAGGTAACAAGTTCTGGTCTCCTTTGCCCCCGAGCGATGTGTGCACGTGATCAGTCGCGTCTGATTCTCTGTGCCCCCATGGACTACAACCTGCCAGGCTTCTCTGTCCATGGGATTCTCCAGGCAAGAACACTGGAGTGGGCAGCCATTCTCTTCTTCAAGGGATCTTCCCGACCCAGGGCTTGAACCTGAGTCTTCTGCACTGGCAGGCGGGTTCCTTGCCACTGAGCCAGCAGGGGAGTCCCCAGAAACCATGCAAAGCAGGACAGGGACCCCTAGTTTTCTTTCTCTCGGCCCTGATGAGAAAGAACCAAACTCCCTACGTGTGAGTTTGTGGAACGAGGTGGGGGACAGTTTACATCATCGCTTGTCAAAGTCAAACGGCCTCCGTTTACTGATAGTCGACTTGATAAGCTCCTGCACATGGTTCACTAATGTGTGAACATTTAAACTGGACGTACTTGTGCAGGAAGGAGCCAGAGTCCACCCAACCTAAAGCGGGCAGTGATTCACTCTCTCTGAGTATGAAGGTACATTCTTCACCGTCACGGGGGTGGAGGGGCCGTGAGCTTGAGTATGTGAGTTATGGCAGCAAAGAGCAGATGCATGGAAAACGCTGCCAAGTTCAGACCTTAGCGACGCGTATCAACGCTTTATGATGGTGCAGAACGGAGGGGCGAGAGCAGAGAATGAAACTTCAATAGCGATTTAGGCTGGACTGAATGACAACACGTCCACTTCAGTATTCAGGACTAAGCAAGTAACTTGCTCTGAACTTCCAAATAACACTTCACTTTACTTCCAAACTGAAGTAAATGGCATCAGGCCGGCCAGAGGCCGAGGGGTGGGTAGTAGTTATACCCAGAGCAGGGGCTCTGCTCTTCCTGCTTCTCACCCCAGCCTTCGTGGCCAGGACGGCTGGACAAATAGTCCGGGGACAACACATGCGTGTTTCACTCCCAAACTGGCAGCCACTGGGTCGTGTGTGTGTGTGTGTGTGTGTGTGTGAGAGAGAGAGAGAGAGAGAGACATCCTGGCTGGGCAAGTCGGAGGACCATGAGTCTCTTTCTAACTCTGCTGCGAAAAAAGACAGAAGCTGCTTGCAGGCAGGGAGCAAGGTGTCTCTCTGGGTGGTGTGATGAGCTCGGGGTTTATTTCTGTAGGCTCAGAAGTAGCCAGCGCTGTCATGAATTCCGAGGTAGCGTCAGGCTCAGCTGGGCTGGCTGGGAGCCCCCGAGTTCCCTCCCTCTGGCCTGTGCTCACTGGAAGAGACGACCTGCAGCATCAGTCAGAGGACAGCGTGGAAGCCGAGGCGCTCGGCCGTGCACCTTGCTTTCAGGAGATAAGGCAGTCTCTGGGATGAAAGACAGTAACCGCTTTAAATACACCCACACAAAGAGGCAGAAGACAAACGTATGGGCGCCAAGCGGGGAGAGAGGGGGTGGGATGAACTGGGAGACTGGGGCTCTGGTGTGCCCACTATTGACAGAATCTGCCTCCGATGCGGGAGATAAGGATTTGATCCCTGGGTCGGGAAGATCCCCATGGAGGAGGGCTCAACAACCCACTCCAGTATTCTTGCCAGGAAAATCCCATGGACAGAGGATCCTGGTGGGCTCCAGGCCACAGGGTCGCACGGAGCTGGAAATGACTGAAGCAGCTAACACGGTTCACGCAAACCAGGCAACTAACTCGAGCTCCCGCCCAGCACAGGGAGCCCCAGCCGATGCTCCGTAACGACCTGCGTGGGGCGCCATCGAGAGCGAGTGGGTTCACGCACACGCACACCTGATCCACTCTGCTGAACCGACACGACGCTCAACTCTGCTCCAACAAAGGTTAATAGAACGTGCCCAGAGATTTCACCGTCACTTGAGTGCTTGGAAGAGCATCTGGGCATTTGGGTATTCATAGCATCAGTGGACCTAGGGTTCAAGGGTTACACATAAAAGAAAACCCCAAACCCTTGAATGAGGATGTTTTCCGCGTCTTTCTCCTGTGAGAACCAAGCTCCGTTGCGGGCCCCCTGCAGCAGCCCTTCCCGTGTTATCCTCACTGCGGCGACCATGCTCTCAGCTCACCTGTCCCGCCATCAACTGTGTGTTTTTAGCTTAATTTAAATTGAGACTAGATAGCACTACCACAGGGGCAGCAGAGGATGAGACTGCTCGATAGAATCACCGCCTCAGTGGACACGAATCTGAGCAAACTCTGGGGGACAGTGAAGGACAGGGAAGCCTGGCAGGCTGCAGTCCTCAGGGTCGCAGGGTCGGAACAGGCCACGACTGTAAAATTATACTTCAGGCTTTGAGGCGTTCTCCATTTCTCACACACTTGCATTAACACAGTAGAATTAATCAGAATCTTCGTCCTCCTGTTGACCGAGCCAGGACCCAAAACTGCACGCCCGGAGATGGGGCGTCTGTGCTGCCTGTGGCCGTCACCCAGAATTTGTTCCATCTTGTGTCTGAGCCCTGACGAGCCCTCTTATCACTTTACGCTGTGCAGTCGATGCCGTTCATTGAGGTTCACTCCTGCTTGCCTTTTTAAAGAAACCCCACTGGGGCATCTTGCATATCGTTCTTCCCCTGGATTTTCCTTATTTCCTCGGTAGCTCTTTCAGCCAGGCTACGTGTGAACATGTCTTCTTGTCATTATTTCACCTACGATGGCTCAGGAGTGCACAGTCCTGCACTGAGGGCCACGTCCTCCCAGCGTTTTGAAGACGTTGCTCCAGTGGACCGTGGACTCCACCCTGCATCTGGAAGCCTGCATTTACACCACACATCTGCAGGGAACCTGGTTTCCCCTGCTCACCCCTCGTAAGATCGACCCTCTGCCTCTGGTAACCGTGGTTTCGCAGCAGAGATTGGGATACAGACTTCTTTTAAGCATCCTGCTTGGGACTTAAGCCTTGTGAACCCACTGAGGTACTTCCTTCGTCGCTTCTGCAAAATCCGCAGGCACCCCTGCTCCACCTCCCAGCCTCTCCTGGGAGGCCTGTCGGTGGGTGGGGGTCACCTAGGTGGCCTCATTCTTTCAGCTTTTTCATGCGATCCTCTCACCAGGCTCCTGGTCCCTCCGCCCTCCTCCTGCCCGCCCGGGCTCCACTTGGGTTCCATGTGCAGAAATCACTGGAACTTCATTTTTACTCCCAGTTCCCTCTGTTCCTTTATTGCTCTCAGAACACCTCACTCATCACAGAGGTGCAGTAAACACTTGGTGATCGGATTGAGTTTTCAGAAACATCAGGAACAAATACCCAGAATTCTGAAAGGAAAAAAAAAGTTTCCCCCGGGAACCTCATAAAACAAACAGAGTCACATTTATAGACTCTCTCTTAGACGTCCTGTGTTCTCCTGGCAGGAGCCCCACCTCGTTCAGGCCTGGCCTCATTTATTTCGGTCCCACACACACGAGCTTATTTTGATAAGTGCACTAATGCTCTCACACTCTGACAGGTGCGTCATCACCCCCGCTCCCTCGTGGTCACCAGTGTCCATCACCTCCTGCGAGAGGGCGGGCCTCGTTGCCCACGGGCTCGGGTCTGTTCTCTGAGATCAGTTCTCCAGCAGGTGAGCCTCTCAGGACGGCTCCCTCCAGAGAGAAAAAGCTTCACGTGCGGAGTGTGGACACCCTTCCTAAACCGCATGCTCCCCTCCAGCAGGCGGCAGGCTGTCCTCGGGCTTTGCAGGTGTACAGGTGGGACCCTGGCTTTCAGTTTCCACACCGGCCGGGAGGACCCTCCTGCGCGGCTTTGTCTGCGGCCAGAGGGGGGCTTCTGTCCAGCTGTGGGAGCGCGCCCAGAGTGGGGAGAAGCTGCTCTGCACAGCGCTCCCAGGAAGCCCTCCCCCCTCACTGGGTGTGGATTTCCGTGAGTCTGGACACCTCTCACGTCCAGATGGTCTAATTAGGCAACACGCTGGCTTTCAAAGCACTGGGAGCTTCAGCTCTGAGCCTCCCGGCCCTTCGTCCTGGAGATTCCAGTCGGAACAGAAGGCGGCCAGTGGAGGGCAGGTCAAGGACTAAGAACCAAGCCTCAGGGTCCAGACAAAAGTCCAGTTGTCCCTGGGCTTCCTCCTCTGAAGGAGATGACCCCAGAGTGTTCCTGGGATAACGCTGAGGGTGGGGAGGTCGGGGGAGGGGAGTGGGATGCTGGCTGGCCGGATGCCAGAGTGAAGTCCAAACAGCTGGGCACCAGATGTGCCTTGGGCTTGAGGCCCACTGTTGACCGGCGGCTGCACTTTCCACCCAGAGCCGAGCTGCTGGGCCGGGACACTGAGGACAGGCGCCCGAAGGCAGCACCTTCCTGCTGTCCCCTTCTCTCCCACCTCCAGGCTGCGGCTCCCGGCTCGCCTGCTGACCACGGCGGCCTTCAGCCTGGACGCCCAACACCAGAGCCCGGTGCTCGCTTCGCTCATTCGCCTCCTGTTTCTGGGAAATTTCACTGGAGGGAGGTGCACCGCTCGGCCTACTAGGACGGGGGTCCGCGCCACAGCCACGCAGAGGTAAGGCGAGAAGCCACCGGCGGGCCACGCTGCCCTAACCCACGACCGTTTCCGGACAGTCAGGAGGGCCGTGGTAGCGTCCGCTGCGCTGGAGTTCCCAGGCCAGGGTAACGTAGAAGGTGAAGGCCACAGCGGATCTGTCTGGCTCCGTGTGAGCAGGGCAGGTCCTGCCTTCCCTCCTGGCGGGGCCCGTGCCTGGCTGCCCCCCTCCTGGGGTAACAGGGTTGGAGGAAAGGCAGGCTGAGTTCGCGCCTGCTCTTCCGCCTTCGCTGGCGCTGGGCATGTCCCCGAATCTCTATCTGTGAGGGTGCCAGATGGCACCCAGGCTTTCCAGGACCCAGAGCATTGGGGGAGCAGGTCCAGCACACTCCCTCGCCTGTCCTCACCTCTGGGGTCCCCGGGCCTGTCCCCTGCAGGGGTTTTCTCTCTGGTTGAAGTGTTGGAAGATTTTAACATACTTCAGTTTAAAATGAGCAAGTTTAGGGTGGAAAATGGATGTGGCTGACAGTAATATCCATACTCTGCCGGAAAACATCGCAGGGGCCTGGCGCCCCCCGGGACACGCGTGTCAGGAGAATGGAGGCACATGCGGCCCACAGGAATCCCCCAACCCCTTCCCCAAAGGAGTTCCGCAGGCGAGCAGCCCGCCAAGGCAGGCGGCTACTGTTCCCATCATCCCCCCACACGTCACGTCCACGGCCCCGGCCTGGGACGGGGCGGGGGAATTCACTATGTAAACGCCAGAGCAGGAAACACAGAGAGTGACCGCCTGCCCCAGCAGCTCCACTTCCAGCTCCGCACCCAAAGAACGGAAAACGAGGCCCCAAACACACACACATCCGCACACGTTCACAGCAGCTGTGCACAGGACACAGGTGGAAAGAAATGTCCACAACAGGGGACACACGGGCGAGCCGTACACACGCTGGGTGGGGACGCGGCCGGAAGGAGGAGCGCAGCGCCGGCACATCCACAGCCACGAGCCCCGAAAACACGGCGCTCTGTGCAAGAAGCCAGAACACCCGGCCCCGCGGTGAGCGACTCCGTTACGTGAAACCCCCAGAACAGGCAAGCCAGAGACAGAGAGATCGGTGGCCACCAGGGGCTGGGAGAAGCGGGATCGAGAGTGACCACTAACGGGCCCAGGGCTCCTCGGGGACGAGGAGAGAGGTCTGGGCAGAGCTGGCGGTGGCAGGCTACTGTGATGGTATTGACCATGTTCCTGAAGGGTGGTGAATCTCATGTCACGTAGACTTCGCCCTGAGAGAGCCACTGCAGGGACTTCCGTGGCCGTGGCGCAGACCCCAGACTTCCAGTGCAGGCGCCTGAGCTTGACCCCTGGTCGGGGAACTAAGATCCCGCATGCCAAGTACCAAGGCCAAAAACAAGAAAGCCAAGAAACTCCCCGCTAGGGAGGGAGCAGATCTGTCTCTGTGAGAATCGCCTCAGACAGAGCAAAGCGGAGCCTCGCCCGCCCCCCGCAGACAGGACGACCCGCCTGGCAAGCTACCTTGACCCTAAGCTTCTTCCTCCTCTAACCAGCGACATCTCTCTCCGCACTGCTCTTTTTCTGATTTGGCTTGTTTCACATTTGAAGTAACTTGGGATCAGCTCTAATATTTTTTGCTTTAGAAAAGTAGTAAAAATTAATT
Organism: Kobus ellipsiprymnus; assembly: GCA_006410655.1. Classification (NCBI taxonomy): domain Eukaryota; kingdom Metazoa; phylum Chordata; class Mammalia; order Artiodactyla; family Bovidae; genus Kobus; species Kobus ellipsiprymnus. Next base: position 446,333 of record SJYR01001866.1, read on the forward strand.
AATCTACAACTATACTGATAGCAAAAGTTAATAGAAATTTTAATAAAAATACCACCTCAATAAGCTTCCCTATTGTTCTAATAAATGAAATAGTAGTTTAGAACTGTAGATAAAAAAATTAATAAAACAGCAGAGACTCGGGACCACGAAGCTCAAGTAACGGGACGCAGCCTCTGCTCAGCCCCTCCAGCCGGGGCGCTGAGGGGTGCTCTGTGTGCAGCTCTCGTTTCGTGCTGTGTGTTGGAAATGTTCCCCAACGTTTAACGAATGTGCCTTGTTTGGTAGCTTATTTTGAATTATTCAGAGACGTTTACCCAATACCAAAGAGGCTTGGTGGCAACTTTAGCAGCCGGGCGTCCAGACTGTGGTGATATATTCACAGAGAAAGTAGGCAGGGAGAGTTCTTTAGGAAAACCCAGACTCTCAGCCATGAGCATGGAGAAAGCGGGGCTCTAATGCCTGGGAGGCCAAGTCTCCGGGCGGTTTCCTAGAGGGAAGGAAAGGGTGTTTGTCTGACCGCTTTTTCTTTCCAACACTGTGACCGGAACTTAAGGGTGGGGGAAACCACTGACCCCAGGGAAACAAAAACAGGTCTCGTTTTCTGGGACAGGGGCCTCAGGGTGCAAAATCAAACGGGAATGTTTCACTTGGGTAGAATGTTTTAAAAGGTGAGGGAAGAGTGGAAATGAAAGTTGTAGGGAAGAGGAAAACCTTTGTTAGTTGGTTTTAATGGAGACAGCTTTTCCTTGCTAAATGCCAGCACCAGAACCTAAGTGAATTTAAATGTTTAAACAGAGGGGTGTTCACTGTGCTGAGCACACAGAGAGAAGGAGGCAGTGTGACCTCAAGGCCCATGGAGGGCAGAGGGCAGAGGGCAGAGACCGAGGCCTCCCGAGGGAGCGTCCACACCTGCAGGGCTGCCTCCGGCCCGCCCAGCGACCCCCAGGAAGGTGAGTGGGGCTGTCCTCTTCGGCAGAGGTAAAGCTGAAACGGAATCCCTGGGCCCCTCCTGGGCCACCTTTACTCCCTCCCCAGAGAGGGGGTCAGAGAACCAGAGGGGCTCCTTTAGAAATAAGCACATTCGGAGGAACAGAGAAAGCCATAAAAAGCCTCCACGGGCTTCCGTACCTGCAAAAGCTCTGAGACCCCAAGCCTGGGGGCCAGCCCTCCTGGAGAAAACCTGAGAAATCTTTTTAAAATTATGGAAAATTTCAACTATGAACGAAAGTGGAGAAACTTAATAGCATGAATCCCCACATACCCACAAGTGCATTCCTCTCTCCTCTCTACCCTTTTTTCTCTATCGCAGGGAAATTTTATACATAGCATAAAATTTACCCTTTTAGTATTTTTCCAGGGTGCAGTTCAGGAGCATTAAGTATATTCATGCTGTTATGCAGCCATCCCTCCCATCGCCTCCAGAACTTTTTTATCTTCCCAAACTGAGACTGGCCCCATTTAACACTGAGCCCCCCTCCCCCAGCCCCTGGCCCCCAGCCCCTACTTCCTGTCCACATGACCTTGACCCCTCTGAGGGCCTCACAGAAGTGGGGTCACACAGTGCCTGTCCTTCTGTGTCTGGCTGATCTCTCTGAGCATCACGTCCTCAGGCGTCCTCAACGCCTCCACTATTTTTTAGGCTCAAGAAATGCTGAATCCCAGAGAAACACAATCCTCAGTTCAAGCTGCAACTGCCTTTCCTTTCCTTTAGAAAATGACGACACCTTCCCCAACTCTCCCCCAGTATAAATTCACTCGGTCCTCACGGCCAGCTCGCCTTGCAGCGAAGCCGGGCGCGTGCGGCTCAGGGAGACCGAGGCTCCTCCAGCATCGCTCAGACAGCGGCGGCTGGACGCTGAGGGCTCCTATGCGCGCTCTGTTCCAGGGCCCTTTTTGCCTCCCACGGAAGGACGGTTTCACTTCTGCAGAACCCATCATTAGGTCCCCTGGCCTAGGACTTTCCCACGCGGAGGACAGCGGGCTCCTGGGGCCTGCAAGATGACCACAGGGGCATGCAGACAGGCAGTCTTCAATAACCGTCACTTATCTCTGTATGAGAGCAAGCAGCGGGCACGTTGAACTTGGAATTTCACAGACTTGGTCGAGGATGAGGCTGAATTAAAAAGCAATTCTGGGGAACTCCCCCACGGTCTAGCTGTTAGGACTCACCACTTCTACGCGAGAGACCTGGGCTGAATGCCTGGTGAGGGGACTAGATTCTACATGCTGCAGCCAAGCGTTCATATGCCACGACTAAAAATCCCACATGCCGCAACTGAGACCTGGGGCGGTCAAGTCAAAATATTTTCTAAAAAAGCAATTCTGGAGTATTCCCTGGTGGTGCGACGGTTAGGACCTGGGTTCAATTCCTGGTTGGGGAACTGAGATCCTGCGAGCTTCAAGGTGCAGCCAAAAAACTTAATTAATTTTTTTAAAAAGCAATTCTGCTTGAAGTATGTTTAAAGAGAAACGGGAAACACACCGTGGTGTGTGGATGCACTACAGCAAGACTTCAATAACTGACATTTGGGAGACACTGAGTCCAGGGGGCTTTCTTCTCTGGAGAGTGAACGAAGACAAGACCCCGCCACCCAGGACGGCCCCCAGGCGCGCCGCGCTGCCCCAGAGCAGCAGCCCCCGTCAAAGCCACCCTCTGGGGAGCAGCGGGGGCCACGCCTCACCGCGCCCGCCACAGAAGAGCCAGCGCCGCTGTCTGAGCGACAGGGGAGGAGGCAGCCGGGGCGCCTCCCGGTCTGGGGTTCACCGGGTCACCCCGTCACAGAAGGACCTGCCCGCGGACTGCCCCGGCTCGGCCCCTCTGAGGCCCGCAGCCCACTTTCGGCCCGGCCGTCCACCCCTCACCCCGCGACTCCCAGGCGCACCCTCGCCTCCGGCCACAAGCTCGGCACCCCACCTGCAAGCTGGGCCCTGGCGGTCGGGTCCCCGAGCAGGGCGGCTGGACGGCCGCCGCCTG
>SJYR01001866.1:469567-498255 GCA_006410655.1 Kobus ellipsiprymnus
GTTTCTTTGCTGATTTATTTTTAACCCGAGGTTGTACAAGCCCCTGACAGTTTGGATAAATTAGCCAGGCCTCGCAGTCTCCTAATGAGAGGGTATTATTTCGGCACCTCGGAAGGAGCGTGAAAAATGAGAGAGACTCCATCCGGAGGTGTCAGATCGATTCAGGATCAGGGTGTAAATTATATACAACTAAATATCCAGCCGCCCATACCGCTGCTTAATACGGAGCTTAGAAATGCAACATTAAACAAAGATTATGAGAGATGGACACCTCTGGACCGAGCCCAAGTCACTGCTCTGCCGGGTCAGCCCGGCCGCTCCGGCCCAGCCTGGGGGGTGGGGGAGGGTGCGCAGAGCGAAAGCAGGCGAGTTTGGGATGAGAGCCAGGGCCGGGAGGGGAGCCTCGCCTTCCCTTTCTTCCAAAGCCGGGACGCAGGGCAGGCCTTGGAGACCCCCACTCTGTCCCCGCCGGGCTCTAGCCGGCCTCCCGCCTCCTCGTGGGGCCGGGAGAAATGGAGGCTGGAGCACAGGGCCTCAGGTTCCTGTGCGCACCCCGGGGAGCCGGGCTTGGGCCCTCACCCTGGGCCTTCACGGCGCCTCCCAGGCCGCGCTTGGTGCAGGAGGCGCGGGCCTCCCAGCCCCCGGTTCCAGGCCCCGCGCCTCGCCGGACAACTCCCAGGCGCCTGGAGGGGGCGGGGGCACAGGGCGCCTTCTGGGCGCTTGGCTCTCACTTGGGGCTGAAGGGAGCGGGGGAAGGGGCGCCCGAGTGGTGGGTGGCCCTAGTGCGGCCCGGCCGTTTCCCGGCGCGCTGGGAAGGGAGCAGGGCTGTTCCGGCCCAGGCTGCCGGCAGGCAGCCTGCCCGCCTGCTGTCCCCCGTCTGCCCGGGGACTCCCCACAGGTGGTCCAGACGGAGCTCCGGGCCAGGAACTGCGCGGGCCTGCAGAGTGGCCACGTGAGTAAGGCGAGGGGAGCCTCCGGGCCGTAAGCCCCTGGCGGGGCGGACGGGGCACAGGGCCCCGCAGGCCTCCTCTCTGGGTCCCGTCCTCCCGCCCGCGGCGCCGGGCGCGCCTCTCCCGAGCTCTCCCGGCGCCTGGTGCTCCTCGCCAGCCTCGGGCTCTCTTCTCTCCGGCCGCCCCGCACTCTGCGCTCCCCTCCTCGCCTTTTCTGAGCCGGGATCGCCCTCCCCAGGAAGGGAGCGGGCCACTGCGGCGTGTGGGTGTTGCAGTAATGAAAAATCAGAGCAGTTAAATCGTAAAATTTGGATTAAGAAGCTTGAATTTAATACACACGCACCACATTTATTAGAGCATTAGAATAATTGAAATTTGCTGCAGCAGCCGTCCAATCTGTTTAAATAATTCTATGGGTGTCTTGTTGTGATAAAAGATTATCTAGAATTCTATTAAAGGCGCAGGAGCCTGCTTTGTAAATCCTATTTGGGGACTTTCAATAACTATCGATAATCTCATCTGCACAGAACCCCCGCCTTTCCGCGTTATCGGAAACTTTGCAGCGTTTCCCGAGCAGCGCCGGGAAAGCCAGACTGGCCGAGGACCCGGCACCTGCCGCTCGGCCTGGGATTAGGGCGCACCTGGGGTGCGGGGGCGCGGGCTGCCGGTGGTCCAGCCCGCCGGCTCGGGCCGTGGCGCGAGGCAGGGCCCCCAGGGGCCGCGCCTGGAGGGCCGGGCGGGAGGCCTTTGTTCGCCGCCCCGGAGCTCCGAACCGCGCGGCGGGCTGCGGGGGAGCGGGCGCGGGCGCCGCCGCTAATTGCTGCTAATTTTGTTTCATTAACTTTATTTACTCTTGAACCCCTTAATTGTTTTCCATTTATTTTTAGTAATTTTATAATGCACTAATAATCCACCTCCGTCTGCGGACGCCTCCGCCCCTCCTCCTCCCGCCCTCCCCGGCTCGCTCCCCCGCCCTCCGCGAGGCCTCCCCGGCTTCGTTGCCGCGGGCCCGCGGGCGTGCCAGCGCTGGCTGCGGGCGCGCAGGAGCAGGACTGGGTTGGAGCCTGGCGAGGGCGCGGGCTCCCCTGGGGCCCATGCCGGCGTTCCACGGAGAAGGTGGCTGGCCGGGACAAAGGCTGGACTCTGCGTCCAAGCCAGAAGCTCTCGGGTTTGAGCTGCTTCTCTGATGGGCGGGAGCGCAGAGGCCCAGAGAGGGGAAGCGACTTGCCTAGGGTCACACAGCGTTCCGGCGTCCACTCTGGGCCAGGCCGGGCCAGACCCTCGCGGCCCGCGCTCCTCCCGGCTCCTCTAGCGGCCTAAGCGGGTCTGCAAATCGCCGAGCTCAGGGCCCGCTGGGCACGGACTCCACTCCCTGCCGTTCAGCCCCTTCCCTGCGGGGCTGGCGGCCCCCGCCCCCGGCCCCCAGGACCCAGCCCCGTGCCTTGCCGGTTATTAGACAGCTCGAGGGACTGTCTGCAGGCCGCCTCTTTCCTGCTAATTATCACCTTATGAAAAGTGTTTCATTAAGAAACTCTGCTTTTGATTAATTATCGACAGAAAGCTGACCAGAAAGAAATGAAATTAATCTCTGACCCCGTCTGGGTAACACTGGAAATTCATCACACATCCTTTTAATATTGAAACACAGCGCAGAATTTTAATAGAAAATATTGTTTTTCCAAACCTCCAGTCTTTATTAATGCCCCTGGGCAGGGAATGATATTGCTGGCAATATAGCAGTCTTTGTTCATTTTAAATTTATTAAACATAATGCACTTCATTTTCAAACATTTTACTGTTTCTTTTTAATTTCACTCAGTGTAAGTACAGAATAAAACCTTTTTAAACATTTAAGATATTGAAAACCCATATACGGATGTATAACGGGAACGCTCCGGCCATCAAATAAATTTAAGTAGAAGCAATTGTAATTTTAAGCTCCCAAGTATTATCCCCTTCAGACATTAAGGCAGCAGCAGAAACCATCAAATAAAAGTCTGAGGAGGAGGCCCCCTGCCCCAGGACTGGGCGAGACCTGCCCCCCAGGACAACCCAGCCCAGCAGGGCCACCCAGTGGGCACTACCACCCCTCCCTTCCCCCATTTCGTGGGTCCAAGCAAAATCACTCTTGGAGGCCAGAGTGCCCCTCAAGAGGTGCCCCCTGCCCCCTCTGTCCACTCCACCCAGGGCCCACCCTCTCTCCCCAGCTGGACACAGGGGCTCCTTCCTGCCCAAGTCCCTCCACTGCAGCCAAGGCGCTTTCCGCCCTGCCTCACCGGGATGGGCATCCAGTGAGTTCCCAGGCCTTGGGGAGGGGGTCCCTGGAGATCACGCCCTGCCCCCTCCTTCGGGGCTGAGGCTCTCCCTTCTACCCCAACCCCCAGCATAACTACCGCCCACCCTTGTCCCCTTTCCCGAGGAATCCAAGCCCCGAGTTTAATGAGTCGTGAAGTGTGAGAACTTCCTGAGACCGAAGCACCCCTGATGCCAATTCCAGATGTGCAGGCGGGAGGGGCTGGGCCTCCCCGCTTCCTAGAGGAGGAGCTGCCCCTGTCTGTCCGAAGCGTCCAGGTTCCTGCCATCCGGGCCCTGAATCGGAAACAGGCAGCCTCTCCACTGAGAAATTACTGTTTTTATTTCAGGTAGCATTCCTGGTGCCCTATTTCACGGCACCGACAAATGGAATATTACTTTTAAAACAGTATGAAATACCGGGTCCTGTCCTCTGTGCCTTTTCGGGAGAATTCAATTTTCACTGAATGGTGAGAAGCCCTGGTGTTTCTTTTGGGGACTGATCGGTGGTTCCCTGGGAGGAAGAGGAAAATTCCTGGGGGTTGTCCTGGAGTCCAGCGAGCCCCCAAGTGCCAGGGTCACTCCATGGTGCCCCTTGACTGCCTGCCTCACCACCGGGGCAGTAAAGGTGTCTTGGATGGGACACACCGTCCAATGTACAGCACGTTTTCCAGGCTGCTTCTGCATGTTAATTAGCGTTTTTTATTACCCACTCGGAGCCTGGTTTAGGGAGTGACTATTTACAAGGTCATCTATTACCTGTAATCTGCGCGCCCCCGGGGTCTGTCCCCCCACGCCCCTGTTCCCTGCGGTGACCTCGTGGAGAAGTCCCTCTGACCTCCAAGAGACAGACTTTGCCCCTCCCCTCCTGCCGTCCTCCTGATGAGTGCTCCCTCTGCCAGCCCTCCCAGCAGACAGCTTCGTTTTCCGGGGTGCTGTGGTCAGGGCTGGGGAAAACTCTGCAAGAGGGCTTCCTCTGGACAATTTCTGGCCCTCAGCTGGCATTCAGATGGCTGCCCTCTTTTGCCTCCAGCCAGTAAGAGGAGGCCCAGGCCTGAGTTCTGGAGCTGCCCGCTGCCCTCCTGCAGCGCCGTCCCCAGGTGCTGGAGCCGCCAGCAGTGGGCGGATGGTGCCCCAAGTGACCCCACACTAGTCTGGGGGTACTTTCCGGGTTGTGTGTGGGGTGGGGAGAGGTGAGGCCTCCCCCGCCATGAACCAGACAGAAGCTGAGCTTGAGGAGCAGCCCCACTGCTCCCGCTCAGGGTCCCCTGTCTTTCCAGGTGGTTGTCCCTTGGAGAAGGGGAAGGGGTGCCGTGTGGTGGCCACACCCAGGAGCGGGCTTCACCTCACCAGGGCAGGGCCAGGCAGAGTCCAGGAAAGACCCACTAGCGAGAGTGGCCTGCACGTTTCATTTCCCCCTGGTCCACTCAAACTAAAACAAACGCTGTGGGGGCTGCGTCCAGGCTCCACCCTGTGTCCAGCCAGCCCCGTGGAGCTGCTGGGCCTTCCGAAGGCGCTGAATGGCAGGGGGGGTCTCCACGAGGGACCTGCAGTTAGGTTTCTGTGGATCTGCATCCAAGACCTCCCAGCTTTTGAGTCAGGAAAACCCCTTGCCAGCATATCCACTTGGGTCCCACCCCATGCAAACCCTACTCTTGCTGGAGTTTCCTGTGAGCAACTACTCACTGGAGTTAAAACTCTCAAAAAAAAAGATAAAGCGATTTAAAGATAATTAATTGCATTAAACTATTGACTAACTACCTCACTCAATAGTAATTCATTTAGAGAATATTAAAATCGGAGGAACAATAATAAAATTGATGCCAATTCCCACGGGGAGGGAGATGGCCAGCAAATTGGATACTTTTCTTAATCTGGCGTAAATAATAACATGTCTGCTCCCCTTCTCTCAGGCCAATTCCCCTATCATTTATTCCAGACTCTAAAGCCGGGTTTCATAATTGATATCAGTTACTCAGTGAGTGCTTTTCCATTTGTTCTTGTTATCCGTGATAATTGGGAAGTTCAGCCTCTCTCCGAGTTGAGATTCGGGCTGAACGAACGGTGGAGGCCTGCCTGGCTCCTCCAGCTCAGGTGCCCGAGGCTGGGCTGGGGGTGGGGGGCTCTGGCTGCTCCGGGTCCTCGGCCTCACCTTCCTGACAGTCTGTCACAGGCCTCCGGCCTGTCCTGGGAGAGCGCTTCAGGGAACTGACCACAGTGGCTGGACAGTGCCTGGACCTTCCTCACCACCCAGAGCCGGGCGCCATCCGCCATCCGAGAACATGCACTCGGCGGCAAACCCAGGGTGAAGAGCTCCAGTGACAATCGGTTTTTGTTGAAAATCGGTGGGTGGACGTGATGAACCCCATGCAACACCTGGGGGAAAAGTCTAGCGGAGCCGGGAGGAAGATTTGGGAGACAGAGGAAAGGTGGGCTGAGGAGGGACCCTCAACTGAGGGGGCCTGGCTGGGGAGGGGGACACACCTGCCCCCAACCCGCCTCTTAAACCGCCTGGACACTGGAGGGACACAGACGCTGGGCCGGAGCCCTGCCGGCGGGTCTGGTCCCGGAGGTGACTCGTTATTTATTCACGTATTTATTCATTTATAAAGTGTTTACTTAGCTCCTGCAGCTGTAACATCTCATTTACAGCGTGGCCTCGGGGCACAGAAACAATTGGCAACAAAAGAGTAACCCCGGAGAATTAGAGAAACACGCGCGCCCGGAGCCGGCTGGGGGGCGGGAGCGCCGGCGAGGAGCTGGGCGGCCGCGGGACGGCAAGGGCACGAGGGGAGAGCCCTGGGAAGGCCTGGGACAGGGGTGCGCGGTGGGTCTCCAGACGCGGGTGGGGCCAAGGGGGGTCCTTGGGAGCCCACCCGGGACTGGGTGCGGCCCCGGGGGTGTGCTTTCGTGGGGTCGGCTCGACGAGTCTGCGGTGACTTGAGAGAGGATGGGACCTGCCTGGGATCTGGAGACGGCGGTGGCCAAGCGGAATCGCCCCCTCAAATCGCCCCCGGCCTCGGACGCGACGGCCACGGAGGGCGAGCAGCCCTGCTTCGCTCGGGCTCTAGCCCGGCCTTTCCAAACCGGTTCCGGAGAAGCCCTTCGCGTCACGTGTGCCAGCGCGGGGCTCGCGGTGGGGCAGGCCTGGGAATCGGCGGCCTCCCTGCAGCGCCCACGGCCCGGCCTGAGCCCCTCGCCGGCCCTCGCGGCCGCGGGCGGCCGGGAAACTGAGGCCCGCAGCGCGGAAGGCGCCTCGGGCTGCGAGCACCGAGACCGCAGTGGGCTGGGTGTCGGGGAAGGGGCGCCGGCTGGGCGCCAGGGGCACCGAGAGACCACGGCGGGAATGTGCGGGACCCCCGTCCCGGGACCGCGCGCACAGCGCTGCGCGGGCGTCCCCGCGGGGTGTCAGCCCGGCCGCCGCACAGAAGGGGCTGCAGCGGGGTCCCCGCCCCCGCGCAGCCGTCAGGGCGCGGACAGGAGGCAGCTGTGACTGTTTAACTGGGAGCCGGTTGCCTGGCAACCTGAGGCGGCTCATTACCGCGGCCACAGTGATTAACCAAAAAAGAAAAAAAAGAGAGAGACAGAAAGAAAAAAAGGGGGAAAGAAAAGAAAAAAGGAAGGAAGGAAAAACAGAAAGGACTGTGAAAGTAAAATGGATTATTTAATTAGCTAATTGATAATCAACTTCTTTTTAATTATTCACTTAATTAAAAAAGTGTAAGTACAACACTGGCCTCGCCGAGCGCGGCCGCGCTGGCAGGGTTTTCAAAGCCGCCTTCCCTCCTCCTCCTCCAGCGCCCGGAGGCTTCCTCTCCCGCTGGCCGCGTCCCCAGGAGGGGGCGACGGGGAAATAGGCTCCGCCCGCCGGGTTCGGGAACTTTCCCCAAGAGCCCTGGGTGCGCTTCCTGCGCGCCTGCCCCTCGCCGCGCCCCCAGCCTCTCCTCCCCGCGTCCAGGCCCCGGCGCGGGCGCTGAGCGGGCGGGACGGCTGCCTCGGTCAACGGCGCCCCGGCGCACTGGACAGCGCCGGGCCGCGGGCCGCAGGGGAATTCTGCCCGGGGCTGTGCCCGGCACCTCGGCCACGCCGGCTGTGGGCAGGTGTCCGCGCCGTCTTCGCTTTAAGGAGAGGAAAGGGAAGGCGACTTCGAGGGCAATTCGAGGCGCAGTCGGGGGTGCGGGGACAGGCCCGTGGCCTGAGACGGGCGGGGCTGCTGCCCGGGGCTGGGAAGCCAACCGAGGGCGGACTCGAGCTGACTAGAACCTCCGAGACGGGCCGAGGGGTAGGCAGGACGCCTCCCTTCAGCACGCCCTCGGGCCGGTCTCCACTGCGGGGCTCGCAGCCCAGGCCCTCGCGCGGGTTCGTCCCCGCTAGAAGGGAGCGGCCGCAAGCACCTGTCCCTTTCCTGGGGGCCCGCACCCTAAGGACAGCGTAACCGCGGGCACCTAGGCCGCCGGGGCCTGCGCGGGGAAGCGCTGCGGGCGACAGAGAGGCCTGTCTCTCCCCAGCCCGCCTCCTCCAATTCTGGATCCAAGGGCCGCCACCCAGGCGGAGTGTGAGAGGGGCGCGCAGGCTGGACCTGCTCGCTAGCGGCTGCGCGGGGCAGGCGTCTAGGAGGGTGGGCTGCTGGGTCCTCTCCCTCCTGACCCGTTTCCCAGTCCTCTCCTCTCCCGGGCTCCTGCCTCCTTCCCCCGCCCCCCTCCGGGCCCCTCTCCTCTCACACCCTACCTCGTCCCTTTCCAGCCTCCCTCTCAGGCCCCAGCCTTGGTCAAGCACTCTTGGGGTTCCTTCCGACCTGAGAAAAGCACAAACCAGTCCCTTCACTGGGGGCGGGAAGGTGGGTCAGAGGCGGAAGGCAGCCCCCACCCCAGGGGACTCTGCCTTGACCCTGCCCTTTGCCCTCTGGGGTCTGATGGTGGTAGAGGGCTGTTGCTGGGCTTGGCGGGGACACCAGCTGGGACTCACGGCCCCACCGTCACTGAGACCCACGAACCTGGGCAGGATTGAGGCCGGGCCGGACGCAGGAGGGGGACCTGGTCAGCCTCCCCTCTCGGCTTCCTCCCCGCTTCACGCCCCAAGGACAGTAGAAGGGTCAAAGGAAGCCTTGGAAGAGCGTGACCAGAGCTAAGGGGTCCTTATGGATCCTTGCAGGTTCACCGGGGCAACTAGGCTTCCAGGGAGCAGGGCATGAACTAGAACTTGGGGGGAGGGACTGAGAGAACGCACCAGGGTTGCACTGGGGTTGGCATCTGAGCCTGGGGTTAAGAAGCCCGCGGCTGGAATGAGCGGCCCACAAGCGCAACCTCAGGCACGTGGTGCGAATCTCTGGAGGGGCGTGTCTCGGAACGGGCGTGTCCCTGGAGGGGCGTGGCAGGGGAGGGGCTTGGCTGGTTTTGGGTTTTTTCTCTAAGGAGTCCGTGTCACCGTCAATTCCAGCTATCAAAGCTGCCCTGTCTTCGAGAACGTCTTCGCCAGCTTTGCGGAGGCTAACCTATCGTGGACTTAGCATTTCAGGGGTGGAAATTCCTTCACCTCTGAATTCTCAGATCAGTTCCATCCCACCCACCCAGGCTCATGTGCCCAAAGGCCCACAGCCCAGCCACCTTCAGACTCCAGGAGACGCTGAGAACTCCTCATAGAGGAGGTTTAAGATATTCCCAGGATGCAATTAGGAATGCTGGACACTGGGCACAGCAAGGACCGTCCAGAGAAAAGACGTTTGCGTGCTGATCCCTAGAAGCAGGAGGCAGGCAGAGAGCGCTGCACCTGGGAGGGGGCAGGCACGAGGGCGGGGGTCGAGGGTGAAGAGCGTGGCCTAGAGACTTTACTGGGTTTCCCAGAAAAGGAATGGGTGAGCATAAGGCAGGCAAGTGTAAGCAAGCTTAGGACCGGCTAGTTTGAATACTGAGGGCAGGCGCTGGCCGAGGGTCTGTCCCTAGCTTTCCCTGGGTGATGGGTGCAGGGGAGTCCTTTGAAAGGCGAGGCCCTAGGAGGAATCCTTTCCTAGCTGTGGGAGGGGCAGTGTTTCCCAGTCGGGCCCCAGATGCCAGAGCATCAGGAACACAGGAAATCAGAAAACGCCGTCCATGTGTGCGGCCCTGCCCTCTCGGAGCCCTGATGTAGGAGGCAGGCTGGTGGTTCAGACCTCTTTACCACTCACTGGGCCAAGCGCAGGAACGGAGGTGGGCTAGGCCGGAGCCTCGGGCTGGACGGCCCGGCTCAGGTGGGGTCCTGCCAGGGACACTGTGGGAGGTGGACGCTGGCAGGGCCTCACAGAGCTGTGACCTGCATGCCCAGCCCAGGGTGCATGGCTGTGCCCTGCTCAGAGCCTGTCCTTGGCGTTCCCAGAAGCGAGATCCTGCCTGGACGCCTCCTCCAATTCTGGATCCAAGGGCCGCCACCCAGGCGGAGTGTGAGAGGGGCGCGCAGGCTGGACCTGCTCGCTAGCGGCTGCGCGGGGCAGGCGTCTAGGAGGGTGGGCTGCTGGGTCCTCTCCCTCCTGACCCGTTTCCCAGTCCTCTCCTCTCCCGGGCTCCTGCCTCCTTCCCCCGCCCCCCTCCGGGCCCCTCTCCTCTCACACCCTACCTCGTCCCTTTCCAGCCTCCCTCTCAGGCCCCAGCCTTGGTCAAGCACTCTTGGGGTTCCTTCCGACCTGAGAAAAGCACAAACCAGTCCCTTCACTGGGGGCGGGAAGGTGGGTCAGAGGCGGAAGGCAGCCCCCACCCCAGGGGACTCTGCCTTGACCCTGCCCTTTGCCCTCTGGGGTCTGATGGTGGTAGAGGGCTGTTGCTGGGCTTGGCGGGGACACCAGCTGGGACTCACGGCCCCACCGTCACTGAGACCCACGAACCTGGGCAGGATTGAGGCCGGGCCGGACGCAGGAGGGGGACCTGGTCAGCCTCCCCTCTCTGCTTCCTCCCCGCTTCACGCCCCAAGGACAGTAGAAGGGTCAAAGGAAGCCTTGGAAGAGCGTGACCAGAGCTAAGGGGTCCTTATGGATCCTTGCAGGTTCACCGGGGCAACTAGGCTTCCAGGGAGCAGGGCATGAACTAGAACTTGGGGGGAGGGACTGAGAGAACGCACCAGGGTTGCACTGGGGTTGGCATCTGAGCCTGGGGTTAAGAAGCCCGCGGCTGGAATGAGCGGCCCACAAGCGCAACCTCAGGCACGTGGTGCGAATCTCTGGAGGGGCGTGTCTCGGAACGGGCGTGTCCCTGGAGGGGCGTGGCAGGGGAGGGGCTTGGCTGGTTTTGGGTTTTTTCTCTAAGGAGTCCGTGTCACCGTCAATTCCAGCTATCAAAGCTGCCCTGTCTTCGAGAACGTCTTCGCCAGCTTTGCGGAGGCTAACCTATCGTGGACTTAGCATTTCAGGGGTGGAAACTCCTTCACCTCTGAATTCTCAGATCAGTTCCATCCCACCCACCCAGGCTCATGTGCCCAAAGGCCCACAGCCCAGCCACCTTCAGACTCCAGGAGACGCTGAGAACTCCTCATAGAGGAGGTTTAAGATATTCCCAGGATGCAATTAGGAATGCTGGACACTGGGCACAGCAAGGACCGTCCAGAGAAAAGACGTTTGCGTGCTGATCCCTAGAAGCAGGAGGCAGGCAGAGAGCGCTGCACCTGGGAGGGGGCAGGCACGAGGGCGGGGGTCGAGGGTGAAGAGCGTGGCCTAGAGACTTTACTGGGTTTCCCAGAAAAGGAATGGGTGAGCATAAGGCAGGCAAGTGTAAGCAAGCTTAGGACCGGCTAGTTTGAATACTGAGGGCAGGCGCTGGCCGAGGGTCTGTCCCTAGCTTTCCCTGGGTGATGGGTGCAGGGGAGTCCTTTGAAAGGCGAGGCCCTAGGAGGAATCCTTTCCTAGCTGTGGGAGGGGCAGTGTTTCCCAGTCAGGCCCCAGATGCCAGAGCATCAGGAACACAGGAAATCAGAAAACGCCGTCCATGTGTGCGGCCCTGCCCTCTCGGAGCCCTGATGTAGGAGGCAGGCTGGTGGTTCAGACCTCTTTACCACTCACTGGGCCAAGCGCAGGAACGGAGGTGGGCTAGGCCGGAGCCTCGGGCTGGACGGCCCGGCTCAGGTGGGGTCCTGCCAGGGACACTGTGGGAGGTGGACGCTGGCAGGGCCTCACAGAGCTGTGACCTGCATGCCCAGCCCAGGGTGCATGGCTGTGCCCTGCTCAGAGCCTGTCCTTGGCGTTCCCAGAAGCGAGATCCTGCCTGGTGTCCTGCCTGCTCCCCCTGCGAGACGCTGGGGCTCCTCACGGTGACCCAGTGGGCAGGCGGGGGCGACTACTCGGGTCGGCGTGCCCAGGGCCAGGGGCCGCCCGGAGGTTAGAGGAGCTCAGTGGGTGTGGTGCTTTCCCCGGCAGCGGCCCGGCGGGGGTGGGGCCACCCATGCAGTGACTGACCTTTCCTCTTCTGGGGTCCGCTCCCCTCTGCTGCAGGGAGCAACCTGGGATCCCCACTGATCACCTGGGTGTCCCTTCCTCTGCTCTGTGACCTCGTCAGAGCCCCCTGGGGCTGAGTTCCCCTGAAAGCTGGAGAGGGCTCAGGTCTAGTTTTCCACCACCGTGTCACATCCCTCTGAGCTGGACTCCAGGGTGTAAGTTGCTAGCTACTAGGTATCTCCTCTGCAAGCCGAGAGATGAGGGCTGAGCCACATGAGAGGACCCCGGCCTGCCTGCCTGCCTGAGGCAGATGACCTCTCGGGTTCCTCCTGGGGTGGTGAGGATTTGGGGTGAAAGCATCCATTACAGTCTGAATTGTCCCTGGAAACCTCACATGTTGAAACCCTAAACCCCAGCCCCTCAGAAGGTGACTGTATTTGGAGACGGGGTCTTTAAAAAGGTGAGTAGGGTAAGATGAGGCCAGTGGGTGGGTCCTCCGCGGACAGGACTGAAGTCCGTGTGAGAAGAGGCGATCAGGACACACACAGGCCAAGGGCAGAGGCCTTGGGAGGAACCAGCCCTGCCAGTACTCTGATCTCTGGCTTCTGGCCGCGAGAACCGGAAGACAGCTGAGTTCTGCTGCTTAAGCCCCAAGCAGCCTGGGCTGTTTGTCTCGGCAGTGCCAGCAGGCCAGTACACCTCAGAGTGCAGGGAGGGCGCCCGCTGCCCGCAGCTGTCGTGGGGCGTCTCCCCTGGGGCCTGGGTGACGTCGGGGCAGGAATCCTGACGTGTCCCCACCTCTGCTCCCGCCGGCTCAGTATCCTCTCTGAGAAAGGTGCTCCCCTGGGGCTCTCCAAGGTTTGGGGACACATCTCTTCCCCCCAGATACGGAGGCCGGGGCAGCCCTTAGCATTTCCTCGGATCGAACAGCCAGGACGGGGGCGGTTTCTGGTGGTCCCTCTGCCCGTGTTTCCTGGGGGGAGCTTGGGGGCTCAGGACTGGACTCTGGGCCGGACCAGGAGGCCCGCAGACTTCTCATCCAGGAGACGCCTCTGTTGCTCAGGGCGGGAGGGACGCCTTGGCGTGGCCCTGGCCGTGGTTTCTGCTGAGGGAGGCTGACGTGAGAGGCGGGGGCGCTCCCAGCGCTTAGCTGCCGATTTATGTAAGTGTGGATTATGGAGTCTGGCCCCGATTCTGCCTCCCTGCCCCTCCCTCCCCACCCGGAGCATCCCGGCACCGGTGTCTGTTGGCGGGTGGATTTCTGCCGCCTGTCAAGGAGTCGCACTTAATTCTCCGGCAGAGGTCTACTTATCTCACTGTGAGGTGGGCCTAGGGCTCAGCCTGGAGGAGGCGGGAGGGAAGGGGCGCGCCGTGATTTCTCGGGCTTTCAGCCGGCAGCCTCACAGTGGGGCAGCCAGCGGCCTCGCCCCGTCCTGCGACTCCGGGTGCTTCCCCGCCTTATGAGACGGGGACAGTGGCCTGTCCTGCAGGGTAGGGTCAAGGCTAGTGAGCCTGTCCCCTGGAACCGGGCTGTATCCCCTCTGGTTCAGGAAGACGCAGTAAGCGAGCCTGCTCAAGCCGCCCGCTCACCCTGCTGGGAAGGCCCTGGTCTGAGCGGACTGCCAGCGGGAGGACGGGGAGTGGGCCCAGGCCAGCGGCTTCCTGCTCGGGGCTGGGAGGCAGTCGGGGTTTAACAGGCACTGTCCAGGAGGGCGCGCCGTGGCTTCCGAGGCTGCGCCCAGCCTGGCCCGCCCCTGCCAGCCCAGCTCTGCTCGGAGCCCCGAGGTCTGAGGCCTCCAAGGGGAAGCGAGCCACGCGCCTTGTCTCTTGTCTCCCCCTCTGTCCCCTTCTCCCTCTGGTTTCAGAACCACTAGAACCAGGAAATGAGTTCTGGAAAAATTACCCCTTCATTCCGCCACTAATCCCTCCCTCCCTTAATTAAGTCAATGGTAGCCTAAATTGTTCTAAACATCTTTGGGGGGATTATATATTTTAATCATCCACTGAATATTTGATTATATAGTCATCATATAATCAAGAGTAAAAATTATAATCCAAAAAAAAAGGCATTTAATAACACTTTAAATGACTGGGCGCTTGATAAAGGGCATTAGAGGATTAGGTGCCCGATGGAGGGGCGGGGCAGAGCTCCCCGTCAAGGACTCGAACTGCTGGTCTGCTTTGAAAAATAAGACCCCGGTTTGAGCAAGAAGGAAAAAGAACCCAGCTGTTCTGTGTTCCCCGACCATGCCAGCTTCTTGACTAACGAGGCGCCTTATTTGAACAGCTGCTTTGGAAAGGATTTCTACAAATATCATTAGGTTTTGGGTGTCCGTGGAGTTTTGTGGGAGGCCTTGGTGGGCTCATGAGATTCTAGGAGGTCTTCTGGCCTGCGTGTTAGGATAGGCTGCCCCGGTTCCTGACAGTGAGAGCCCCCTACCCCCGGCAAAGCTTAAAGGAGCACCTGCAGCTCCCCGGGAGCCCCGGGCTGGAGAGCAGGCAGCCGCGTGCTGTCTGCAGCTGTGTGACCTCAGGCAGACAGCCTAACCTCTCTGTGCCTGGGTTCCCACATCTATAAACTGGAGACAATACAAAGGCCTGGTAGGAACCTTAAGTGAGACAGTGCTGAGAAGTGCACGGACGACTCCTGGCCTGCGGTCAGCCCTCCACAAACACGAGCTTGATAAATATTTCAAAGGGGACAGAAAGGCTGACCCCTGTGACCCAAAAGCCACTCGGGTGTGACTTCCTGGGGCAACCAGGGGTATCTCCCCGTCCGCCTGCCTGCCTTAGGGTCACAGGATTTCATGTGGGACCGGCAGGGGTCTTCCAGGTCACCGAGACCAGCCTTCTCCGTTTAAAGAAGGGGACCCTGAGGCCCGGAGGCGTGTTGGGGGTGAGTGGGGCCAAAAGCCCGCATCTTGAGGCTCCAAGTCAGCGGGCTGGCGGGCGCCCCCGAAAGCTACTCACCCGGGAGCTGGGGCTGCTGGATGTCTGCTCCAAGGGAGAGTGCCCAGCAGCATGCCAGCCTCAGGGGGCTGACCAGGCCGGCCCAGAGCCCACCTCCTCCAGGGCCAGCAGGGAGGCTGGCAGGCAGCAGGGCAGGCAGCCACTCGGCCCCTCGCACTGGTGGCGGCTAGCCGGCTCAGGGTTAGAGGTCGGAGGTCGCTCACGGAGACAGTTCCCACCTTCATCCCTCTCCGGGATCTTCTCATGTTTGTCTTTTGTTTCTTTCCTGATAAGCAAATGAATCTATGTGCATTCTAAGAAACCTGGAAAGCGAAATATGGAACAATAAAACAGAAAAATACCCACCCTTAAGTTTCTGAGCTGCGGATCTGATCTGGTTTAAAATCCTTCATCTAAAACTCAGCTGTGGGTTCCTGGTCACTACAGAATAAGGACCAGGCATTCAAGGCCCCTTTACAAACCACGCTCCAGAGCCCCATCCCCACCCCGTCCCAGAGGCACCTGGCCACATTTGCTGGCTAAAGAGCTCTCCCTCCTTTTTCCTGCCTGCGTGGCAAACTCCTGCTCATCCGCCAAGGCCCTGTGCCAGTGCCCTCTCCTCTGGGAAGCCCTCCTGATTCCCTCAGGCAGGACCGCCGGCTTTGTTGCCAGTTCCTGCCTCTACAGACGCACCTGTCTCGGGGCTCAGGCCAGCTCTGCACCAGGCACGGCTGGCGTTCCACACCTGAGGTTGCCCGATGAGCCCGTCTGACGGGTGAGAACACTGAGGTCCAAGGAAGGGGCATCCACTCATGTGGGTCCGTCCCCGGACCCCAGGCTGCCCCGGCTCAGCCACCTACCCGCACGTCCTGAGCGCTGGCCGTCATCCTCAGGCCTGTGGCTGCAGCTGAGCTCACCTGGCCCCTGCTGTGGGCTGGGCTGTGCCCACTGCCATGTGAATGCCCGGGGCCTCTCCCTGCCTGGCTGGCATCCCTGGCTGCTGGTCCTCAGCTGCTCCCAGAGTCGCCAGCGTCAGGGAACTGGGAGGCCCGGCCTGGCCCTCAGCCCCCGGCTGCATCTGAGTTGCCCAGGGGCCTGAGGGCCCCCCCGAGTCCCCTCCACCCTCCTCTGCTGGAACCACGTGAGACAAAGTTACTGCGCAGGCGTCAAGCCACTTTTCCCAGGGAAACATCTGTCATTTAACCGGATGACGCGGCAGGGACGGCACTTCAGAACAACCTCGTTGCGTTTAATTTATTTCCGTCCGACGTCTGCTGTGGGAGGGGCCAGCTCCCCCATGGTCCATGCGCACGAATTGGGCTCCTGCTGCAAAAGGCAGCACCGCCCTATGGGGGCAGGTCCACCCTCCGGGCGAGCACCCCCACCCCCCAGAGCGCCCGTCCACAGATGGCCTCCTTCCCCTTCAGAGCAGCCTGGGGGTGCTGGGGACCCCCTTTCTCCACCCCCCACCCCCGGCACCCCAGGACCCAGTGACAAAGCGGGCAGCGGGGCGGGGAGACTGGCTCCTCCCCCAGCGGGGGCCTCTGCTCACCCGGTCTCTCTGCCCGTCCTCCCAGCACCCAGAGCCCCGAGCACCCCCACGCCACCAGGGCCGGTCCTCTGGGAGCCGCCTGCCCTCCCCGCTCCGGGGTGAAGATCTTGCCCGGGTGTCTGTCCCCCGCCAGGGGTGAAAGTGAACCCACCTTCAGGGACACCAGCCCTTTCCAGGCCCCCCGTCCCAGCTCCCAGAGCCCCATAGAGGAGGAAGCAGAGACTCAGGGAGCTTCAGACCCCTGTGGCGGACACACAGCTGGCGGGGGGAGAGGGCAGATGCCCCTGACTCTGCGCCCAGACCTTCCTGCTCTGCCCTTCTTGGGGGCTGACGGCCAGGTGCCGAGGGCCCGTCACGGGCCGTAGGGGGCAGGCAGGGCCGCACCAGGCTGCGGGGCGAGGGGGTCTCTGGACCAGGCCCCAGCCTCCTCCATCTTGCCTCTGACACAGGGCGACTCAGCTCATCTGACATAACGGCCCTGCCCTGTAGGCTCCCTGCGAGCCGCCAGCCCCGGGGACCCCTGGTACAGGGACCGGCCAGGGCGGCAGAGAGAAAGGTGGAGAGGCCACCCCGCCCACCTCTCGGCCGGGCTGCCGGGGACCCCGCAGGGCCTGCTGTCCGCCTGCGCCCCCGAGGAGCAGCACCCCCAGCCCGGCTCTGGTGAGGCTGAGGCCTCCCAGGGCCCCCGGACCCGTGCCTCCCGTTCTGGGGTGAGGAGCTCAGGGATCCCACTCCCGGGAGCCGCGGGCCGCTCCGCAGCGCCCCCCACGGGGACTTCCCGACTCCCCCTGCCTTGGCCACAGAAAACCAGCAAGCGCTCCCAGTCTGCAAGACACAGACAGGCTCGATCCCCGGGTCGGGAAGATCCCCTGAAGGAGGGCACTGCAGCCCACGGCAGCATTCTTGCCTGGAGAACCCCGTGGACAGAGGAGCCTGGCGGGCTGCTGTCCATAGCGTTGCAGAGTCGGACGCGACAGAGCGACTTAGCACGCGTGCTACCATTCTGGGCTTTGCGCTCTCACCCCCTGCCCCCGGCACCTGCCACGAACTCTCTGCTGCGCCCTGCCCACCGCCCGGCTGCCCAGTCCTGAGCCCTTTGTGGCCTGACCCTCTCCCAGCCCAGAGAGTTAGCTCGGGGTCTCCGACCCCACCCACAGTGAGCCCCGAGGCTCCAGGCCTGGAGGCTGCCGGTACAGGGCTTACCTGAGTCTGCCCAGGTCAGACACTGGGGTCCTGGAGTCAGAGCCGCGGGCCTGGGGCCATGGAGGCTGGGGGCTGCTGTGGGGTCCCGGGCAGCCTGTGACGTGGGTGCCTACACGGCGGGGGCGGTGGAGAGACGTGTGAGGGCGAGGGCACAGGCCCGCCCCTGTGGACCGGGCTCAGCTCACGTGCTGACCACGGGGCTCGTCGTGGAGGGGACACCTTCCCGTCCTGGCCTCACCACTGCCTCTCCCGGGGTCAGGGGTCGGAGTTAAGCCCGCCCTGATTGGAGCCTCAGGTGCCCCCTCGTCTCTCCTGTGCGTGGAGGCGCAGCTCCGGATCCCCTCCTCCCATGCTGGAGAAGCCCCCTCCCTGCCCCTGGGGCTCTGGGACTGTGCTGGACCAGCCTGGGCCAAGTTCGGTCCTGGTGGCCCCAGTCCCAGACCCCGCCTCTCAGGTCTGAGACCTGCCAGGGGCAAGACACCGCCCTGGGCAGGGGGGCAGGGGCAGAGTGTCTGCCCGGGACCCCAGCCTCACCTGGATGCCACCTGGACGCACCCACGGCCCCCTCTGCAGGCTCCAGCCCTAGAGGCCCTCCTGGCATCACCTGGCCTGGGCCTTGTTCCCAAGAAACGCTTGCTGCACCGGGCGGGGACAAGGGGGTTAGGACAGGAAGGGCACCGGGTATAGGCCCCGCTGAACTTAAACCCTCGCGCACCTCCTCTGGCCGAAGACCTGGGCTTCCTGGGCGGGGGCCTCCTCACGTCGCCCAGGCGGGACCCTCGGGAAGCTTGGCTGAAGGCTGGGACAGAGATGTGAGCTCACCTGGTGTCTGCTGGGCGGCTGAACCCGGACACCTCCGGAGAGGGGCAGGTCGGGGTGCAGGAGAGTCCGGCTGGCCCCGGTGAGCCGGCCTCCCTGCCCGTCTGCGACCCAGCGGCAGCAGGCGGGCGCGTGATGGATGCGGGGCGTGTGGGAGCCATGCGGGCAAGCTGTTTTCCTCCTGGCCGCTTATGTTTGATTGGAAGGATTGGTTTCAGCCTGGCTGAGCCGGCCCGGGGCCCAGGCACCTCCCCGGCCCCGTCTCCCATCAAACGGCATGAATAATTTAGTCTCTAATTAAAAGTGAGGTCAAGCCATGAAAAATGGCTGGCCGTCCGGTGGCACGGTGATGCATTAAATCGCTGGCAGATCTGAGGCGAGTGGGTGGGCAGGGGGCTGCGGTTTAGACACCAAACCGTCCAGGCCTTGGCTCGTGTGCAGGCAGCGGGGTCCTCCCCGAGGGCGGGTCCTTGAGTGAGACAGAGGTGGTGGGTGGCTGGGCCAGACCCAGGGTCAGCCCCGCTGCCCGGCCCTGCCTGCACCCCTGTTCCCTGAGGAGCCCTCCAGCCCTCGCCCTCTGTTTGCCCAGCACACCAGCTCCCTCCTGCTGCAGGTCTCTGTGTGTTCTTTCTGGAACGTTCTTCCCCCACCAGTGTCTGCTGGGCTGGCGGCTCACCCCACTGGGGCCTTGGGTCAGACACTGCGTGGCCTGACCCTTTGCCCACCCCCTCCCCGGCCTGCTCACTCTGTGCCCCCTGCCTGCCACAGTTTCTCGATGGCACTCGGCGTGCCCTTGACAGCCAGTTGATGACTCACCGTTGTCTGTACCCTAGCTAGAACGTCTGGGCAGGGCCATTGCCTGTGTGTCCTGGGACCCAGCGCTAGGGATGCTGTGCGGTGGCTGGTCACCTGGGGGTAGGGGGCACGGCGGGCTCGCTCTCCCTCCCCTCCTGCTCAGCAGAGGCCTGTGGGACGTCCGATGCAGCAACCCACCCCCCGCCCTGCCTGTCCTGAGACAGCGAGAGGCCTTTTCTCCTGGCTGTAGGCCACACCACGACCACGGGTAGCCGAGCCCTGCCTGCAGGCAGCCACGTTTCCAGACGGTCAAGGACAAGGGAACGGCTGATGGCTGGGCGGCCTGCCAGCTGGGGACTAGGACCGCGGGCAGGTGCTTTGAGGGGCCCTGGATCTGCCGGCCCCGTGCCCTCCTTGGGAGGTCAGCAGACCCAGCCGTCAACCCCAGCGGGCACTGCTCTGTCCTGTCCAAGCCGGCCAGGCCCTTCCTGGGGGACGCTCTCCCGCCAGGCCCGGGAGTCCTCACGGAGGGGAGCCAGGCTGTGAATCACTTACCGGCCGCTCTGCCACCCTCTGGAGCATGGCGAGCATGCCCACTTCCCAGCGGGGAGAGCCGAGGCCCAGAGTGGCTGGCTTCCTTGCTCAAGGGCCCCCAGCCAGTGGGTGGCCAGCCGCTGATGTGGGTGGGGTGTCCCCTCCCTCGTGGCAGTGGGGGTGTGAGCAGTGCTGGCCCCTCTGGGCCTCGGGAACCCCTCCTGCAGAACTGGAGGCCACAGCTCCTGGCACCGCAACAGCCCCCAGCCTCCAGAGACCCCAGAGTCCAGGGCGCTGATTCCGCAGACAAGCCTCCCGCAGACAAGCCTCCCACCCCCACCCCCTGGGCCAGAGGCCGGGACCAGGCCACGACCCCCCCCCAGGGGCGAGTGGTGCGCCCGCGGTGCCACCAGCCAGCCCAGCTCCCTCCCAGCTCCTGGCTGGATCCTGGTTTCTCTTTTCCGAGTGGAACTGGCGAGGGGCGGGGGCATCACTGGCCCTCGGGTAGCAGATTAAAGATGGATCTTTTGTTTGTTACAATCAAGACCTCTGATTTCAGTTTTATAAATTTTTAAAATATTAATTATATTTTGGAAAGAGCGCCGAGGTGAACGCATTAGCCACTGCTCCCTGCTCGGATGGCAGCTCTGCTGTTTGGCCCAGATCAGCTGCTGAGGAGGAGGTTGGGGCATTTTAATCCACCTTGTTAAGTTATTAAATTTTCTTTATTTACATACGGATCTCACTTTCATTAGCATTGTAACAGGTACTCATTAACAATTTATCATTCCGAGGCGGAGGGAGACAACAGCAAGAGAGACGTTGCTACAAAGTTTACTCTTAATTACAAGGAAGCGGCTTTGAGGGCAAAACAAGGCTGCCACCCCTCCCCCTCCCCAGCACCCCACTCTGGCGGCCCAGAGCCTTCCAGAAGCTCGAGGTCTGCTGCCCTGGTCAGTCTGAACTCCCAGAGGAGCAGCCTGCGGTGGGAATTCGGTCTGTGCCCAGAGGCAGGGGCTTGACTCCCGGCCGTGACCTCCCCGTTCCCCGTTCCCCGAGGGTGGAAGAAGCTGGGCCCAGAACCAGCCAGGGCTCCCGGCTCCCGCCCAGCAATGACTTCACCTCTAGAAACCTCCTTGGCCTCCCCTCTGGGGTCTAAGCTGTGGGACAGCCGTTCACAGGATCACCTGGGGTGGTGTGTGACCGCCGAGTGGCCAAGGCAGCTAGGAGGGGCCTGGAGAGGGGCTGGCCCCCGGGGTGCTGGGGGTGCAGGCCTTCTGCAAACGGAGGAGATGGTGGTCCTCTAGCCCTTCCCAGATCCCCTTAGGGGGGTCCAGGGAGGCAGGGCACATGAGCCCAGGTGTGGTGTGGGGGCCCGAGGGGGCTCGGCCCGTAGCTGCCTGGCTGTGCGTCCAGCTGTCCTGAGCGCCCCCTCGGGACACCCTGGAGGACCCGCCAACAGCAGGCTGGTTTTGGGGCCGTCAAGGCGGGGACCCGCGTCCTTCTCAGGGTGCTTACGTGAGGGCACCGCGTGCGCCCCTCCCGCTGCCCCATGCTCCACGGGTGCCTGGTGCCAGCTGGGGGCGTCTGGAGGGAGGTGACCATGTGCACAGCTCAGGCCAGTCCTGCCGGAGGCCGGGCCAGGCGTGGGTGAGCTGCGGCGGGAGGCCCCAGCATCCGGGGCCAACACAAGAGGGGGTGGGCGCAGCGGGGGGGTCTGGGGCAGCGCACCCCCCGGGCTCCAGGCCTGGGCTTCTTACCTGCCTCTCCCCTTCTGCTCTGCTTCCGCTCTGCCCCCAGGGGCTCGCGTGAGGGAGCAGGAGCCGGTGTGGCCGGCTCACCCTGGTCCACCTCCTCCCCGCAGAGGGTCCAGCGCGGATCAGCCCTCGTCCTGAGCAGTGACGTGGCTGTGCCCACACTGGGCGAGAGGTGGCCGGTGCCTCCCGCTGCGCTGGGAGCCCCGCCAGGTGTGATGCGGGATGCCCACCCGCCTCCGCCGATTTCCCCGAGTCTGCCCTCGCCCGGGGCGGGGGCTTCTGCAGGCCGGCAGCCCGGCCTCTCCAGCCCTCTAGATAATCGCCCTCATAATCGCCTTCCTTCACACTGCTCCTTTAAAACATATTTCCAGGGTGTTTTTCACGGATAGGGCTTTAATATTCATCTCAGCGCTGACGATTTTTCCTGCCTTGTTATGGGAGCCGGTGTCGGTTTTTCTTTGTATCTTTGGACAGTCAGTTTATTCGGAGCCACTTAAAGGCTCAAAAGTGATTCTCCTTTATAATTTGAAAAGTTTCATGGGCTGAACATCAAAGTGATTGCGCGGCCTGGTTCCCTGCTTCCTGTGCTCTGTCCCCCGCCGCCCTCCACGGTCCGGCCGTTCTGCTGCATTGCGAGCGGCACTCTCAGGGCTCCCCAGCCCGGCCGGCCCTGGCTTTGTCCCAGGCTGGGGGTGTGTTTGGTGTAGAGTCCCAGACGTGGTGAGGACAGGGGTGCGGCTCTCAGCTCAGAGCCTCAAGCTGAGCCAACCGCGTGCTGCCCCATCTCCAGCCCTGCAGGGCCTCGGTATTCCTCATCTTTAAAACGGCTGTCTTGGTTCAGAACCAGGGCCATCGGTCACATGCCCGTGGGGATCAGGCTGGTGTGAGGAGCGGGCCTGCCGGGTGTGCCGGCCTGAGGAGCGAGCTGTCCACGCAACGGCGCTGGGCGAAAAGCTGCTGGTCCCGGCCGAGGTGCAGCAGGTACCAGACGGGCCCGATCCCCGCCCTGCGGGCTTCACTCCCACAGACGGACTCTCGGCTCAGAGCCTCAAGCTGAGCCAACCGCGTGCTGCCCCATCTCCAGCCCTGCAGGGCCTCGGTATTCCTCATCTTTAAAACGGCTGTCTTGGTTCAGAACCAGGGCCATCGGTCACATGCCCGCGGGGATCAGGCTGGTGTGAGGAGCGGGCCTGCTGGGTGTGCCGGCCTGAGGAGCGAGCTGTCCACGCGGCGGCGCTGGGCGAAAAGCTGCTGGTCCCGGCCGAGGTGCAGCAGGTACCAGACGGGCCCCGATCCCCGCCCTGCGGGCTTCACTCCCACAGACGGCACTTCTTTGGTGACAGAGAAACACAGGGGCTGGGGGCTGGAGGGCAGTGGGGGCCTAGAGAGCAGCTCTGAAGTGGGGAGCTGCCCTCTGGGGCCCTCACCTGCCCTGGCGGCTCAGCTGGTAAAGAATCTGCCTGCCATGCAGGAGACCTGGGTTCGATCCCCGGGTCAGGGAGATCCCCTGGAGAAGGGCGTGGCACCCACTCCAGTATCCTTGTCTGGGAAACGCAGGGACAGAGGATCCTGGCGCCTGCAGTCCAGGGGTCGCAGAGTTGGACCCGACTGAGCAACTGACATGTTCACTTACGGCTTTCGCCTCCTTCTAGGGGCCACCCAAGGTCACCCGGCAGCTGAGTGTCAGGGCTGGGGCAGGACATTCCAGTTCCATCCCGGCCCTCAGGGGCTGGCAGTAGGTGGCCGACACACCTCTGCTGGCGGGGCTGCAGTGGGGCTGTTGCCAAGCCAAGGCCACTGTTGCCAGGGGTCTGGGCTTTCAAGAGAAGCCGGAGTCTAGGTTAGCTTATGGGATCTCCTGATTTCCAAATGTTGGCAACTATTTCAAAAATTTAAAAAAAACTCAAACCACACAGACCAAATATCTGTCGTCCAGATCGCACCTGTAGGCTGTTTGCAAGCTCTGGTCTCAGCGAAGAGATTATTTCCGCCCTTCCGTGGGCAAGCGTCTGTGGACGTCGTTAAGCACAGATCTGTTTGACAGGCACTGCCTGCTGCTGTCATTGGTCGCATCAGCCGGCCTCGCTGTGACGATGTTGGTTTCCACCAGGGGGGCTCTGGGCAGGGAGGCGCTGAGACCGTCCTGCCTGGGTCCCTCCCCGCTGTCGTCTCCCTGCTGCAGCCCTGCATTCCCGGGGACCATGCCCCCTCAGGCCTGCCGGCCCCCACTGCTCCGCAGGCTGCCGCCCGCACTGGAGTGGTTTTATAACGCTTGCGCTTTCAACTGCAGCAAGATAGATGGGCACAATTACCCGGTTCCCAGACCGGGGACATGTGGCCTGGCATACATGGGGTCAACCTCAGCAGAAACCCCAGGTGCCTCCCCAGACAGCGCACGGAGCCGCCCAGCCGGACTCTACTTTGGGATGGGGCTCCCGCTCCCCACAGACAGGTGGGGGAGCGTCACACGCGTTCCGGTGTTTTTACTTATAATAGAGGAAGAAATAGAAGCACACAGTCGAGTAGCATATTGCTGTTCCAAAGGGGCCTGGAGGCCTGGGGACAGAGCTGGGCTCTGGTGTAAATTCAGAGCCAAAATTACGCCCAGGCCGGGGCTGGTGGTCCCGCAGCCTGGTGGACCACACGCTGCAGCCATATGTGGCCAGCGACTTTGGCAGGTCTGGTCCTCAGTGCGGCTGACCCCAGTTTCCCGACCTGTGCAGTGGGGTCACCTGCTTCTTGATCTTTAGGGGTCACCTGTGGGGTGCCGCCCCCGGAGGCGGGAGACCCCTGGGGCAGCTGGTGAGACCTGGGGACCCTGGCTCCCGAGAAGCAACAAGTGTCATTTTGGGATGTCAGTGCGGTCTCAAGGCCCCAGGTGTGACGCAGTCCCCCGCGAGGTGGCCCCGGGAAGCTCTAGGACTTGATCCACCGGCCGAGGCCGTTACCTGGCTACTCCCGTCCTGTGGACGAGCAGCTGAGGCTTCGCGGGGAGAGGGCTTGTCTGAGGCCCCACGGTGTCAGGGTGTGGCTGGCGTTCCTGCCTCTGGCCTCCCTGAGTCCCAGCATCCCAGGCCCTGAGGCTGGTCAGCCGGCCCGTGGGCGCTGTGCGGGCCTCTGAGGTCCACCGGCCGTGCCTGCTGTCTTGCTGGGACTTGAGGGCTTGCTGGAGGATTTGGAGGAACCTGCCAGGTACTGGGGCTTCCCAGGCAGCTCAGGAGGTAAGGAACCCGCCTGCAATACATCAGCCGGCCTCGCTGTGACGATGTTGGTTTCCACCAGGGGGGCTCTGGGCAGGGAGGCGCTGAGACCGTCCTGCCTGGGTCCCTCCCCGCTGTCGTCTCCCTGCTGCAGCCCTGCATTCCCGGGGACCATGCCCCCTCAGGCCTGCCGGCCCCCACTGCTCCGCAGGCTGCCGCCCGCACTGGAGTGGTTTTATAACGCTTGCGCTTTCAACTGCAGCAAGATAGATGGGCACAATTACCCGGTTCCCAGACCGGGGACATGTGGCCTGGCATACATGGGGTCAACCTCAGCAGAAACCCCAGGTGCCTCCCCAGACAGCGCACGGAGCCGCCCAGCCGGACTCTACTTTGGGATGGGGCTCCCGCTCCCCACAGACAGGTGGGGGAGCGTCACACGCGTTCCGGTGTTTTTACTTATAATAGAGGAAGAAATAGAAGCACACAGTCGAGTAGCATATTGCTGTTCCAAAGGGGCCTGGAGGCCTGGGGACAGAGCTGGGCTCTGGTGTAAATTCAGAGCCAAAATTACGCCCAGGCCGGGGCTGGTGGTCCCGCAGCCTGGTGGACCACACGCTGCAGCCATATGTGGCCAGCGACTTTGGCAGGTCCGGTCCTCAGTGCGGCTGACCCCAGTTTCCCGACCTGTGCAGTGGGGTCACCTGCTTCTTGATCTTTAGGGGTCACCTGTGGGGTGCCGCCCCCGGAGGCGGGAGACCCCTGGGGCAGCTGGTGAGACCTGGGGACCCTGGCTCCCGAGAAGCAACAAGTGTCATTTTGGGATGTCAGTGCGGTCTCAAGGCCCCAGGTGTGACGCAGTCCCCCGCGAGGTGGCCCCGGGAAGCTCTAGGACTTGATCCACCGGCCGAGGCCGTTACCTGGCTACTCCCGTCCTGTGGACGAGCAGCTGAGGCTTCGCGGGGAGAGGGCTTGTCTGAGGCCCCACGGTGTCAGGGTGTGGCTGGCGTTCCTGCCTCTGGCCTCCCTGAGTCCCAGCATCCCAGGCCCTGAGGCTGGTCAGCCGGCCCGTGGGCGCTGTGCGGGCCTCTGAGGTCCACCGGCCGTGCCTGCTGTCTTGCTGGGACTTGAGGGCTTGCTGGAGGATTTGGAGGAACCTGCCAGGTACTGGGGCTTCCCAGGCAGCTCAGGAGGTAAGGAACCCGCCTGCAATGCAGGAGACGTAAGAGACGCAGGTGCGATCCCTGGGTCAGGAAGATCTCTTGGAGAAGAAAACGGCAACGCACTCCAATGTTATTATTGGGAAATCTCATGGACAGACTCACAGAGAGTGGGACACGACTGAGGCGACTGAGAGGCAAGAGCACGCACACCTGGATACTAAGCTGGCAGGCTCTGCGCCCCAGGGGAGGCGCCGGCAGGGACACGCCAGGCCCCTGGCCCAGCCCCCACCCCGACCCTGCCAACCCGCCAGGCCCCATTTACAGATGAAAGGGTA
Organism: Kobus ellipsiprymnus; assembly: GCA_006410655.1. Taxonomy (NCBI): domain Eukaryota; kingdom Metazoa; phylum Chordata; class Mammalia; order Artiodactyla; family Bovidae; genus Kobus; species Kobus ellipsiprymnus. The sequence continues at coordinate 495,506 of SJYR01001866.1, forward strand.
GGGAGCACAGACACTGAGATCTTGGGAGAAACCGTCCTGGTAGAGTGGTGGGGCTGGCCCGGGCCTGGGGTGGACGGCGCGGCAGGAGGTGGGTGGGAAGCTGCTAGAGGACTTGGAGCAGGGGCGACACATGGCCTGCGGCCCCCGGGCCTTCTGACCAGAGCCAGGAATTGAACGCAGAGCCTAGAGGGGAGATGGGCCCAGGGGCTCCCAGCTGCTGCCTCCCGGGGCACACACGGTGTGTCCACTCTCCTTGAGGCCCCAGCGAGCGGCCACTGTGTCCCTGTGGGAGGGAGAGCCGAGTGGGATGTCTTTCGGGACTGGCTCAGGACCGAGGCTCCTGGGGTCCCGGGGGCTGGTGTCTCCCCACGGCTGGGCTCTGATGCGGCTGGGCACCCAGCCCTGTCCCCTCTGGCTCGTTCACCATCTCTGGATCCTGGCTCTCAGGCTCTGGGAGGCCCCGGATCACCTGGGTCCTGCGGAGAGACACTCCCTGGAGCCACCGAAGGGTGCCCCCAAGTGCAGGCCCCCGAGCTGGATGGGCTCTGGCCGGCCAGGGTCCAGGCCAGGAGGCTGGTGCCCCTTCCCTCCTGCTCCTGCTGGAAGAGGCCCCAGGCAGGGGGTGGGGCGCCTAAACTAGTGGGGTGAGTGGAAAGGGAGGGCCCCGAGCCCAGCGCAGGGCTTCAGGAGGGTCCCGTCTACCCGGAGGAGGCTGTGGGCGATCTCAGTGGGCCCCTTCTGTGGCCTGGGGCGTCGCTGGAGCAGGCACGGGGGTGCGCTGGCTCCCTGGTGATCCTGGAGCTGCACCCCGAGAAGGACGAAGCCCCTGATTCTTGGGAAGAGAGCTGGGCTTCGGGGGGCGGCCGGTGGGGCTCCACGGGCAAGACCAGAGGGCGGTCAGCGTGGGCTCTCCTCCCCGCCGCCTTGCTGCCTTCCTGGGCACTCCTCCAGGCAGCGAAGAGGGGGTGGGTGCTGGGGTGCCCGAGGGCCAGGAGCAGCCCGGTTTGGGGGTGACAGGGAGGAGCTGTCACTGGAGAGATGGCTGGCAGGGCAGGGCAGGGCTGCGTGCTGAGGCTGGAGCACGGGGTCAGGGACGGACCGGACGGCCTGGCGAGGCCGGGACCCCGGTGGCAGGTCCCGGGGAAGGCAGCCTGGCCACGGGGCCCTCAGGAAGCTCCTGCCTGGTTTACGGGGGGAAAACCGAGGCTGAGAGGGCGGCTGTGCCCGGCCTGGGCCCTTCCCGCCTCTCCCTCACCGGCACCGGGCCCTGCGCTGCTGTCCGCAGAAGACTATGACGCCCGCAGGCCCCTCTCCAGCCGCGTCAGCCCGCATTAGCTGCCCGCCAAGGCCGCGGGGGACGTGGTGGGCCGCCTTGATTGTGTCGATGGGAGATGATTTTCAAGGTGAAATTTCTACTTCAGTTGAGTCACTTTCGTTCAAGGCAGTGCACAAAATGCCACCCCGCCCTGCTCCGCACGCTCTGTGCTGCTCCCCGTTGCATTTAAATTTACTTCACTTTCCCTCCCTGACACCTGTTTAAATCAATATCTTCCTCTCCAGGTCGCGGGGAGAATGTGCCCAGCTCTCCACACAGCGCTTCTCAAATCCACTAAAATCAACACAATAATTGAAATATTTTCAAGCTGATTACACCGCAGCCCGAGGCGAGCCTGGTTGCTAAGGGTGAGCTCCGCGGTTGCTAGGGGGAGTAAATCATCTTGCATTATTTGATTTTTGTTATAGATATGAAACCGCTACTCCCGCGATTAAATGTCTCTCAGCCTAACACCTATGGGACCTGGGGAGAGAGAAGAGGAAGGCAGCAACCTTGACCCTGTCAAATAAATATCTCTAACTTTTCCTGTCCTCGGGCCTCCCAGCCAAACCTGTCTGTGGGTTTTTTTTCTTCCCTTAACCTGACTTTAAATAACAAAGCTGTGGGGACCCGGAGATGAAGAGCGGGAGGCTGTCTGTTCCGTTAACCGCGCGGACCCCCCATCCTTGCAGCCCATTCCCCTCCGGCCTGCGGCTCGGGCTGGCTCGGGTGGGCTTGGAGGACTAAGGCCCCCCCCAGCGGGGCTTCCTGCAGACAGGGGATGGGGACTAACGAATGCCCCCCTCGGCCCACCTGCCGTCCCCTTCTCTAGAGAATCTGACCCTGGCTTTGGCCCCGGCTTCCCCGGCTCAGCAGTAAGGAACCCGCCTACAGGCGGAGCCACAGGAGACGTGGTTTTGACCCCTGGGTGGGGAGGATCCCTGGAGGAGGACACGGCAACCCACTCCAGTGTTCTTGCGTGGAGAGGCCCACGGACAGAGGAGCCTCGGGAGCTGCAGCCCGTGGACACGACTGGAGGGACTCAGCACACACTTCCTCGCGCCTGGCTTTGGCCTGGGGGTCTGGGGGCGAGGCTGAGCTCACTAGGCCCGGGATGCGGGGACAACGGCACGCAGGCCGCTCGCCCTCTGGCCCCGGGACAGCGCCGAGCTCCCGCTGCTGGGGGCAGGCGTGGGGCAGCCTCACCTGCTCCTGCTCTTCCGACTTGTCTGGGGAACGTGCCCCCCACACCCCTCCTGCCCGTCTCTGAGCCGTCAGGCAGCCTTCCCAGCCATCACCCTCGGGAAAGTGGGGGCGTCCCTGTCCAGCCGATGGCAGCAGGGGGCGGTGAGGCTGCCCTGCCAGGAGCCCGCCTGCTGTCCCAGGACCGATCCTGGGGGAGCTAACAGGCAGTACACACACGCCGGTCTGTGGG
>SJYR01001866.1:498643-519331 GCA_006410655.1 Kobus ellipsiprymnus
CGGGGACGCTGAGTGCCGGGCGGGCTGGGCGGGGCCTGCCCTCTGCCCGGGGAGCTGGGGGCCGTCCCGGGTGGCACCCCTGGTCCTCCGCCTGCCCCAGGGAGGCCAGATCTGGCTCCAAAGCACTGTTGCCCCCGGAGTGCCCCGGCCCCCAGCCCTGCAGGGCAGCACCCCCTGTGTCTCAGTGCTCACTGCCTGGCACCCCAACCCCTCAGGGCCGCCCCAGCCCTGCTCGCCACCCCCGAGAGCCTGGCCCTTCAAGGCTCAGTTGGGTCACTTATTAGAGGTCCTCGCTGACCCTTGCAGCCACCCACCCCTCCTGCACCTCCCACCAGCTCAGCAGCTGGGATCCGAGTGCTTCCTCCTGAGCATTTGGTGTCCGACGGGGAGGCCGTCAGCCACCCACTCACAGTTGGTGCAGAGGCTGGGGTCAAGCCAGGCCTCCTGGGTCACCCAGCTGGACAGCAGAGTGGAAGCTGACCCCCGCTGGGGTGCCCAGGACCACGGCACTGACCTGAACCCTCACCCTGCTCGCCAGGCAGGCCTGGCCTCCCTGGATCCCCCGTGCGCCCTCACTGGGTCTCGTGGCGAGAATGGCTCCTAGGCGAGAAAGGCCGTGTGGGGAGCAGCTGTGAGCGGGCCGGGGTGGCCTTGGTGAGGCCGTGGGTCTGTGAAGCTGCCCCTGCGGGTATTCAGGCCAGGCCAGGCCAGCCAGACCTGGGGGTGGACACACGGAGGCCTTGTACGTGGAGCCCCACGATTCACCTTCTCCGCTAACCTCTCAAGTCGCCCCCATTTACAGATGAGGAAACAGGTTCAGGAGGGCCCACCCACCGGCCTGAGGGTGAGCAGGGCGAGGCTGGGGAGGGGCAGGCTCGGTGGCAGTGGGCCCTGGAGCCCTTCCCCAGCCCCAGGCCGGATCAGCGTGTCCTCCGATGTCTGAGGCCTTGGAAAGGGCCTGGAGGGACCCCCAGTCAGACGTGGAGGCCCGCCTGGACGGCCGGGCCTGGGGCTGCAGCCCCCCCGACCCCCGCGTCAGGCCACGCTCAGGTATGCCTGCCCCCCGTCAGAGCCCACGGTGTCCCGAGGGGTGTCTTCTGCCCGCCCCCCAGATGAGCCTCTGGAGCCCGGGAGGCAGCCTGCCCGGCGGGCAGAGCGGGTGGACCAGAGTCCGAATCTGGCCCCTCCCCAGCTCTCCCCTCTTCTCCCCTGCCCCCCGGGGCCCCTTGCACCTGGAGGTCAGCAGTGGCTGCCCCCCGGGAACCTGGCCTCTGTCGCCCTCCCCCTGGGGCGGCGGGTGCCAGGGGCCTCACGTTCCTCCACCAAGTGCCCTCGGGTGAAGGCCCCATGGCCTCAGCCTCCTCATGAAGGACAGGGGTGCCCGAGTGGCATGCGGTCGGGGGCAGCATGCGGTAGGCCTGCGTAGTGGTGTGTTGCCCTGGCTCCGAGGCAGGGCACAGGTTCTTTGCCCTCGAGGGCCTCTGTCCCAGGCTGTCACACCCTCCTCGTGCTGTGACCTTGTGCTGTGACCTCTGCTTGGGGTGCCCTGTCCCCATCTCTCAGTCCCTGAACTCCTATTCATCCGTCAAGGCCCGCCCAATTACCTCCTGCTCTGGAAGGCCTTTCCTTTCCTGAGGCCGGCGGGGCGTCTTCCACGACAGTGCATGTGATGGCCCAGGACCTGCGCTGCCCTTAAGAGCAGGGGCCTCGTCTGACTCAATGTGTGTCCCTCGCCAGAGCTGGCTTTGGCGAATCTTTGCCGGAAGCATCATAGGCAGGAGCGCCCTCTCTGCTTCATCTGGCTCAGCCCTGGGCCCAGGGTGACCTCTCTGTCCCCTGGTCTGGCTGCTCCAGCTTGGGGGCGGGTGGCCAGCAGCCCGCATGGCCCTGAGGGAGGCTGGGGGTGGCCTTCTCCGCTGCAGCTGAGGTCGGCGAGCACCGGGGGCTCGACCGGAGGGCACCTGAATTCCGGAAGGAGACCTCAGATACAGCAGCCGCGGGGAGCCCTGACCTCCACAGACACCCAGGTCTGGGGGGGCGCTTTCAGGGGTGAGCATGTCCCATACCGTCTGAGGCTGGGGCACGGGCGGGGCTGAGGGGACCCCTGGACGACTGGAGTCCTACCTGGAGGCCCAGGCCCAGGGTGTTGGGAGGTGGCGGGCGGGGGTGTGGGGCGCTCAGAACAGGGGTGAGATGCCAACCGGCCTGGCCTCCAGGAGGAGCCTGGGGCCCTGGCGGTAAGCAGCCAGCGTGTTGTCCCCTGGGAGGGGGCGCCAGAGAGAACCCTGCTCCTCCGGCCCAGATGCCCCGTGCCTGGCTCTCCCCCATTCTCGGGGCAGCTGCGGGTCCAGCCTGTTCCCTCCAGCACCAACCCGCCCCCACCCCATGGGTACTGTGTGCTTCCCAGAGCCCTCCAGCCACCCTGACTCTGGCCCTGGGGGGTCGGCTCCCAGCGGCCCTTCCCCGGCACCCAGGGAGCCCCCGTGTTTACCAGGCTGCCCCTCCTGCCCCGCCCGGCCACCGGGACCCTGCCCGGCCGATCGGTGGAGCCGTCTGCCGCCAGAGCGGCGGGTCTCCGGCAGAAGCCTCGGCAACAAGCTGGGGATGTCAGCGCAGTTATCAGCAGAAGGCAACATCTGCCTCCCCGCCGCCGACTGGCAGGCCAGTTAGTCGTCCCCTCCTCCCTTTAGTGCAGACAACAACTCCCTGTATTATATTTTCTCACTCAATTAGCACTATCATCCTGCTGAAATAGAGGCCAATTTACCTATAATGACATCATTGTTAGGGAGGCGCGGGCGGGGCGGCCCCGGGTCGGGGAGACAGGTCCGTCTCTCTCCACTAACCCTGCCGGCCGGCCGGGCAGGAAGGCGCGGGGCGCCCAGGCGGCCTATCGGCGGCCACCCCGTCACCTCCGACCACAGACATTGTTCCCGACAGTTCTCAGGAGCAGTGTGGCGGAAAATTGAGTCCAGATTCATTAGGTTTTTCAGTGTGCCGCTCAAGTCAGTTAAATTGATACATTTCCTAACGAAATTGAAGTGCTTTGTGCTGCCAGCGGAAAGCCGGGTGACCGGCCTCGGCCCGCTGAGCAGCGGAACGAGCTGACGGATCCATTAGGCCGCCGGGGCGCCGGCCCCCTCTCCCTCCGCTCCCGGCCCGCGCTGTAAATCTCCGCCAATTTCGGGCCTAATCATCATTATAAACCCTTCCCCTGCCTGCTCCCTCGCCCGCCCGTCCGCCCCTCACTCACAAAACAGCCGACAATGTGCTAATCGGGCCGGGCCCACGGGGTCGGGGTTCCCGCCGCCCATGGGGGCCCGGGGGGCCAGGCACCCAAGGTGCACGGGCTCCAGGCCAGAGGCAGGGCGGGCTTGAGTGGCGGCAGAGGGTCTCAGGAGTGGACAGCAGGCCCATTGGACAGGTAGAGAAGCTGAGGGCAGGGGACGCGAGCCTACAGTGTCAGGGCTCAGGGGCACTGGACACCTCTGTCTCCAGCTGGACTCTTGCTTTTCTCAGTTGAAGTCCACATGGAAAGTCCACAAATGTCCCGAGATTGGAGCGATTGGTTTTCATGAGGCACTTCCTCTGTCCACGGAGCTCCCCCCAAATGGTGGGCCAGGACACTCCAGCCCCACCTCCCACTCAGGGCACCCCAGTAGGGTAACACCTGTTCTGATTTTATCACGTTGATTTTGCCAGCTTTTGCTTCACGGAAGTGGGATTGTAAAACGTGTCCGTGTGTGTCTGGGATTTGGGGCCGATTCGCCCGTATCCGGCTCTTCTTCACTGCTGCATAGTGCTCCGGGTGTGGGCTCCGCTCTCCACGGCCACTGCCGGCCTCGGGCCGCGTCGGTTGGTCTCTCGTGAACGTGCCTCTCACGCAGCTTTGGTGCCCTGAGCCCTCAGCTCTTGAATCTTCTGCCCGTGTCCCTCCTCCCCCATCCATCCCTCACTCACAGTGAGCTCTGAAAAGGCAGCTGAGGGTCGTCCTTCCCCACTCCCCCTCGCCTCCCCCCCTGCTCCCCTCCCCCGCTCTCCCCGCCCAAAGGGAACGTGGCCTGGTGATGTCAGGGTTCCTGTGAGGAGGGTGCCCAAGCGAGGCCAGGAGACGGGCCGCGTTGTCGGGACAGTGGGACCGGGTTTCTCATTTCCAAACCGGGGCAACACAGGGCAGATGGACAGCTGGTCCTCGCGCCACGTGTCGGGTTGGAGTCGGTTCTGTGACACGTAGGCGGATGGAGAATCAACAGGCGCGCCGAGGACGTGTGAAGTATGCCACACTCCGCCTGGCGCCTCCGGGAGGCCTGGAGCAGCAGCGTCTCCGCGGCTCCAAGCACACTTCCCACCTGGCTCTTGGTTCCTCAGCACCAGCCTCTACTTGGCCAAGGCCAGGGCCGGGGCAGCAGTGAGGCTGAGCCAGGCACATCTGCTCAGAAAGTAGGGGACCTGGGGGCCAGCGCCAAGGGGTGCCCCTGGTCAAACGGGCTAATTCAAGCATCAAATAAGTAACAAGTTTATAACCCACGGAGTGAAATAGAAACCGCACGTCCACAGTGACGCAGACAAACAGATAATCGCGAGGGGAGGAGGGAGCGGGGGCTTGAAAGGGGCCATTTGTCAGCCTTCACAGCGCCCATCGATTCCGGCAAGAGCCAGAGGCGGGTGCAAAAGTGGTGAGCAGTGTTGGGTGAGGCGCGTGATTTTACATCGTTTCAAAGCATCTCCCCAGCAGGTCGTGTTCGTTGGGGAGACTGGGGTCATGGCTGGAAACCCAGCTAACCACAGTGAGCCTCACTGAGGCCGGGACAGACCCCTGTGTGCCCTCCTGTAGCACAGACTCACCCAGCGACCTTCCGGCCAGAACGCCGTCCCAAGTCTCGTCACCAGGAAACCCATCCAGCCCAGACGGAGGGGCCTCCTGGGAAACAACAGGCCTGCCGCCTCCGCGGGGGCCGAAGCTCTGAGCGTGGAGGAGGCCTCGGGAGACGAGGGTCCGGCAGCCGCTGCGGCGCGGGGTCCTTCATCCTGAGGCCGACGGGCACAACCCAAATCGTCCGGGCAAGGCGCGCGCGCGACTCTTGCAATCTCCCTCTAGATTTGGCATTCTCCCCGAATGAAAACGTTAACGGTGAAAACATGCTGCTCGGTTGAAAGAAGGCAGGTGCAGGCGGCCACAGTGTGTGACTCCATTTACGTGACGAGTCAGGACGGGCGGATTGGGGACAGAAGGCGGATAGGCGGGCAGAAGGCGGATCGGCGGAAGGTGGATCGCGTGCCCGGGGCTGGGCTCCAGAGGAGGGCTGGGGTGGCGTCTCAGGCTGGGGCCCCTCCGGGTGGTGAAGTTGGGTTGAGCAGGATGGAGGTGCTGGCCGCTCAACACTGAGTGTTACGGACGGACTCGGTTGAAAGAAGGCAGGTGCAGGCGGCCACAGTGTGTGACTCCATTTACGTGACGAGTCAGGACGGGCGGATTGGGGGACAGAAGGCGGATCGGCGGAAGGTGGATCGCGTGCCCGGGGCTGGGCTCCAGAGGAGGGCTGGGGTGGCGTCTCGGGCTGGGGCCCCTCCGGGTGGTGAAGTTGGCTTGAGCAGGATGGAGGTGCTGGCTGTGGATCGCTTCACTTGAAGGCAGCGAACTTTCTGTGAATCAGAATCAAAAGATGCAGGACTGAGAGAGTCCTGACATCTCCCTATCGCTCTCTCCTAGCTCAAAGGCGTCGGGACCCCCAGGTCAGGCTCGTCCCTCCCACCCTTCCACAGATGTGCGCGTCCATGGAGCCCTCACCCTCCAGCCTTGACCGGGCCCGGGTGAGGCTCAGCCAGGGGTGTCAGGCGGCTGCTCGTCCGTGGATGTGGCCCCCCACCCCGCCTGCTCAGTGTAGCCCCTGGACACCCACCTGCCAGGGCCGCCTTGGGGCAGAGTGACCAGGGGGCGCAGGGCCTGGGTGAGGCCCACGCCTGCCCCACACCTGTCCATCGGGTCAGAGGCTTGGGGCTGGACGCACAGGCTGAGGGGCTGGGGAGGGTCCCGGGCAGCTGGGGTCCCTGTGGGCAGACAACCATGGGCTCCCTTCTGATGAGCTGGGAACCTGGCAAGTCTGGCCACGTGTCTCCCAGGAACCAAGCCAGCCTGGGAGGGGCCTCCCGAGACCCTGGATTCTGTCCCCTGCCCCAGGAGCCTGTCTCACTCTGGGGCACGCACCCCCAAACAGGGAGGAGCTCGGGGTCACGGTAGGGGGTGGGGGCGCCCAAGGGCGGGGCTCTGGACCTGTAGTCCCGGAGGCCCAGGAGGGTCACAGAGGTGGCAGGGTCCTGTGACGAGAGGGCCAGGTGCCTGGAGGGAGTAGGGAGGCCCAGCCCAGGAAGGCTGAGCGGAGGCCCGGAGCCCCCATGGCGTTTGGTCCTGATTGGCTGCAGCGCTGCGGGTCGGGGGTGACCGGGTCGGCGCTGCTCCAGGGCGTATGGGGCCCCTGGAGACTTGCTGAGGGTCTGACGTGGGGGTCCTGGGTGTGGGTCTGGGACTATTTGTGGGGAGTAATTTTTTCCGGGCCGGCAGCTCTGGCAGGCCTGACCCCGAGGAGCCATCAGACCATTAGCAGGCCCCCGGCCCGCCCTGCATGGGGCTGCGGCGGCCCAGATGGAAATTTACGGTGTTGAGGAGAGAGCCTCTCGACCGGGGTTCCGGCTGGCTGGGGCAAGAGGACAATATTTCCCATTGAAGGGAAGTGCAGAAGCTCTTAGCAGATCGATGGCTGCCTCTGGTCAATAAACCACGGAGCTCTGTGGAGCCCCCCCCAAGCCCCTGCCGCCTCCTCCTTGAGGGTGGGGCTCCCAACGAGGGAGCAGGGGCTGCGGTGGCTGAGGCGGGACCCACACCCGCTTTCTCCTCCAGGCCCGGGTCGGGGTCGCCACGGGGGTGGGTCCCAAGAGCACGCAGTTTGGGTGTCAGGCGGCTGAGCGTCCTAACCTGGGTCCCTGCCGTCCCGAGCCTGTTTCCTCCTGTCTGGGGAACACCAGGGCACCCTGGAGAGCTCCTGAGAGGTGGGGGGACCACGGGAGGCTGGCCTGTCTGCACCCTGTAAAGCGTGGGGCAGGAGTGCGTGCCTACAGCCTACTGGCCTGTCAGCCCAGAAGGAGGCCGCCTCCACCGCTTGCTCGCCCGGGCAGAGTGGTGGGCCGCCTGCCCAGCTGGCCCCAGGGGACACCACGTGGCCGGGACTTGGGGCCAGACTCTGCTCTCCGTCTGGTACAGCGTGTCTCTCTGCAGATGCCCCCGCCTCCTGTGGCTTCCGCCCCCACCCCGTCCCGGGAGCGGCCTGCTTAGTGCCCGAGCACCGGTGGACCCAAGCCTGGGGGTCGGCCCTCAGCCCTGCTAGCACATTGGGGGCCGCACTGCCCCCCAAGGGCCCCAGAGGCAGCAGGTGGGGGGCTGTGCGCACAGCGCCCGGACCCCAGTGGGCAGCCATCCCCAGAATGCCCAGCCCCGCAGGCTGGGTGAGGTCTAGGTGTGGAGGGGCTGAAATGCAGGCCATGGAGAAGCAGAGTGCAGGGCAGGGCCAGCTCCTTGGGGATGTGGCTGGCCCGTGCAGCCCCTCCCTGGCGTCTTGCAGGCCGGAGGTCCTTGTTCAGTGGCACTCCTGGGGTCCGTGAGCCATCAGAGCAGCTGTCCTGAATTCTCGGCGCTCCCCGCCAAGGCCCCTGGGAGAGAGGCCTCTCTGTGCGGGCGAAGCCGTCTGGCTCCCAGGAGGGGCTGGGGAAGGGTCTTCCCCTGGCTGAAATCAAGCCCCTGCCATCCAGAGGCCACGCCTCAGCTCTGTTGTTCGGCGGGCACAGGAACTTGCCCAGAGCGGGGGGAGGGCTCGGGGTCACACAGCTCGCTGGAACCCCCAATTCTTAGCGCCCATTCTATCCCCGTTTTGCAGATGAGACAATGGAGGCTCCCAAGTCCAGGCCGTGCCCTGGGCCAGCGAGCACCTCCTGGGGCCCACAGTCCCGCCCGCCAGGCCAGGCTGGTGCCAAGGAGCCTCGGCTCCTGGAAACCGGAGAAGCCAGACAGCTTGTACGCTCGTTGCCCTGGAGATGCGAGGGGGCCTGCCTGCTGGTCTCAGTGCCAGCCCCTCAGCGGCCCCTTGGCCCCACCCCCAGCCAGACATGGCTCTGGGCATCAGACAGGGGGATGACTGTGGGGCCGGCTCCACGGACTCCCTCCTGGACCAGGCTGGTAAGAAGCCATGGGTCCTGCGGGCACGGCCCCAAGGGGGCCGACTGGGGGCTCAACTCCGCCTGCAAGGAAGGGGCATGAGGAGCCTCCTCGAGCATCCGTGCCCCTGAGCTAGGCAGGAGCGTCCTGTCCGAGCAGAGCCCGTGGGCTCCTATCCAGACCCAAGTCCAGGAAGCGGGCCCCCAGGCAACTCCCCATCCGTCGTGGAAGCCAAGCGCACCGGAGGATGTCCTCCCGGCCAAACTAGCCGTGCCCAAGCTCCTGAAGACACAAAACCTGCAAATTGGCGGAGAACAGGGCCAGGCCAGGATACCCCGTCAGGTCCTGTCCATTAGCCTCGATACCACCCTGATCCTCCCCAATGCCAAAGTCCAGGAAGCGGGCCCCCAGGCAACTCCCCATCCGTCGTGGAAGCCAAGCGCACCGGAGGATGTCCTCCCGGCCAAATTAGCCGTGCCCAAGCTCCTGAAGACACAAAACCTGCGAATTGGCGGAGAACAGGGCCAGGCCAGGATACCCCGTCAGGTCCTGTCCAATTAGCCTCGATACCACCCTGATCCTCCCGAATGCTGGGAAGTCAGCTGGGCACCACCGGCCCTTCCGGAGGGCTCCTTCCGCCCCTCCAGAAGCAAAGATGACTCTCCCTATCAAAATGTGCAATAAAGGCAGCGAAGCCCATTTCTTTTTTCTATTTTGAATTCTGTTAACTGACAATTTAACCTAAAATCCTCTGTATTTCCAGCTTGTACAGCTGTAAATAGAGACTGACAGTTTATTTTCACATCCCGGCTTGTGGGGGGCGGCAGGGGGAAACCCATTTGAAATAAATACTTGCGGGTCCCTGACAGACTCCAGACGGGCCGTCGACGCCGCCTGGCAATCTCTGGGACCTGTCACACTCTGTGATCCGTCTTTTTACAAACACAAACGCCGCTGATTTCTTATCAAATGTGAAACCGGCCCAGCTCTTTCTTAAATGGTTACCACGAGCATGAAATTGACATTGTGAATCACATGTGACACTGCTTGTCTGCGCTGAAATTGATCGGTGCTTAGGCCCGGGGCTGCCCCGGCCCCGCCGCCCGGCCGCGCCCCCCGCCCGCCTGCCGAGCCGGCCCGCCAGCCGCGACGTCAGTGGGAGAAAACCCCCAAGAAGATGCCGGATCCGTGTTCGCCCGGCCTCCCCGCTCCGCGATCCTCCGAGGTGTCAATTCCAATTTCCACGGCTTCATCATTACGCACATCAAACGGCTGTAATTGGCTGCTACAGAAATTTATCCTCCGAAAGGAGAGCGCGGGCAGCAGAGGGGGGAGCCTCGGAGAGCGGGAGGCGGCGGCAGTAATGAGATTTTGGGAGCCGCGGTGCCACCCCCGAGGTTGGCAGGGAGAGGGCAGGCTGGCGAGCCGTGCGCTCGCTCGCGCCGGCGAACAAAACGCCGTTGGAAAACAAGCCTGGCAGAGTGTGGGTGGGACACAACAGTCGCAAACACACAGCAGCGTTCCAGGCACAGCCGGCGCCTTTCACTGCCGTCGCCACGGCGACTGCGGGCCACACTCGCGGCCCCGCCCCCACCGGCGCGGAGCACAGCTGGAGGCCCCCTGCCCCGCAGACGCCCCGGGGCAGGTTTCTGTTCTGCAGGCGGGGAAACTGAGGCTGAGGGCCAGGGGAGTCAGGGCCCCAGAGCTCCGGGCCTCCTCCTTCAGAGGCTTTGCCACCGCTTGGGGCCCCTCTGCCGCGCCGAGACCCCCAGCGGCGCCTCTGCCTCGTGCAGACCACCCACCCCACCTCTGAGGCTGCCCACCCTTTGTCCCGCACGGCCGGCCCGCGCCCCCGGCAGCCGGTGAAATCTGAATTGGTTTTTCAGGCCATGGATTTTCTGGGGCCTCCTGGGGAGCGAGCCAGTCTGTGAAGAGAGAGAGCGGAGGTCCAGCAGGGGCCCCCTGCCCTCCCAGGCTCTCCTACTCAGGACTCTGCGCCCTCGTCTCTGCCTCTCCCAGCCCCAGCTCTGCCTGGCCTGGCCCCGGGGAGCAGGCACCCCCACGGCGGGGGGCGGGCCGCTCTCCCTCTGCTGGGCCCACGCACGGCCCAGCAGCTCCCCGGGCGAGGGTGTTTATGTCTTTGTTGTTCCATTCGGATTTTGTGACTGATGAAACAATGGCGCTAAATTGCACGCGCAGCGATCCTGCCCGCAGCGGCGGGCGGGCGGCTTCCGGACCGTGGCTGCACTGCCCACCGCCTGTAGCTGGGCCCCTGGCCAGGCCCTCCCAGCTCTCACCGCGGCAGGAGGCAGCCTGTTTTCCAGATAGGGAAACTGACACCAGCAACCACATGGCTTTCCTGGGTGAGCCCACGACAGATGTTCAGGCTGGCATCCCCTCCCTGGACCTGCACGCCCGCAGAGGTCCACTGCAGGCCACCATGTCTGGGGGCTCCTCCGGCCTCCTGGACGGGAAGGCAGCATCCTCCCGGCTGCCGGGCTGACATTTCTCATGTGGGTGCTGCCCTGGGTTCACTGCAGTGGAGTGTTTCCCCTTTTGCCCTGGCCCCTGGGAACCTCAGACTCAAACCTCAGTCTGTTTGCCTTTGTGGCTCTGTGGCATGCACTTCCGAACCCTGACCTCAGCTCTGGCTTCTCTCCACATTCACTCGATTGGGTGTTATCTTGTTCTTATTGCTTCAGATTCTTTGGGAATGACAGGGCTGAAGTTCAGGGAAGGGACTGGACCTGCTGTTGCTGGCCTCCATAGGGCCCACTTGCTAAGTGCCCACCCCAGGGGCTGTGTGCAGCAGCCATGGGGCGGGGTGGCCCCAGGGCAGGGCTTTGACCGGAGGAGCATCTTGTGTTGCTGGTGATGGCAGGGGACCCATTCTGCGGTCTGATTCATGAGCAGCTCCCAGGGACCCATAGAGAAATGCAGGGTGATCGAGTCCAGGGTCAGCAACCAGGTTTCCCCTGCCGCCTGTCGAGGAGAGCCTCTGGAGTGCCCGGTGCGGAGGGTCCTGTGGTCCTGCGTGGGAAGGTGTGAAGGGCTTTCGTGAAGGGGCTCCTGGTCACGCTCCCTGCTGCTGGGCTCACTGGCCTCCCCTCTCAGCCGCCATCCTTCCCTTCCCCCATTCTGGGAGTGGCCCTCGGGCACTGCCAGTCTGTCCACGCACTGGGGCAGCCAGGCCTGCCGGGTCTCTTTTGTGGCCCTGAAGGCCGGGCAGTGAGGCCGCTGTGAGCAGGACCAGGGGCCCGGGGTGGGGATGGTCTGTGTCCCGAGACACCAGGGGCGGGAGGTCACACTAGGCAGCGCGGGTGGGACAGAGCTGGGGTCTGGGGGCTCTGGGAGGTCCAGAGGCTCGGGGCATGGCCTGGGGTCACCCCGGAATTCGAGTCCCCAAAAGGAAGGGCTGGTGGGAGGATGAGCTGTGTGGGGGTCCAGGGACGTGAGTGGGCCTCTTAGAGGCTCAGGTGTGAATCCTGGGGAGCCCAGGACCCCAGTCTCCCCTGGAGAGCCACCTGGTCTGGGGCTCTCGGGGTGCTCTGCCAGGGTGCCCCGAGTCAGGGCCGCTCACACAGGCGGCCGCCCCGTCCTCACCTGATCTGGGGCTCTTGGGGTGCTCTGCCAGGGTGCCCCGAGTCAGGGCCGCTCACACAGGCGGCCGCCCCGTCCTCACCTGATCTGGGCTCTCCAGACACCAAAGTCCCAGGAGGAGGTTTTCCTACTCGAGCTGAGAACAGAGGTGATGCAAGCGAGGACCCAGCGAGGAACAGGAGCAAATGAGCCTCTCCCCATGCGCTCTGCCAGCCCGGGGCAGAGAGGCTCCCGGGGTCTCCACCCCTCCGCAAGGCCCCTGTCCATCCCCAGGGACTCAGAACAGCAGAGGCGTGCTGCCCAGCCTGAGGGTGGCCTGCTCCTGCCTCTTGGGAGAGGCCGAGGCCAGAGAGAGCGGTCAGGCGAAGGGGGCGCTGGGCCGGGGGCCGCAGGTCTCAGGGCTGGGGGCCCGCGGTGCTGTCCCCTGCACATGAGGGTCTGAGGGGGCCGGCCTTTGCCTGGCTGCCTCCTCTTCCCTCCCCTACAGAGCAGCGTGGCTGAGACTGTAGAGGGGGCAGTGGGCTCCACCACAATGCCGCTTGCAGACCCTGCTACCTTCGGAGGCTGTGGGTCCAGCATGCAGCTGGCCTTGGCCTCCCGCTCTGTCCCCTGCCCTTCGGCCACCCTCCTCCCAGTGGCTGCCCAGCGAGGCTGCCCCCCGGGGCCCTGAGACACCCTGACACTCTGCCTGGGGCCGGTGGGCCACCTCACAACAAGATCCCGGGGTGGCGGGGTCCTTGGATGGCGCTGGGCCAGGCCTGGCCTTGCCTCACCGTGGAGCCACCTTGGGCCAGGCAAGGCCAGGCTGACGTCTCTGAACGAGTGGGGAAGGGAGGGGAGGAATGCCAAAACTTTAAGGTATATGAACTGTGAAATTAAATCGAAATACTCAAATAAGGAATCGCAGAACAACATAAGCAAAGATGTTTACCAGGGCTTGAAGTTAAATACAGATTTTTTCATAAACCCAAACACAAATGCAATAAAGTTCTGTGGAATGTTAAATATAATTTACAGTGGAAAGAATGTTCCTTATCGTCATAAACCTACGTGCATGGTGTCACTATCCGGGCGCTGGGAAGCTGAGTTCCGTGGGCCACCCTGCTGGGCCTGGCCAGGGGTGGCCGGGCCCAGGGTCCCCAGGGTGGTGGGCGCTCACTGCAGGCCTAGCCGGTGTTCCTTTCTTGGAGGGGGGTCTGGAGCTAGCTGTTGCTGCTAATTTGCCCTGTGCTTGGGCACTGCCGTAAAGCTCAGGTCAGGCAGAGCTCAAGGAAAGAAATCTCTCCAAACAGAAAAGCCGGCAGTGAGGGGCCACCCAGGTGCTGACCGGTTCCTGCTCCCACCTGGTCCTGGTCCTGGTCCTGGGGCCCCTCCCACCAACGCAGGCCTGGCGTGCTCCCACCCAGAGACGCAAGTCCCCGGGGACAGGGGATGGGGTTGAGACAGCCACCTTCCTTGGCCTGCCTCTCCTCCCACTCAGATCCTGGCACAGGAAGATAGTCGCTTACACTCTTGTGCGAACGAGCTCCTTTGTCCTACCCCCTCCCCAGGACAGCGGTCTTTTCTCTTCCTGTGGCATCTTTGTCAGCCCGGGAGACCCACTGGCGTGGAGAGGCTTGGGGTGGGAGGGCTGCCCAGAGTCATCCACCTCATTCCAGGTGAGTTCCTTTTTTTTTTTTTTAATTTTTATTTTAACTTTAGTTTACTTTACAATACTGTATTGGTTTTGCCAAACATTGACATGAATTCACCACGAGCGTACATGCGTTCCCAAACATGAATCCCCTCCCACCTCCCACCCCATACCATCTCTCTGGGTCCTCTCCATGTACCAGTCCCAAGCATCCTGCATCCTGCATTGGACATCGACTGGCGATTCGTTTCTTACATGACAGTATACATGTCTCAATGCCATTCTCCCATCTCATCCAGGTGAGTTCCGACTGGAACTCTCCTTCCGGGCCTCTGGAGAGAACAGCTGAGCTCAGAGGTCTTGGCTGGGATGTTTACCCAGAGCAGCAGCCCCTGTAGGTCAGAATCCCAACCTGCACTTCAGGTGTGTGTGGATGCATGTGGGTGTGTGTGCAAGAGGGCGCAGGTGCGTGTAGCTATCTGTGTGACGTGCCTCCGAATGGGGCCCGAGTGTGTCCGTGTGTCTGTGTGAATATAAGGACGCCTGTGTGTTCCTTGAAGTGGCAGGGGTCAGTGTGTGCCCAGGGCAGCCATGGCCCCTCCTCCCTGAACTGTGGGGTAGCCCTTGCCCAGGTAGGCAGCCCTGGCAGGTGTGGGCTGGAGGTGGACCCCCAAGCCCTGAGCGCCTAGGCTCTGGAGGTGGAATGAGAGACCTGGTTCCCCCACCACACCCCTGCCCCCACTCCTTCCACCTGACCAGAAGCCTGTGTGTGAGCCATGGGTGGGGGCCGGGGCTGGGTGGGGGAGTTCGAGAGTGAAGGCTGTCTCTTATACACATCTGGTGGGGGCCAGGTGCAGGAGCCCTGTTCCCTGTGGTCAGCTTAGTGTGAAATGAGGCCCCGCCCCTCCCCTCGGGCAGTCTTGGCTTTGGCTCTTGGGCATAACAGCTGAGGCTTGTAGGCCCGGATGGGCTCCCCTAACCTGGATGGGAAGGTGGCCCAGGACCGCGGGGAGGGTCCCCAGTGATCGACAGCATGTGGACCCAGGCACCCCGGGTGCCCGTTGGGTGGGGTCCCTGTCCTCAGGGACAGGCCCGTTGGGTGGGGTCCTTGTCCTCAGGGCCGGGCTGTGTGCTCACAGCGTCTCTCCAGCCCCCCTCGGGGAAGTGGCCTCCGGAGCCAGGGTCCCAGCCCAGGCCGCCCGGCTCTGACCAGTGCCCCACCCCGGCTCCAGCCCACCCCCAAGCGCACACAGCTACGCATCCACCCACCCACTCACCAAGCTGCCCAGTGCCTCCCAGGCTGCGAGCCAGGAGCCGGGGCCCCAGGACCAGATGTGGCCCCTGCCCTCTGGGGCCCTGCTCTCCAGGCGGGGGGGAAGGGGACGGGAGTGGCGGTCACGGCTGTGTGGCTGATCGATTTCTGGCCTCATCAGCCAGGCCCGGAGGGGCGGGGGGGTGCGCGGCTGGGCCCAGGATGGGCCACCTGGGTTCCCGGGCCTCAGGGGGTCCCTGGGGCGGCCCCGCCAGGGTCCGTGGCAGCCCACGCAGCTGCCCCTCGGGCCTCCCGCCTCCTGCCCACTCTCCCCAGGCTGTGCCCTCCACCTGCCCACAAACCGCCTGGTCACTCCTGCATTTGCAGGAGGTGGCAGCATCTCTCCGGATCTTAGCCCTCCTTAATTTATGTGCTGCTGCTACAGAGAGTATTTTCTTTAAAAACAGGATGGATGTGAGAAAAACAACAATACCCCAAAACCACACTCAAGGGTGGATCAGGCTGGCTCGTTAGCGCTGAATAATCGAGCTGCAACCTCACTGATGGGAAACAAAAATAAACAACCCACCCGGGGCACCAGGGCTGGGGGCTTCCACACGCAGCAACCCCAATTGGTACCTGGGTCCCAGGTCCCAGACGGCAGGGGTGCGGGCATCTTGGAGGGGACTGCCTTCCTCCACTGCCTTTGCTGGGCACCCGCCCTGGGAAAGGTCACTTGGAGGTGGTGCCCCCGGGGGGATGGAGGAGGTCAGGCCTCCCAGCCCCTCCCAGGGATGAGACCCTTTGTGGTAACCGGAACCCCACTCGGTAATTCAAGCTTGCGTCCCCCTGTTCCATCCTCAGTGAAGATGGACAACAGCTGGCCATCTCTCTTTTTCCAGGAAACCCCATCCGACGGTACCGCCAGGGAGGGACCCACCAGCTCAGCTGTCATTCTAGAGGAGAAGGGCCAGGCCTCCGGCAGCCCTGGGCTCTCGAAGTCAGATGGGAAGACCCAGGCGGGGACCCGAGGCCCAGCAGCCCCCACTCAGCACCGTCTTCGTGTGGGTGGTGAGGGTGCGCCGCGATGGCAGGAGGGCCAGGGCCGGGGGGCCGGCGGCCACTCCTCTGTGCAGCCAAGTTCCTGGCGCATTGTGTACTGGGCCGAACTTTAGCTCACAATTTGGGATTAGAGCAAATCCGAGTATTTTTCTGCATGCCTGCCCGCTCCCGGGCGCCCAGAGCCTGCTGGGTAACTGCCTATTATCCACCGGTTCCACTCCAGTGCCCTCCCCAATAAAAAGGATGGATGTGAGAAAAACAACAATACCCCAAAACCACACTCAAGGGTGGATCAGGCTGGCTCGTTAGCGCTGAATAATCGAGCTGCAACCTCACTGATGGGAAACAAAAATAAACAACCCACCCGGGGCACCAGGGCTGGGGGCTTCCACACGCAGCAACCCCAATTGGTACCTGGGTCCCAGGTCCCAGACGGCAGGGGTGCGGGCATCTTGGAGGGGACTGCCTTCCTCCACTGCCTTTGCTGGGCACCCGCCCTGGGAAAGGTCACTTGGAGGTGGTGCCCCCGGGGGGATGGAGGAGGTCAGGCCTCCCAGCCCCTCCCAGGGATGAGACCCTTTGTGGTAACCGGAACCCCACTCGGTAATTCAAGCTTGCGTCCCCCTGTTCCATCCTCAGTGAAGATGGACAACAGCTGGCCATCTCTTTTTCCAGGAAACCCCATCCGACGGTACCGCCAGGGAGGGACCCACCAGCTCAGCTGTCATTCTAGAGGAGAAGGGCCAGGCCTCCGGCAGCCCTGGGCTCTCGAAGTCAGATGGGAAGACCCAGGCGGGGACCCGAGGCCTAGCAGCCCCCACTCAGCACCGTCTTCGTGTGGGTGGTGAGGGTGCGCCGCGATGGCAGGAGGGCCAGGGCCGGGGGGCCGGCGGCCACTCCTCTGTGCAGCCAAGTTCCTGGCGCATTGTGTACTGGGCCGAACTTTAGCTCACAATTTGGGATTAGAGCAAATCCGAGTATTTTTCTGCATGCCTGCCCGCTCCCGGGCGCCCAGAGCCTGCTGGGTAACTGCCTATTATCCACCGGTTCCACTCCAGTGCCCTCCCCAATAAAACTTTTCATATCCTTATAAACGAACTCGATTGCCGTGTTATAAACATTTACACTGTGCTAACAGATCATCTCCGCACATCAGAATTGGCTAAATTCCCTTTTCCAGATGAATATATTGAAGGAGATTAGAGATATGATAGCTTTTCAGATTGCTGAACCCAGAGAAATTAGTTTAGTGAGCATTTACAGAGGCTAAATTGGAACCATTAAATAGTGGATTAAATTGATGGCACTTTCATTGTCTGTCCTTCGGTACCGCTGTAAAATCAATTAGCCGTCACCAGCCCATTCTCCATATAGTGAGATTGTCGTCCTCCCTGGAAGCTGATGCAAAACCTCCCAGTGGTGTGGACGCCCACCTATTAGGTGGCGTGGCAGGAAACAGTCAGGGACCCTGGCGGCCCCAGGGGCAGGGCCCCGCCCGCCGCCCGCCGCCCGCTTCCCAGGCCTCCCTGCCCCACTAGCCTCTGCCCGGGCTGTGCGTGGGGAGGTGGGGGCTGGGCAGCAGCTCCAGAGGCGACGGGGTCGGGAGAGTGGGTTGCAGGCGTGGTCGGGCCCTAAGTGAGGCGGAAGGCGGCAGGTGTCTGCAGGAAGTCGCAGTCTTGGCGGGCGGCAGGCGCGGAGGAGGTAGAGGGTGCTTGGGGGCTGCCTGGGGGCAGCTTTGGGCCTCGTGACTCCTGCTCTGCTGAGAGCCTTACTGAGCATCAGCAGCAGACAAGCAGAGGTCCCAGTGAACCCTCGTGGTGGCCCCGGTGGGGGAACAGGCCCGGTTCTTGTCCCCAGTTCTCAGAGGATGAAACCGAGGCTCAGGCGTCCCAGGCCGGCAGGACGCCCACAGCCGGCCCCCTGCGAGCTCTGCAGCCTGGAGCAGCTGTCCTAGGCTGAGACACTCGGGCCACGCCCGGTTCCGGGAGAGCGGGGCCTACCTCACTCACCCAAGTTCAGGACCAAGTGACCCTCGGGGCAGAGGAGCAAGTAGGGGAGGAGCCGATGGGCCAAGTGAGCACTAGGGTGCTTGCTGCGGGGTGGGCCACGGCGAGGGGAGCCCTGGGGAGGGCTGGGGCGGGGAGCGCCCCATGCCCCTACAGAATTCAAACGGCCGGCCCTGGGACCCGGGGCTGAGCACTCCACTCCACCACGTGTGGCTGGGGACGCTGAGGCCCGGAGCCCAGAGCCCGGAGCCCGGGTCACACAGCCGAGCGGACGGTCGGCCTGTTTAGCAAACTTGGTTTGTAACCAGTCCTGTTTAACTCCGCCAGTGCTGAAGGCCCCAAGGGACCTCCCCCAAACTCTCTCTGGACACACGTTTTTTTGTTTTTGCCCTTCCTAGCTTGCAGGATCTCGGTTCCCCGACCGGGGATGGGACCCGGGCCCCTGTGGTGGAAGCCCGAATCCTAAGCGCTGGGCCACAGGGCACGACCTGGACGCGCACTCTAGATGAAGGAGGACAGGACCGCGCTTTGGAGACGCTGGCAGGAGCACTCGGGGTCTGCATACAGGGCTGGGGTAGCTGGCGGCCCTGTGCCCAGTGCTGGGCCAGACCAGGGCTGCTGGGTGGCGTCCCAGGAGCCTCAGTCCCACTCTGGAGCTCAGCTCGGAGGTCGGGCTGCTCTGACCCGCACCCTCTTGGTCAGGCCGGGAGCCCTCCACTGGCTCTCGCGGGCCACTATGCTTCCCCACATCATGGCAGCCACGGCACCAGGCAGGACTCTAGGTTGGGTTGCGAGGAGACCACCTACCCATCTCCTCCGGGTCCCACGGGTCCAGCCCGTTTGAGCGGTGGGGGGGGGACAGGTCAGCTGTGCTGATGGCCACAGGCAGGTCAGTGAGAACGTGAGTGGGATGCGATGGCCTGTGGAGCCCTGGGCCCACGCGCCGGGGAGGAAGGCCGGCCCTGGGGCTGGCCAGTAGCAGACCGGCCACCTCCCCGAGGCTGGAATGTGTAAGAGGTCTCCTGGCTGCGAGGAGGTGGCCCTGGGCCTCTCAGGCAAGAGCCCTCTGGGGAGCATCCTGGAGCACCCGCGGACCACTGTCCCTCCCTGGCCTTGGACGGCAGCCCTCCATCCCACAGATGGGAAATGGGAGAGAATGGGCGTGGGCAGGCTCGCACAGCCGGACGGAGGGGGGCTGGGCTCCTTGGATGGACTTGGGGCCCCTGCTAACTCCCGTGGGGTCCCACCCTGGCTCGGTGAGCTAGCCTGGGGTTAGCACGAGCTAACATGACCATCAGGACCCTGTCCCAGCGTCTGGGGGTTCCACAGCCCTTCCCACCCTTGACCTGGACTCCTCGGGATGCGGAGGCTGGTGGACAAGCCTGTCTGTGCGACTTCTCAGGGTCTCATGAAGCCAAGATGTGGGTAATGGTGCGGGCAGGCTGAGCCCCTCCAGGCCGGGCTGGGCCTTTGGGTGAGGCCAGGGGGTGTGTGCAGAGGCCACGGGGGGCCAGAGGAAGGTGGAAGGGAGCCGACGGGAGGGGCCGCATCTGCCC
Source organism: Kobus ellipsiprymnus (assembly GCA_006410655.1). Lineage (NCBI taxonomy): Eukaryota > Metazoa > Chordata > Mammalia > Artiodactyla > Bovidae > Kobus > Kobus ellipsiprymnus. The sequence continues at coordinate 517,956 of SJYR01001866.1, forward strand.
AGACATCCAGGCCTGGGGAGGGCCCTAGCCGGCTCCTTTGGAGGGTGGTGGGACACGCTGCTGGACAGCGGCCAAGCGGCCGCTGGGAGTGGACGGCCAGCTGTGGGGAAGGCAGCACGCAGAGCTGGGCCTGGACCTCAGCTGGGGTGTGAGGCGCCCCCCAGGGGTGAGGTAACTGATGCACAGTGCTGGGCGCACACGGCAGTCTCGGGGGCCCAGACCCCTGCCCCGGCCCCTGCAGGGTCCCATCACCCGCCCTGTCTCCACTGTCCTGACCCCTGACTTCTGGCCGCCCTGAGAGCCGGCAGCCCCAGGCTGGCTGAGAGGCCCGTGGTCCAGCAGATCAGCGCCCCCCCCACCAAAAAGAGAAACAGACTGCAGGTTTCACCTGAGTCCAGCATGTGGGCGAGAGGCCTCACAGGGAGCCAGGCAGCCGGGGAGGGGCTGTGGGGGCGCCCCACAGCAGCTGATGTGTCGGCCTGGAGGGGGCGGCTGCAGCCGGCTGGGGAGTCCAGGTCAGAGAGCCCCGGGCACCCAGCCACGGCTGTGGGCGGGGGCCAGGCCAGAAGGGGTCCCCGGAGTCCGCCCGGCTCCTCAGCTGCCTCCTGGGTCTCCTCCATCCCTAGAGGCCTCAAGGGTCTTCTCCTCCCACCTTACAGGCCAGGACGTGGAGGCCAGGAGAGGAGGGGCGTGCAGGGTCTCAGATAAGCAGCGAGCAGCCCCTCTGGGGCTGGGACCCCGGCCACGGGCTCGGTGCAGAGGAGCCGCAGGCGGCCGGGACTTCCCTTTTCCAGACGCGGGAACCGTGGCCCTGAGACGGGCAGGGGCCGCGGAAGCTGCAGGAAGCCAGCCTCCTGTCCCAGCCTGGGGCTCTGCGGCTGAGCAGGCCCTCCCCAGCCCAGACTGTCCCCGGGCAGGCGGGGGCAGGCGGGGGCAGGCGGGGGCCCTCACGGCTGCTGGGCAAGGCCTCTGGCAGCTGAGGGGGGCGGTCAGGTGCAGGGAGAGGCCGCAGAGGCAGGTGAGAAGGGCGGCCGCGGGAAGTTCTCACCAACAGACCAGGGACCCGGCCATCCCCGCTGCACGGTGATCTCAGCGTGAGGGGGGCCTGGTGCCTGCGGCCGCCCGCCGGGGAAGGCCCGAGGACCCTCCGCCCACCCTCTGTGCTCCTGGCACCTGCTGTTTGCATGCGCACAGGGGACCACCTCCCAGAGATTCCGGGCTGGGGTTCTGGGGGTCCCCCGCTCACCCCCACCAGGGCACACTCCCGGGAATAGCCACTGCCTGCAAGGAGGACCCGGGCAGGGCCCAGAGCGGCTGTGTGGGCTCAGCTGCTGCGTCACCGGTAAGTGCCTCCGCCCCCTGGGCCTTAGTTTACC
>SJYR01001866.1:527250-541984 GCA_006410655.1 Kobus ellipsiprymnus
GGGTTCTAGGCGGGGCGGGCTTGAAGCTGAGAGCGCCTGGGCAGTCCGGGCCCTGCCAGGGTGGGCGCTGCCCGACAGGAGCTGCCCCACCGGCCCCCGGTCCTCAGCCTGGGGACCGGGCTCCTGTGTGGGTGGACGTGTGTGGCCCCGAGCAGGTGTGCACTTGCGTGAGATGTGTGCTCCGCCATGCATGCGTGTGCCCGGGCCGCGGGATCCTGGCGCCACGAGACAGGTGGCTGTGACAAGCACCCTGGCTGAGCAGAATCGAGTGGCGAGGGCTTGATCACGTCCACGTCCGTCTGGGTCCAGTCCTGGCCGCCCTCGGGGCCCTGCCCTCCAGCGGCCTGGCCACCGCAGCCCACGTCCTGTGGTTGTGTGAACGCCCCGTGTCACCCAGCTTGAGGGTGAGAGGCAGAGCCCAGGAAGGCGCAAGCTGGATGTGATCAGGTGGTCCCACTGGGGCCAGGAGGGCTGGGAAATGTCATTTCTCTGGAGCCAGGGGAGGAATGGGCTGGAAGCCCGCAGAGCTGGCCCTCAGTAAAGCCGGGCACCAGAACATTTTTCTAAGACATATATTGTTTCAGAAGTCAGGGACTTCCCTGGCCCAGTGGTTAAGACTGCGCTCCCACTTCAGGGACCCGGGGTTTGATCTCTGGTCAGGCAACTAGAGCCGCGTCCTGCAATAGGGATCCCACGTGCTGCCGCTGAGCCCCCACGTGCAGGAAAATAAATAAATATTTGAAAAAATAAACGGGGCCGCTGCGCACCTCTGGCGTGCGTGAGTGAAGCTGCTTCAGTCGTGTCGGACTCTTTGCAGTCCTGTGCACCGCACTCCGCCGGGCTCCTCTGTCCGTGGGACTCTCCTGCCGAGAAGCCTGGAGCCGCTGCCGTTTCCTCCTCCAGGGGCTCTTCCTGGCCCAGGGACTGAGCCCACATCTCTCACATCTCCTGCATCGGCCTGGCAGGCAGCTTCTTTATCACCAGCGCCACCTGGGGAGCCCTGCCGTCCGCTGGGGTGACATACACGTCCATGTCGGAGGGGCCCAGGCTGGACTGCTGCCCGGGTGGGCTGCCGGAGGCCTCTCTGCCCCTCCAGGCCCCCTCTCCATGTCGTCAGCCACACCTGGGTTTCAGGCTCAGCACCTCTGCTCCCTGGCCAGGTGGCAGTGGGCAGCTGAGGGCCCTGTCTGGCCCCTGCTCCTCCCTCTGTAAAGGGGGTGGGGGCGTTGCCCCTTCCCTCAGAGCTCTTCTGGGACAAACCAGACGTCTGCTCTGAAGCCTGCAGGAGAGACGGGGGCGTGGGAGCTGCCTGGGCGGGTCATCAGGAGAGGCTCTGCCAGCCCCTGCCCACAGTCTGGCCCTCGTACCACTGTGCCTGTGACGCGGGGACCCCGGGGAGGGCCCAGGGGCTCGCAGAAGCCCCTCCCCAGCCGGGGACCCCGGGAGGGCCCAGGGGCTCGCAGAAGCCCTCCCCAGCCGGGGACCCCGGGAGGGCCCAGGGGCTCACAGAAGCCCCTCTCCAGCCGGGGACCCCGGGAGGGCCCAGGGGCTCGCAGAAGCCCTCCCCAGCCGGGGACCCCGGGAGGGCCCAGGGGCTCGCAGAAGCCCCTCCCCAGCCGAGGACCCCGGGGAGGGCCCAGGGGCTCGCAGAAGCCCCTCCCCAGCCGGGGACCCCGGGGAGGGCCCAGGGGCTCGCAGAAGCCCCCCAGCCGGGGGTGGAGAGCTGTGGGAGCAGCTCCCGGTCATGCTAAGTGGGCGTTTGCAGGTCCGACTCAGGAGCTGGGATTGCTATTTTCCTAAGGATTAGGGTGGCCTGGCTCTTCACACAGCATGGCCCGGGCTGAGCCTCACCACATAGGGCCCCCGGGTAGCCAACCAACTCCCCTCTGGGCACCCTCAGGCCTGCGCTGCCCACAACGGGGGCTGCCGGCCACTGAGCTGGGAGGCGCCATGCGTGCAGAGCCGGGAGGCTCCAAAGACCTGCAGCAACTCTGCTCGTTTTCACCTCGTTTGAGACGATGATCTTTGGGATCTATCGGGCTAACAAAAGTATATCAAGTTTAATTTCACCAGCTTCTTTTCACTTTTGTCACTATAGCTTCTGGAAAATTCCGAATCACATACCTGTGTGGTTCTGTTCTATTTCTCAGGACGGTGCTGCTACGAATAATGTTGCCATGTGTGCTTTCAACGATGTAAACCGGGGTGGGGCTGTAGGCGGGATGGGGGAGGCTGGCACGGCCGTGAGGACCAGCCCGGAGCCTGGTCCTGTGAGAGGCGGGCTTGGACCTGGTGACTCACGTGACCAATAGGCTGTGGTGGGACCACGTCTGGACCCCGAGGCCAGGCCATGAGGAGGCGTGCCGCTTCTCTCTCTCGAGACCCTGAGCTGCCAGGAAAGAAGTCTGTTTCCTGGAGAGGCCCCCAGCGGCATCGGCTGTCTGAGTCCTGTCTGCTGCCCTGCCTGAGCCCAGCCTTCCAGCTGTCCCCACGAGGGCTCCCCAGACCAGCCCCAAGGCAGCCGAGACCTGCTGAGTGACTTCAGACGATGACACGTGGAACAGGAGAGCCACCCGGCCGAGCCCTGCCCGCGTTCCTGAGCAGACGCCAGCGAGGGACAGCGAACGGCTGTGGTCAAAGCTGCTGGCCAGTTGGGCTAGTTTGTTACGCAGCAGAAGACCAGACACGCTGATGCACGACTGCCCCTGCCCCTCAGACCCGTCCCAGCTCCAAGGTGTCCCACTGACGCCTTCACAGCTCAGGGTCCGGTTCAGACTCCCACAGTGCCCTTGGTCATCACGGCCATTAATGTCCTTCAATCTGGAGTGACTGTCCCTCGACTCGCAGGAACCGACAGCCTAGAGGGTGACAGGCCCTTTCGTGGAGTCACGCTCAGTGGGGTTGGTCCGCTGCTTCCTCAGGGCTGGTTTCCAGTCTGACAGGAGTCACTGCCCAGCGAGGGGGTCCCCCTGGGGCCTCAGGATGTGTGCTTGGGGAACCTGGGGTTCAGCACCCAGAGTCTGCGCCCATGATGGGCCTGAGCTACGCCCTGCCGTCCACACCTGCGTCCACACCTGCGTCCACACCTGCGTCCACGCCTGCCGTCCACACCTGCGTCCACGCCTGCGTCCACGCCTGCCGTCCACACCTGCGTCCACACCTGCGTCCACACCTGCGTCCACACCTGCCGTCCACGCCTGCCGTCCACACCTGCGTCCACACCTGCCGTCCACGCCTGCCGTCCACACCTGCGTCCACACCTGCCGTCCACACCTGCCATCCACACCTGCAGCTCCTGCGTCACAGGCCGTGCCCATGGGTGACCCAGTCAGTGCCCCAGAGAAGGGCCCAAGTGCCCGCTGAGTGGGCAGCCACCAGCACACGCCCTGGAGTGAGGGTGCCAGAGTGTGCTTGGCGTGTGTTCACGGACACGTGTGCACGTCTGGTGTGGCCACGCACAGTGAGCCACCCCCACGGCACCTGTGTGGTCTGACGCAAGTGCTTCTGTGTGCCTGCGGTCTCTGGGTCTGTGTCCTCATGCTGCAGGAGCTGAGGGTCTGGGGCGTATGGGGATGCCTTAGAGAGGGTGAATGCGACTGCATACGCGTGTGTGCATGTTTCCACAAACGCTCACGGTGTGTTCGCGTGTCTGAGGCCTCCTGTTCACATGAAGTCACATGGAGTGCACTCCGCGGGCACACCTGTGTGTGTGTGTGCACATGTGTGGCCCCCAGGTAGCTCTCCGATGGGAGGAGTTCAGTTTGCGTCTGAGCACACCTGTGTCTGTATACCTGGACGTGAGTGCGCATGGGAAGTGCTGCTGAGAAGGGGGGTGTGGGTGGGAGAGACCCCACGGAGTCACGCCACGCCGTCCCCTAAACATGCTGACCCTACGCCCCCACCGTCCTGGGGGACAGCCAGGTCTCTGCCCATCCCAGCAGCCCGCCCTGGAGGTGAGCCCGTGCTCTCCCTCTCGGGTCCCAGGGCTCCTCGGAACACCCCCCACACCCCCTGGGCGCCCGCCCGCCCACCTGCCAGAGGGCTTCTTCCCACAACGTGGCTGCTGGGAGGAGGGCCGGGCCACGAGGACCGATGGTTCCTGTGGGGCGGGGCAGAGGTGCTGGGGGTTCCGGCCAGAGTCAACTCCAGCTGGGCCAGGGCCGCCTGAGGCCCCGCTGTTGGGCTCAGCCTCATGGGATCCAAGCCAAGGAGGGCGGGAGCTGGCCGACAGGCCCAGAGAGGTCTCAGACTCATCCCAGAAGGCCCAACGGGCTGGGGTCCTGCCTCCCGCGGTTCTGGGCACTCCGGCCCTACCTGCCCGCTCCCTGCCTGCCAGCAGTGGCGTCCCCGCGTGATCTCTGTGGGGAGGGCTTTTACACCGGCTGAGCCCAGGAGAGTGCGCCGAGGAGCTGGGCAGCTGGGGAGTGCCTCCGAGCCTCCGTCTCTGCTTCTATAAACGGGGACATGGTCCAGCCTTGCCTGCCACAGCCGGCGGGGGGCTGGGAGGCTGCCTCCCGCTGGGCCCGAGCCTCAGGGAGCCTCTGCTGTGCCCTCAGCCCCACGGTGGGGGGACCATTGATCCTCGAGACGGGGGGCCGTCCATGCAGGCGGGCGGCGCGTCCCCCATCGACCAGACGCATCATCAGCTGGCTCCCTCCGCTCTGCGATAACGAGCCGATCTCACGGTGCTGTGGGGCCTAATTGGCGGGACCGGCAGGTGCGTGCCTGTCTGGGAGCCTGGCTGCGTGCCCCTGGCCCCCGCAGCTTGAGGCGGGCAGTGGAGCGGGGCCCCAGAGGGGTCTGGCCCTGTGGGCTACCGGCCGAGGCCACCTGGTTTCTGGAGGAAACACCCAAGGCGGGTCGTCAGCAGGGATGTCAGCTGGGATAAGGGGCCAGTTCCTGGACCCCCACAAGCCCAGAGGCAGCCTAGACTGTCCCACAGGAGGGAAGCAGGCAGGGGCTGGGAAGAGGAGAGGCAGGCATGTGGTGTGGGAACCCGGGCCCCTGGCTCTTGGAGCAAAGGAGTCCGGGGATTACTCACACAAGGAAGGAGAGTGGGGCAGCCCCAGGGGGCGCAGGACAGGGGTGAAGGCTGCAGGTGCAGGAAGACGGTCGCTCACCTCCTCAGCCGTTCTGTCCCACCGTTGGGGAGCCCTTGTGGGCCCGGGCAAGTGAGGGCTGGTGGACTGAAGCTGCCCGGAAGGTAGTGAGCTGCCCGTCCGTGGGGGTGTGCAAGCTAGAGGCCTGAAGGAGGACTCCAGCTCTGCAGGAGACAGGAGGGCTCTCAGCATGGACGCGCTAGACCTCAGGATGCCCCCGGGGGTCTGCTCAGCTGAGCACAATGCTACGGTGGCGGCAGGGAGCCAGGTCCTGGTCCCTGGAGGCCCTCTCCCAAGGGAGGACCCGAAGCGGGAGGACCCAGCTGGGCTCCCAACTCTGCACCAGGCCCATCGCTGGCTTGGCCGGGGGCTCTCCTCACCCAATCCCCCCAGCGCCCGGAATCCAGCCGCTCCCCTATCAGGCGGTCTCCGATGGGAGTGACCCCGGTGGGGACACTGATACCCCGAGGATGGCAGATCGCCCGGTCCCTCCAAGGCCTGCCGCCAGCTGCAGCTGCCCAGGGCCCACTGCTCCTGCCCCAACGTCCCCAGCTGCGTGCCCCCCACCCCCAGCCCCCAGGCTGGGATCCTCTGCGCTCCTCACATGGGGTGATCGGGGCCTCTGCACTTGCTGGGGCCTGACTGTGCGCCAGGGAGACTCCGCCCTGGACGTTCGGCCAGGCCGTCAAAGAACCCCTTGTTCACGGCTCTGCCTCCAGAGACGCCGCGTTGGCAGCTTGAGGCAGGCCGTGTGGGGGACGCCTTCCCACCACGGAAACCCTCAAACACCACCATCTTATTTTACTTCCAGGACGCATCCAGCGGCTCCTCTGCTCCCAAGTTCCGGACAAGGACGATGAGCCGGGGCGGGAGCAGGGCGCCTGGCCCCCCACCCAGCTGCGGGGGAACCCAGGAGGGCGGCTGTGGAGCCTCCCTGCTGCCGCCGGGGCACCGGGCGGCCACCGGCCCAGACAGGTGTGCGGCCGCCGCAGCCCTGCGCCCGGCCCATCCATCAGGCCGCTAATCTTTCAGCATCCGCTGGCCTCTCGCGGGCGTGATGGATGGGCTCCCGGCCCCGCCGACCGCTGCGAAATCACTCAGCGGCCAGACAAGCCCTAAATCTGACGCACGGAGTGTTGAAAGGAGGAATGTCTGTTTTCATAACCCACCTCAGTTACAATAAATATTTAAAATGCACATTAACATCCTCTCGCTGCACAATCGGCCTCTGTGGCCCTGGCCGCGCAGATTTAATTAGCTCCGGGCTTCCCCGGCTGGCCGCGCTCGCCCGTGGACGCAAGGCCCCTGTTTTCTTAAACTCTGGGCGCCGCTGGGCTGACACAGAGCCTTTGTCTGGCTTGGCGAACCCCGCCAGCCGCCGGCGCTGGGCGGGGCGGGTCCCTGGGCTATGGGTGCCCGTGGATGGGTCCCAGGGCATCCTGCCTGCTGGCCTGCGGGCCTGTGCTCACTGGAGCCCCCCCGACACTCCCCTGTCCTGGGGGGCAGGAAGATTACAACCCAGAAATGAGGGCGGAGCCGAAACCCTGATCCAGGGAAGCTGTCCCAGGAGTTGTGCCCACCCCAGCAGGTGGCCCAGAGCCAGGCCCACTCGCCTCCCTTCCGCCCTGGGCCTCCATTCCTTGGATGGCGGGACCGCGCCCTTCCCGGGGGCTGTGTGGGCGCCGAGCCCTGGTAAGCCCCTTTGGGACCTTCTCACTGAGGTGCACAGACCCCTTCAGGTGGGGACGATGGTGCCCATTGGGGAGATGAGAAAACTGAGGCTCAACGTGGAGAAGTGACTCCTGGGTCACCTGGATCTCTCAGGAGCCCCAGGCCTTGGACCAGCCCCACGCGGCCGCGGCTGGCCAGCCCGCCAGCCCAGCTGCTCCTCCACTCGCGTCGCCCACTCGTCCAGGGGCTCCTTTTGCCCGGCACCGTGCTCCTCCCTCCCTCCCGCTCCTTATTCATGCACCTGCAGGGCTGGGCTGCCCCCCGCCCAGGAGCTCCTCCCTGGGGCCCCGGCACCCCCTGGGGCAGCTCACGCAGGCATCCAGGGGTCACTGAGAGCTCACAACCCCTGCGCCCGGAACACTCTGCAAAGCCCACAAACCGCATCTCAAAACCACATCTGTTTTGCTCACAAACCTGCACCTCAGCCAGATGGGCTGGTCTCCGCTCTACCTGGGGTCCCGTCAGCTGGAAGCACCTGCCAGCTCCCGCGTCACGGGCGGGCACCGAGGCTAGAGCTTCCCCCGGGGCCCGGGCCTCCTCACAGCCCGCAGGAGGGAGCCAGGGCCGGGGCTGGAGCCCTCGTTCCCCTTGAGCTGGACGCCGCGTGCTGCCCTCCTGCCTGGCAATGTTCCGCGGGAGCGGGGCGCTAAGCTGGGCCCGCCTTCCAGGGCAGGGGAAATAGACCCTTCTCTTGCTGGAGGAGAGGAATGTTCTATAAGAGCACATAGGGTGGGAGATGCTGTTGCCGTCGTCCCGGTCACATGAGGCATCGGCAGCCACGTAAGGCCCAGAGGGTAAGGCCTGACCCTGCCCTTAGTCCACACCCAGTCTACTCTGGGGTACAGCCTGGGGTCACCACCTCAGGGAAGCCTTCCCTGATTTCTGCCCAGACCTATTCCTTTCATCCTTCAGAGCACAGGCCCCGTCTGCAGCGCTGTATGTTCAAGTGTTGTTAATTAGCAAATGTCAGTCTCTGCACCTCAACTCTACCCCCAGACCATAGATCCTAGACCTTAGCATAGATCCGGCATTCAGCGGGTGCTCAACCTACACGTGTCAAATGAAGGGAGAGCAGACTCACTTCTGTCAGTCAGAGTCCACCAGGGAAAGTGTAGGTCAACCTGCATATAACTTAGGGAGACAGACCAACAGATACATGGGCATCGCCAGTCATCGGCGGCTGAGGCGGCGGCCGGCAGGCAAGGCCACAGTCGCGAAGGCCCCCAGGAGGGCAGCTGGAACTCCCGGGCACAGGCTGGAGCTGCCGGCCACCGTGAAATTCCTTCTTGCTCAGGAAAGCTCACTTCTGCTCCAAAGCCTGTAGCTGATGAAATCCCACCACCAGGTAATCCAGGATCATCTCCTGGACGTAAACGCGGCTGACTGTCCACCCCAGCCTCACCTGCCCACCCCAGCCGCATCTGTCCACACCAGCCTCACCTGCCCACCCCAGCCTCACCTGCCCACACCAGCCGCATCTGTCCACACCAGCCTCACCTGCCCACCCCAGCCTCACCTGTCCACACCAGCCTCACCTGCCCACACCCGCCTCACCTGCCCACACGAGCCTCACCTGTCCACACCAGCCTCACCTGCCCACACCCGCCTCACCTGCCCACCCCAGCCGCATCTGCCCACCCCAGCCTCACCTGTCCACACCAGCCTCACCTGCCCACACCCGCCTCACCTGCCCACACGAGCCTCACCTGTCCACACCAGCCTCACCTGCCCACACCCGCCTCACCTGCCCACCCCAGCCGCATCTGCCCACCCCAGCCTCACCTGTCCACACCAGCCTCACCTGCCCACACCCGCCTCACCTGTCCACACCAGCCTCACCTGCCCACACCCGCCTCACCTGCCCACACCAGCCTCACCTGTCCACACCTGCCTCACCTGCCCACCCCAGCCTCACCTGCCCACACCAGCCTCACCTGCCCACACCAGCCTCACCAGCCCACACCAGCCTCACCATCTGTCCACGCCGGCCACACTCATACGTGCCAGTCACATCTACCAAGCACCCCTAACAGTCCCTAGGAAGCCTCTGGATCTCGGGAGCAGAGACCCGGCCACCAGGGTGTGTAGCAGGGCCTCACCCCCTTCCTCCTGACCTCTCCCACAGGGATGGATACCAAGATGAGACTCGGAGAGCGCCGCAAGCCTGGGGCTTCCTGAGGCAGTTTCTCCCCGGAGTGTGGGGGGGCACTGAGCCTCAGAGAGTTTGGAGTCCGGCTAAGATGTTCCCTCCGGCAGGAGAGGTGGGCCTGTGAGCAGATGAGTGAGATGCTCCCTGAAGAGCGCTGCAGGGAAGCTGGACCACGAGGCCCACAGAGCACGGGGCACGCCTGTCCACAGGGCACGGGGCATGCCTGTTTGCGGGGCCCACGGGGCACGGGGCACGCCTGTTTGCGGGGCCCACGGGGCATGGGGCACGCCTGTCCGCGGGGCCCATGGAGCGTGGACAGCCGTGTCCAGAGCTGGATTTGATGTGCATGTGTGGGTGTGTGTGTGCAAGCATGCGTGTGTGCACGTGGCTGTACACATGTGTATGTGCAGCCCTGAGCAGAGCATTCTAGAAGTGCAGCAGAGGCTGCCTGCCTCATCCGACCTGGCCTTCGGGGTAGGGGTATCCCTCCAGCCCCTACCCGTGCCTCCAAGCTGCCACAAGCCCGCCCAGAGTCCAGGAGCCGGTACAGACCCCCTCCACACGGAAGAGCAGAACAACAGGGCCATGCTTTCCTTTGAGACCATGTTTTAAAACCACCCTAACTGACGTGGTGGGATAGATTTTCCAGAAAAATGACCCTGGCTGGAAGCCAGGAGCGGAGGCCAGAGGCTTGAGGCCTGTGAGCTTTGCTCCTCCGAGCAGATCGCAACCTCCTCTGCAGAGGAGTGGAGGGCGGGCCGGAGAGAGGAGAGGCACCCTGGGCGCTGGCTGGGCTGGGGGCTGAGCAAGGACGCACACACACAGAGGGGACACAGGGCCGGCCAGAGGGCTTGGACAGATTTTCAAGACTTTTCTGGAGCAGGAGGGACCGACAAGGCCTGAGCGGCCAGTTCTGCCCTGAGGAGATCTGGGGGACAGACCCTCCGGCACGTCTGGACCCCGCCTGGGCCGGCCTGCCTGCCCGCGGGTGGCCGAGGCCCTGAGAGCCGGCGGTCCGCGCCCTGGAGCCGCTATGGCTCCCGCCCGCCCGCGCCTGTTTATGGAGCGGAGGGTAAGTGTTTAATTAGTCGCCTAATTGCCTGGGTAATTGGGAGACGTACTCAGCTCTCCAAGTAATCAGTCGGAACAGGCCTCGAAAATATCTGGCCCAATATTCATTAGTGCAGTTCAATCGTTACACAGTTACCGTGTTTGGTTCATGACAAGGCCCAGCAAACAGCTGTGCGCCCTGCAGCCACCCGCAAGCCCTGCCAGGCGGGCCGCCCCCCACAGGCCCAGGCCCCGGGCCTCCTGCCCCTGGTCACCCTCCTCCTCACCCTCCTGAACCCCCAGGGAGGGGACCGAGTTCCTGGGGCGGCGGGGCTGGGGCGAGGGGCTCTGGCCCACCCGTGGTACCTCCGCATGCACGGCCCTTTGAGGCTTACAGAGCAGGAGCCCATCCACAGGGCTCTGACGCTCTGCACAGCCCTGCAAGGTGAAAACCATCAGTGTGCCCATTGTACAGATAGGGAAGCTGAGGCCAGAGGGACCAAGGAGCCTGAAGTGGAGCCAGGTCTCCCCTGGGATCAGCAGCCCCTGGAGGTGGGCCCAGCCTGGGCAGCGCAGCCTGTCCGCTCCCTGTGCCCAGAACCCTGTCCCTGCAGGAGGGGTGGCCATCAGCGGGGGAAGCGCCTGCAGGCAGAGCAGTGTCAGTGGGAGCAGGGGGTTGGGCCGTGGAGGGAGGCTGAGCCCCCGCCCGAGGCCTGCTTCTGTGAGCAGGCGGGTGCCTGCTGCCCCGTACTGGTCACCTGCATCCTCTGTGACCCACCCTTGGGTCCTTCCCAGCACCGGGCTCTTTCTCTGCTGGGTGGAGGGGCATGGCAGTGACCAGCTGGACCTGACATCTGCCCCTGCCGATGTCCTCGGGGCACCTGGAGCTGGGGGAACATGCTGTGAGAGGCTTTATGAGGGAAGTAGAATTGAGGTGCTTCTCCAAGCTTGAGCTCAGGGCCTGAAGGAGGGGGCAGAGGCAAGTGGGGAGAGGGGAGGGAAAAGCATTCCATGTTGATGGAACAGAAGAGGCAAGGTCCCTGAGGCAAGAGGAAGGCAGGAGTCCCTGGAGCCGCAGGTAGAGTTGGGGAGACGTCTGGAGGGGGCTGGGGAGGGGGTCTTGTTCTGGGAGTCAGGGGCCCTGTGAGGACGATTAAGGGGCCGGTGTGCAATCCCTGGGCTGGGAAGATCCCCTGGAGGAGGGCGTGGCATCCCACTCCAGCAGCATCCCTGCCTGGAAAATCCCACTGACAGAGGAGCCTGGCGGGCTACAGCCCATGGGGTCGCAGAGTCGGACACGGCAGGAGCGCGAGGAAGCTGGCACGAGGCTGTTCACCTGGCGTTTTTAAAAGATCGGCTCTGAGGAGGGTGGATGGGGCCCGAGGGGAGGCTGAGGGGCCAGGGCCCGGGAAGCAGGGTGCTGTGGGCTCGGGCTCCGGGCTCCAGGCGGCCCGCGTGGGCCCGGGAGGGGCTCAGCCTCTGAAGCCCATGGCCCTGCCTCCAGCCCGCACCCCCGCTGCCCCAGGCCGGCCCAGCAGGGCTCCTGCCTGCCTTCTCCCTCAGGCTGGCCCACAGCTTCTGGAACGGCCTCCCTGTTAAAGCTCCTGCCCCAGAGCCACGTTCTCCAGCCTTGCCTGAACCCTGTCGAGGTCGCGGTCGTGGGGACATGCCTTTCACACGCCGCAGGCCCTCGCCCTTCAGGTGCAAATGCGTCACCTTGTGGACAGCACACAGAAAGAGCTGGGCCAGAATCGGGGGCCCGAGCTCGGGCCCAGCCTCACTGCGTGACCGTGGGCAAGCCACCTGCCCTCTCGGAGCCTCGTTTCCTCATCTGGTGTCCGCGGATGGCACTGCTGCGGGAACAGGAGCAGAGACGCTGGGCACCTGGAAGGACGCAACGGGGAGGGCAGTGTGGACAGCTGCTGTGGGCACACCCCCGGCCACTGCCAGGCTGGCGCGGGTCTTCACAGAGCTCACCTCGTTTGATTGAATCCTCCAACCACTTTATTAATGGTGGTAAAATTCATACAACGTAATGTTAACCACTGACCACTTTAGGGTGAGTAACTCAGTAGCATTGTTCAGCCACTGCCTGTATCTAGTTCCCAGACCCGCCATTCGGGACGCGCCACGTGAACGCCATCGTGCGCCGCGCGTCCTTGGGTGCCGGGCTGGTTCTGCTCCGCGTCGTGCCCACGACGTACAGCCACACTGTGGCAGGTGTCAGAGCCTCATTCCTTTGCGGCCAAATCACATTCCGTCGTGTGGGTATCAGCCAGCTTTGGAAGTAGGTATGATAATCACGCTCATTTTACAGACATGGAAATGAAGCGTCAGAAAGGCTCCTCTTGTCCTCTGAGCTTGCGGTGTCGGGACGTGAGGTGTGGGCAGGAGTGCGGCTACTGTTTCCAGCTCTCTTCACCCCCTGCGTGGATTCGCGTTGGCCTTTTTTTCTGCCGGAAGGACTTGCTTTAGCATTTCTAGCAATGCAAGTCCTTTCAGTGTTTGTTTGTCTGAGGACATCTTTATCTCTGGTTTTGAAAGAATTTTTGCTGGGTACAGAATTCTAGATTGATGGGGGTTTAGGTACTTTAAAGAGACTGTCTTCCTGCTTCATTGTTCTCACGATAAATCTGTCGACTCTCCCGTCTTTGTTCCTTTGTGGTGATTTAAGTGCTGAGCTGTGTCTGGGTCACTGTGACCCTGTAGACTGTAGCCCGGCAGGCTCCAGTGTCCATGGGATTTTCCAGACAAGCATGCCGGGGTGGGTTGCCATTTCCTTCTCCAGTTCCTCTGTATATGGCTTTTTTCTCTGACTGATTTTAAGGCTTGCTTGTCTTCTGCCAGCTTTGGAGCAATTTGGTTGATGTGCCTTGCAGTTTTCTTAGAGTATTTTGAGCTTTTATCTGTGAGTTTATAGTTTTCATCAAATTTTGTAAGTTTTCAGCCAAAGTTCTTCAAATATGTTTGCTTATGCATTTTCCTTCAGAAACTCCAGTTACACATGTGTTAGGCCACTGGATGCTGTCTTTCAGAAAACTGATGATCTTTTTCATTAAAAAAATTCCATTTTCATTCTGGATAAATTCTCTTACTGTGTCTTCAAGTTCCCTGTCTTCTTCTGCCGTGTCTAACCTGCTATTAATACCATCTGGCGCATTTTTTTGGTGTGAGTCATTGTTGTTTTCAACTCTAAAAGTTTGAGTCTTTTTTAAAAAATATCTTCCATGTCTCTATTTAGCTTTTCAAACATATAGAGTAGCTGTAATAACTTGTTTAATGTCCTTTGTTTGTTCTAGTATCTGTGTCCGTGCTGGGTCAGTTTTCATTAACTGAGTGTTCTCACTGTGGGCCGTGCTTTCCTGCTTCTGTCCACGCCTGATAATCTCTGATTGGATGCCAGACATTGTGAGTCTTGCCTTGTTTGCTGGATGTTTTTCTAATCCGGTAAACACGCGTGAGCTGTGTTTTGGGGAACGCAGGGACATTACTGGGAACATGCGTGAGCTGTGTTTTGGGGAACGCAGGGGCATTACTGGGAACATCGTGAGCCGTTTTGGGGAATGCAGGTGCGTTACTGGGAACACGCGTGAGCTCTGTTTTGGGGAACGCAGGGGCGTTACTGGGAACATCGTGAGCCGTTTTGGGGAACGCAGGGGCATTACTGGGAACATCGTGAGCCCTTTTGGGGAACGCAGGGGCGTTACTGGGAACACGCGTGAGCCGTTTTGGGGAACGCAGGGGCGTTACCGGGAACACGCGTGAGCCGTTTTGGGGAACGCAGGGGCGTTACCGGGAACACGCGTGAGCCGTTTTGGGGAACGCAGGGGCGTTACTGGGAACACGCGTGAGCTGTGTTTTGGGGAACGCAGGGGCATTACTGGGAACACGCGTGAGCCGTTTTGGGGAACGCAGGGGCGTTACTGGGAACACGCGTGAGCTGTGTTTTGGGGAACGCAGGGGCATTACTGGGAACACGCGTGAGCCGTTTTGGGGAACGCAGGGGCGTTACTGGGAACACGCGTGAGCTGTGTTTTGGGGAACGCAGGGGCATTACTGGGAACACGCGTGAGCCGTTTTGGGGAACGCAGGGGCGTTACTGGGAACACGCGTGAGCTGTGTTTTGGGGAACGCAGGGGCATTACTGGGAACACGCGTGAGCCGTTTTGGGGAACGCAGGGGCGTTACTGGGAACACGCGTGAGCTGTGTTTTGGGGAACGCAGGGGCATTACTGGGAACACGCGTGAGCCGTTTTGGGGAACGCAGGGGCGTTACTGGGAACACGCGTGAGCTGTGTTTTGGGGAACGCAGGGGCATTACTGGGAACACGCGTGAGCCGTTTTGGGGAACGCAGGGGCGTTACTGGGAACACGCGTGAGCTGTGTTTTGGGGAACGCAGGGGCATTACTGGGAACACGCGTGAGCCGTTTTGGGGAACGCAGGGGCGTTACTGGGAACACGCGTGAGCCGTTTTGGGGAACGCAGGGGCGTTACTGGGAACACGCGTGAGCTGTGTTTTGGGGAATGCAGAGGCGTTACTGGGAACATCGTGAGCCGTTTTGGGGAACGCAGGGGGGTTACTGGGAACACGCGTGAGCTGTGTTTTGGGGAACGCAGGGGCGTTACCGGGAACACGCGTGAGCCGTTTTGGGGAACGCAGGGGCGTTACTGGGAACACGCGTGAGCCGTTTTGGGGAACGCAGG
>SJYR01001867.1:15121-28472 GCA_006410655.1 Kobus ellipsiprymnus
CAAGAATAGAGTGCAAAATAATAATGATAAAAACTGTAAACAAAGTTGAATGATATGGACAATAATTCTAGAAATTCTAGCAACTTTATCACAGGAGTTTCAAGGAGAGAGAAAAATAATCAAATGTATTAATAAGCAAAGGAAATGGAATAAATTTTTCCTATAATGATGAAAGATCCAAAGTATCCACCAAGTTTTAAGCAGGATTAAAGTGAAAAGACCCACACTCTCAAAATCTTGCAAAATGTGAGAACATCAAGGCAAACAAAACAAAACAAAAAACCTAAAATGCTCTAGAAAGTTAAAAGGAAATTATAAAGAATCAGACTCAATTTAGAATAAATCTTCCCATACACAATGCTTATAAATGATAGATAATAGTCAAGTAAAGCCTTCAAAAATCAATAGGAAATAATTTTTTAAATTATTGTTTTACTCCGGATAAACTAGAATTTAAATATAAGATCAAAATATAGATATTTGGGGGGCTTCCCTGGAAGTCCAATGGTTAAGACCATGCTTCCACTGAAGAGGGGCATGAATTCAATCCCTGGTCCAGAAACTAAGATCCCCCCTGTGTCATGGTATGGCCACAAATAAAACAAATATAATATAAAAAAAAATTTGGACATGCAAACATTCAAACATTTTATAATACTGAAACCATTTCTCAAATAATTACCTGAAGAAAAAGTCCAACAAATAAAAATATATCCCAAAAAGGGAGAATGTGAGACACAAAAATAATGAGGTGCAAAAGACAAGTAAAACTATTGAGTCTAAATATGACTGATAAGCAGTAGCAAAGCTTAAAGAAATTATCATTAGTTTTCATAAGGAAAGGGAAGCTAAAATTCTAGATGTTTTCAACAAAATCTGCAAACTGATACAGAATGTAGGGAGTTGCCAATATTTTGAGAGCTGTTGGTTTTACTCTCGTGTGTGTGTGTGTGTGTGTGTGTGTGTGTGTGTGTGTGCACATCTGTGCTCAGTCATGTCCGACTGTAGCCCACCAGGCTCTTCGGTCCATGGGATTCTCCAGGTAAGAATACTGGAGTGGGTTGCCATTTCCTCCTCCAGGAGATCTTCCCAACCCAGGGATTGAGTCCAAGTCTCTTGTGTCTCCTGCATTGACAGTCAGGTTCTTTACCACTTGCACCACTGAGAGGCTACCAGTACTAATTCTCATCTCTGATTATATGAACAGATAAAAGCAATTACAATATAAAATTTGCTAACTAAAACTTAAGATATACCACTTAAAATGAAACACCTTTCCTTTTAATAGGGAAAAGCAAAATGAAATAAAGAAAACTTGATCTGTCCAGTTAAAGACAATATAAAAGCATGAGGTCTATTAAGCATGAGATAAAAATCATCAAGTGAAGCACTATGACTTCTCATTTCCTTCAAAAATCGCATGGGTTTTTAAAAGACGCACCTCCTGAATATACTGTTCAATGACCAGTAGAGACCAAATAAATAGAAAGACTAAAGTGAATCGTGTACAAAAATAAAGTGCAAAATACCAATGACGAAAATTGCAAAGTGGTATAAACAATAGTTGTAATAGGTTAGCCAAAAAGCTTGTTCAAGTTTTCCCATAACCCCTTTGGAAAAGCCCAAACAAACTTCTTGGCCAACCTAGTAGAATGTTCTTCATTGCTAGCAAGTACAGCAATAATTTTTATTTTGGATAAATTTGAATACTTACTTAGGATTTGTTGTTCACTCACTCAGTTGTGTTTAACTCTTTGTGACCCCATGGACTGCAGCACGCCAGGCTTCCCAGTCCCTCACTATCTCTCATGGTTTGCTTAAATTCATGTCCATTGAGTCAGTGATGCCATCCAAACATCTCATCCTGTGTTGCCCCCTTCTCCTCCTGCCCTCAATCTTTCCCAACATCAGAGTCTTTTCCAGTGAGCCAGCTCTTACCAGCAGGTGGCCAAATGTTTGGAGCTTCAGCTTCAGCATCAGTCTTTCCAATGAATATTCAGGGTTGATATCTTTTAGGATTGACTGGTTTGTTCTCCTTGCCATCCAAGGGACTCTCAAGAGTCTTCTCCAACACCACAGTTCGAAAGCATCAATTCTTTGGCATTCAGCTGTTATGGTCCAACTCTCACATCTGTACATGACTACTGGAAAAACCATAGCTTTGACTAGACGGATCTTTGTTGGTGAAGTGACATCTCTGCTTTTTAATATGCTGTCTAGGTTTGTCATACCTTTTCTTCCAAGGAGCATGTTTCTTTTGATTTTATGGCTGCAGCCCCATTCCACAGTAATTTTGAAGCCCAAGAAAATAAAGTCTGTTACTGTTCAACATTTAGCTAATTAATTTAGTTTTAATAAATGTTCTTTAATATTTAAGTAGTATAATTTCATACTATAGCTATATCAATATATTGGCCAAAAAGTTGCTTCAGGTATGGAAAAACTCGAACCAACTTTTTGACCAACCCAATACAATTAGCATATAACCAGTACCACAAGATTGATTGAAGAAATATTTTACTGACTCTTCTGTGCCAGGTATTTTCCACCACCCAGTTAGTTCACTTGATCTTCAAACGATGCTTTGAATAGAAATCTTTCAGCTAAATTACCTTGAAACGATTCAGGCACCTCTCTGCCCAGTTAATAAATGAGAAAACTGGACTACCTAGGTAGTCTTAGGTTCAGATGTGAATCTAGGACATCTGACACATCATATACACCAATTATAACTTTAAAAAAGAAGAAAGTGAAAGTGAAGTTGCTCAGCTGTGTCCGACTCTTTGTGACCCCATAGACTGTAGCCCACCATACTCCTCCATCCATGGAATTTTCCAGTCAAGAATACTGGCGTGGGTTGCCATTTCCTTCTCCAGGGGATCTTCCTGACCCAGGGATTGAACCCAGGTCTCCCGCATTGTAGGCAGACGCTTTTACCATCTGAGGCACCAGGGAAGCCCTAAAAAAAGAATGAGTGCTCATACAACAGCAGCCTGGAGGGAATGAAGTCCCTTTCTTAAGAGCCATAAAACCCAATGCAGGACACCCAATGTTACTTGGTCATCTCCATGGCTGGTGATACAGCAGGAGGAGTCAGCCTCAGAGGAAATCAGTAGGCAGGTCCTCAGCAACCAGAGCTTCCCTCCACAGCTTCTGCAGCAGAAGAGGAGCATGGTTCATGGTGGAGGCTGGGAAACCATCCACATCTAATAACATCCCCAGTCTGAAAAGGCCACCATGTCCATATTACACAGACAAGAATATAATACATTTAGATCAGCGCCTAAATGTAATAAAATCAAAATTCAACTTTATACCACATAAAAGAACCAAATTGGAAAGCAGTCTTCCATTAAAACACTATTAAAATTTTTTTGTTTTGCCATATTGCATTTATTTATTTTTATAATATAAATTTATTTATTTTACTTAGAAGCTAATTACTTTACAGTATTGTATTGGTTTTGCCATATGTCAACATGAATCCGCCATGGGTGTACATGTGTTCCTCATCCTGAACCCCTCTCCCAACTTCCTCCCCATACCATCCCTCTGGGTCATCCCAGTGCACCAGCCCCAAGCATCCTGCATCCTGCATCGAACCTAGACTGGCGATTCGTTTCTTATATGATATTATACATGTTTGGTTTTTTTGGCCATTCTCCCAAATCATCCAACCCTCGCCCTCTCCCACAGAGTCCAAAAGACTATTCTATACATTTGTGTCTCTTTTGCTGTCTCTCATACAGGATTATCATTACCATCTTTCTAAATTCCATTTATATGTGTTAGTATACTGTATTGGTGTTTTTCTTTCTGGCTTACTTCACTCTGTATAATAGGCTCCAATTTCATCCACCTCATTAGAATTGATTCAAATGTATTCTTTTTAACAGCTGTAATACTTCATTGTATATATGTACCACAGCTTTCTTATCCATTCATCTGCCGATGGACATCTAGGTTGTTTTCATGTCCTGGCTATTTTAAACAGTGCTGCGATGAATATTGGGGTACACGTGTCTCTTTCAATTCTGGTTTCCTCGGTGTGTATGCCCAGCAGTGGGATTGCTGGGTCGTATGGCAGTTCTAGTTCCAGTTTTTTAAGGAATCTCCACACTGTTCTCCATAGTGGCTGTACTAGTTTGCATTCCCACCAACAATGTAAGAGGGCTCCCTTTTCTCCACACCCTCTCCAGCATTTATTGCTTGTAGACTTTTGAATAGTAGCCATTCTGACTGGCGTGAAATGGTAACTCATTGTGGTTTTGATTTGCATTTCTCTGATAATGAGTGATGTTGAGCATCTTTTCATGTGTTTGTTAGCCATCTGTATGTCTTCTTTGGAGAAACGTCTGTTTAGTTCTTTGGCCCATTTCTTGATTGGGTCATTTATTTTTCTGGAGTTGAGTCGCAGGAATTGCTTGTATATTTTTGAGATTAATTCTTTGTCAGTTGCTTCATTTGCTATTATTTTCTCCCATTCTGAAGGCTGTCTTTTCACCTTGCTTGTTGCCTTTGTTGTGCAGAAGCTTTTAATCTTAATTAGGTCCCATTTGTTTATTTTTGCTTTTATTTCCAGTATTCTGCGAGGTAGGTCATAGAGGATCCTGCTGTGATTTATCTCAGGGAGTGTTTTGCCTATGTTCTCCTCTAGGAGTTTTATAGTTTCTGGTCTTACTTTTAGATCTTTAATCCATTTTGAGTTTATTCTTGTGTATGGTGTTAGAAAGTGTTCTAGTTTCATTCTTTTACAAGTGGTTGACCAGTTTTCCCAGCACTACTTGTTAAAGAGATTGTCTTTAATCCATTGTATATTCTTGCCTCTTTTGTCAAACTTAAGGTGTCCATAGGTGTGTGGATTTATCTCTGGGCTTTCTATTTTGTCCCATTGATCTTTATTTCTGCCTCTGTGCCAGTACTATGCTGTCTTGATGACTGTGGCTTTGTAGTAGAGCCTGTAGTCAGGCAGGTTGATTCCTCCAGTTCCATCTTCTTTCTCAAGATTGCTTTCGCTATTCAAGGTTTTTTGTATTTCCATACAAATTGTGAAATTATTTGTTCTAGCTCTGTGAAAAATACTGTTGGTAGCTTGATAGGGATTGCATTGAATCTCTAGATTGCTTTGGGTAGTATACTCATTTTCACTATATTGATTCTTCCAATCCATGAACACGGTATATTTCTCCATTTATTACTGTCCTCTTTGATTTCTTTCACTAGTGTTTTACAGTTTTCTATATATAGGTCTTTTGTTTCCTTAGGTAGACATATTCCTAAGGATTTTATTCTTTTCATTGCAATGGTGAATGGAATTGTTTCCTTAATTTCTCTTTCTATTTTCTCATTATTAGTGTATGAGAATGCAAGGGATTTCTGTGCATTGATTTTATATCCTCCAACTTTACTATATTCATTGAATAGCTCTAGTAATTTTCTGGTGGAGTCTTTAGGGTTTTCTATGTAGAGGATCATGTCATCTGCAAACAGTGAGCGTTTTACTTCTTTTCCAATTTGGATTCCTTTTATTTCTTTTTCTGCTCTGACAGCTGTGGCCAAAACTTCCAAAACTATGTTGAGTAGTAGTGGTGAAAGGGGGTACCCTTGTCTTGTTCCTGACTTTAGAGGAAATGCTTTAAATTTTTCACCATTGAGGATAATGTTTGCTGTGGGTTTGTCATATATAGTTTTTATTATGTTGAGCTATGTTCATTCTATTCCTGCTTCCTTGGAGAGTTTTCATCATAAATGGATGTTGAATTTTGTCAAAGGCTTTCTCTGCATCTATTGAGATAATTATATGGCTTTTATTTTTCAATTAGTTAATGTGGTATATTACATTGATTGATTTGAAGATATTGAAGAATCCTTGCATCCCTGGGATAAAGTCCACTTGGTCATGATGTATGATGTTTTTAATGTGTTGTTGGATTCTGATTGCTAAAATTTTGTTGAGGATTTGTGCATCCATGTTCATCAGTGATATTGGCCTGTAGTTTTCTTTTTTTGTGGCATCTTTGTCTGGTTTTAATATTAGGGTGATGGTGGCCTCATAGAATGAGTTTGAAAGTTTACCTTCCTCTGCAAGTTTCTGGAAGAGGTTGAGTAGGATAAGTGTTAGCTCTTCTCTAAATTTTTGGTAGAATTCAGCTGTGAAACCGTCTGGACCTGGGCTTTTGTTTGCTGGAAGATTTCTGATTACAGTTTCAATTTCCGTGCTTGTGATGGGTCTGTTAAGATTTTCTATTTCTTCCTGGTTCAGTTTTGGAAAGTTGTACTTTTCTAAGGATTTGTCCATTTCTTCCAAGTTGTCCATTTTATTGGTATACAGTTGCTAATAGTAGTCTCTTATGATCCTTTGTATTTTTGTGTTGTCTGTTGTGATCTATTTTCATTTCTAATTCTATTGATTTGATTTTTCTCCCTTTGTGTCTTGATGAGTCTGGCTAATGGTTTGTCAGTTTTATTTAGCCTCTGAAAAAAACAGCTTTTGGCTTTGTTGGGTTTTGTTATGGTCTCTTTTGTTTTTTTTTCGCATTTATTTCTGCCCTAATTTTTAGGATTTCTTTCCTTCTACTAACCCTGGGGTTCTTCACTTCTTCCTTTTCAAGTTGTTTTAGGTGTAAAGTTAGTTATTTATTTGACTTTTTTCTTGTTTCTTGAGGTAAGCCTGTATTGCTATGAACCTTCCCCTTAGCACTGCTTTTACAGTGTCCCACAGGTTTGGGGTTGCTGCGTTTTCATTTTCATTCATTTCTATTCACATTTTGTTTTCTTTTTTGATTTCTTCTGAGATTTGTTGGTTATTCAGCAGCGAGTTGTTCAGCCTCCATATGTTGGAATTTTTAATAGCTTTTTTCCTGTAATTGAGATCTAATCTTACTGCATTTTGTTTGGAAAAGATGCTTGGGATGATTTCAAGTTTTTTGAAATTACCAAGGCTAGATTTATGGCCCAAGATGTGATCTATCCTGGAGAAGGTTCCGTGTTTGCTTGAGTAAAAGGTGAAGTTCATTGTTTTGTGGTGAAATGTCCTATAGATACCAATTAGGTCTAACTGGTCTATTGTATCATTTAAAGTTTGTGTTTCCGTGTTAATTTTCTGTTTAGTTGATTTATCCATAGGTGTGAGTTGAGTATTAAAGTTCCCCACTATTATTGTGTTATTGTTAATTTCCCCTTTCATACTTGTTAGCATTTGGCTTACATACTGCAGTCCTCCTATGTTAGCTGCATATATATTTATAATTGTTATATCTTCTTCTTGGATCAATCCTTTGATCATTATGTAGTGTCCTTCTTTGTCTCTTTTCACAGCCTTTGTTTTAAAGTCTATTTTATCTGATATGAGTATTGCTACTCCTGCTTTCTTTTGGTCTCTATTTGCATGGAATATCTTTTTCCAGCCCCCCACTTTCAGTCTGTATGTGTCCCTTGTTTTGAGGTGGGTCTCTTGTAGACAACATATATAGGAGTCTTGTTTTTGTATCCATTCAGCCATTTTTTGTCTTTTGGTTGGGGCATTCAACCCATTTATGTTTAAGGTAATTATTGATAAGTAGTTGGTGATGGACAGGGAGGCCTGGCGTGCTGCAATTCCTGGGGTGACAAAGAGTCAGACACGACTGAGCAACTGAACTGAACTGATCTGATGATCCCATTGCCATTTACTTTATTGTTTGGGTTTCGAGTTTATACACCATTTTTGTGTTTCCTATCTAAAGATCCTTTAGCATTTGTTGGAGAGCTGGTTTGGTGGTGCTGAATTCTCTCAGCTTTTGCTTGTTTGTAAAGCTTTTGATTTCTCCTTCATATTTGAATGAGATCCTTGCTGGGCACAGTAATCTGGAATGTAGGTTATTTTCTTTCATCACTTTAAGTATGTCCTGCCATTCCCTCCTGGCCTGAAGAGTTTCTATTGAAAAATCAGCTGTTATCCTTATGAAATCCACTTGTATGTTATTTGTTGTTTTTCCCTTGCTGCTTTTAATATTTGTTCCTTGTGTTTGATCTTTGTTAATTTGATTAATATGTGTCTTGGGGTGTTTTTCCTTGGGTTTATCCTGTTTGGGACTCTCTAGGTTTCTTGGACTTGGGTGATTATTTCCTTCCCTATTTTAGGGAAGTTTTCAACTATTAACTCCTGAAGTATTTTCTCATGGTCTTTCTTTTTGTCTTCTTCTTCTGGGACTCCTATGATTTGAATGTTGGGGTGTTTAACAGAGGTCTCTGAGATTGTCCTCATTTCTTTTAATTTGTTTTTCCTTTTTCCTCTCCATTTCATTTATTTCTACCATTCTATCTTCTACCTCACTAATCCTATCTTCTGCCTCCATTATTCTACTATTTGTTCCCTCCAGAATGTTTTTTATCTCATTTATTGCATTATTCATTATATATTGACTCTTTTTTATTTCTTCTAAGTCCTTGTTAAACCTTTCTTGCATCTTCTCAATCCTTGTCTCCAGGCTATTTATTTGTGATTCCATTTTGTTTTCAAAATTTTGGATCATTTTCAGTAATAATATTTGGGATTCTTTATCAGGTAGATTCCCTATCTCTTCCTCTTTTGTTTGGTTTGGTGGGCATTTATCCTGTTCCTTTACCTGCTGCTCTGTCTCTTCATCTTGTTTATATTGCTGTGTTTGGGGTGGCCTTTCTGTATTCTGGCAGTTTGTGGAGTTCTCTATGTTGTGAATTTCCTCACTGTGGGTGGTAAGTTAGTAAGTAAGTGAGTAAGTGAAGTCGCTCAGTCGTGTCCGACTGTTTGCGACCCCATGGACTGGAGCCTACTAGGCTCCTCTGTCCATGGGATTCTCCAGGCAACAGTACTGGAGTGGATTGCCATCTCCCTCTCCAGAGTGAGTGGTAAACCACTATTAAAATTTTAAATAATGTGCCTAGAATTTTAAAGTGCTTTTTTAAAAGAAAATAAATGAGTTTTCTTAATTAAAAAATAGTAATCTTTTTTAAATTTACTTATTTTTAATTGAAAGATAATTGCTTTACAATATTTTGTTGGTTTCTGCCATACATCAGTATGAATCAGCCATAGGCATACTTATGCCCCCTCCCTCTTGAACCTCCCTCCCACGTCCCACTATATCCCACCCCTCCAGTTAAGGGGATGAGGGAGCCATTGAAACAAATAGAGAGAGTAACCCGGAAACACATACACTACCATATGTAAAATAGATAGCCAATGGGAATTTGCTGTATGACTCAGGAGACTCAAACCAGGGTTCTGTAGCAAAAAAATAATAATAATCTTTTTATTTGTAGAACCCTGAAGTTTATGAGCATTCCTGTGGCTATCTTATTATTTGAATCTCATAATCAACTCATACAACAAATATTTTAAAATTCATTTTACAGATGAGGCAAGTGAGAATCAGAACTGAAAGATTTCACCCAAATTTCCATTCCTAAGACATGGTGATGATTCCAGCTCTGGTCTTATAACTTGTGAACTCTGCATTGGAAAGCATTTCAATTTGTTTACATTCCACATTTGTTGAGTAATTATGATGTATCTTACAATCTCATTTTGGCATAAAAATCTGTTTAAAATTAGTTATTGAGTCATTAGTTTCACCATAATTAAATAAAAATGAGAGTTCAGAACAATTTGGCCCATTGTAATATTTAGAATTTCAGGAAGCCAGGATTCAAAGATTCAAAGAACTTGATTTCAAAGAAATGCGGTTATTAGCTGTCCCATCCCATACCTAATATCCACTGCCTTAGGACATTTCTGGTCTTGAAAGAAGAGTAGATTTTTTAAATGATTATATTTCTTCTCTCACTCTCTCTCAATCTCTGGTACTGGAAAAATAGCAAATTTTAAAACAATTTTACTCTTCCTCTCTCTTGCTCACTCTCTCTCTCTCTCTCTTAGCATCTCTTCTAGTAATTCTTTTGCCTAAGAAACTTGTGTCTTAACTTTTTCTAAGCAGCCTTTCTGGGTGCTCATATGCCTGGCCATTTTACTCTTCACAGAAGGAAGAACACATAGAAATGATTGAGGTGGAACAGATCTTAGACATCATATAATTAAATGCCTTATTTCCAAATTTTAAGAGCAATGTGACAATGGTTCAGAGAGGCATACTTCTGCATCTAGTCACACAGAGGGGTAAAATCAGAACTGCCAGTTGAAAAGTCTTTGCTTCTCAAATATAAGGTGTTTTTAATCATGTGAATCTGAAGAAATTATAAACATAATATTAAATGTAGGAAATACTTGCTATTAAATATTAACTTCTAGTACACAAACATGACAAAGCTGAAAAGTTATGAAAGTTTGTGATAACCTGTCTTACCCCAGATAGTAGGGACCTCAAAGTTTAATAGGCAACAATCTTTTACCAGATTCCCTCAGGCAGAGTTCAAAAAGCACTAGGTTGTTAATCAAAGACATACTCTCTTGCTCTTTGCTCTCAGTGACCATAAAAACTCTTAAAGAATATGTGGGAATATTTGAGTACAGAATTTACTTTCTAAGTCTCTTACCAGGATTCTAATTTGTGAATAGGTAGAGGATGGGTGTTGCCGCTGCTGTTGCTGCTAAGTCACTTCAGTCGTGTCCGACCCTGTACGACCCCATAGACAGCAGCCCACCAGGCTCCCCCATCCCTGAGATTCTCCAGACAAGAACACTGGAGTGGGTTGCCATTTCCTTCTCCAATGCATGAAAGTGAAAAGTGAAAGTGAAGTCGTTCACTCATGTCTGACTCTTAGTGACCCCATGGATTGCAGCCTGCCAGGCTTCTCCACCCATGGGATTTTCCAGGCATTAGTAGAGGTTAAAAATCATGCCACCCCCCAAGTCAGCAGTGTTCAGTGCCAAGAAGGAACCTCCCAGCTAGAAAGAGTTCCCCTCACCAGGAAAGGGAGAGAAGACTGAGCAACAGGATTCTCCAGCCTCTGGGGTCACTGTACAAATGTTCTGCTTTGATTTCACCCTACACAGACTCACAAAGCTGAGATGTATAAGGATGGTGAGGAACAAGAAGAAAAGCAGGGGTTACTAATAGCCACATGGTGGGGCTCACTGCAGTTCATAGTGACCTACTCAGGAGACAAACTCAGCAGATTTAACCACCAATTAAACCAACATGCTGCAAGCCACCTGGCATCTCCTGCAGATGAGATCAGCTTTTGAATCAGAAGTATTCACTGTATTCACATTCACATTTGTGAATTCAAATATTCACAAATTCACAAGTATTTGCTGATGCTGCTACTAGAGTCCCTCCCCACTCCCTGTCCCCAGACCCCAGCCAGAGACCAAGAACCACAAAAAGCCAGCTCAGGTTTCTGAGGCTATGTGTGTACAAGATGCAAGCCTAGACTCCCCTGGCTAATACCCACTGTTGGGCATACACTTAGACTAACCCAACCCCTCTAACTGAGCACCTGCATGCCCACAATCTGAGCCCTGTCTGTGGTCTCCACTGCACTGCACATCTCTAGGGGAAAAGTTTGAAGCTTTGGAAGAGCACACTAATAGCCGGGGCCCCTGCAACTGCCAGTGAGCCCTCAGTTGGCCCAATCCTTGCTGCCTACCCCAGCACCTACACACTGTATGTGTGCCTGCACCCAGCCTCTGCTCCAACAAAAGACCGCAACCGGCCCCTGCAGCTGAATCTGTGCCCACCACCAGCTCTGGCCACCACCAACACCTGTCCTGATCCCTGGTCGCTGGGCCTTGAGTTACTCTATTAGTAGTAGTAACTGGCCCTTATTGCCCTTGCTATCACTATGGAAGCCCAGCAGTGCTCACTGAGGTTCATATAGTTGTCAGTGTTGTAGACTCCAGTGCCTAAACTGAGCCTTCCCAGACCCAACTGTATATCTTTTTTTTATACTGGAGTATAATTGCTTTACAATGTTTTGTTATTTTCTGCCGTACAACAGAGTGAATCAACTCTATGTATACATATATCCCCTCCCTTTAGAGCTTCCCTTTGTTGTTGTTGTTGTTGTTGTTCACTAAGTCATCTGAATCTTTGTCATCCCATGGGCTGCAGCACATCAGACTTCTTTGTCCTTCTCTGTCTCCTGGAGTTTGCTCAAATTCATGTTCGTTAAGTTAGTGGTACTATCTAGCCATCTCACCCTCCATCACTCTCTTCTCCATCTGCCTTCAATCTTTCCCAGCATCAGGGTCTTTTCCAGTGAATCGGCTCTTACCATCAGGTAGCCAAAGTATTGGAGCTTCAGCTTCAGCATCAGTCCTTCCAATGAATATTCAGGGCTGACTTCCTCTAGGAGGAGTGACTGGTTTGATCTCTTTGCTGTCCAAAGGACTCTCAAGAGTCTTTTCCAGAATCACAATTGGAAAGCATCAATTTTTTGGCACTCAGCCTTCTTTATGGTCCAATTCTCACATCAGTACATGACTACTGGAAAATCCATAGCTTTGATTATACAGACCTTTGTCAGTAAAAACGTGGTCCACTGGAGCAGGAAATGGCAAACCACCCCAGTATTCTTGTCGCTAGAATGCCAGAATGAATAGTGTGAACAGGCAAAAAGATATGACACTGGAAGATGAGCCTCCCAAGTAGAAAGGTATGCAAATGATACTGGGGAAGAGCAGAGGGCAATTACTAATAGTTGCAAAAAGAATGAAGAGGTTGGGCTGAAGCAGAAATGACACTCAGTAAAGTAATGCTCAAAATTCTCCAAGCCAGGCTTCAGCAATACATGAACCATGAACTTCCAGATGTTCAAGCTGGTTTTACACATGACAGAGGAACCAGAGATCAAATTGCCAACATCCACTGGATCACCAAAAAAGCAAGAGAGTTCTAGAAAAAAAATCTATTTCTGCTTTATTGACTATGCTAAAGGCTTTGACTGTGTGGATCAGAGCAAACTGGAAAATTCTGAAAGAGAAAGGAATACCAGACCACCTGACCTGCCTCTTGAGAAACCTGTATGCAGGTCAGGAAGCAACAGTTAGAACTGAACATGGAACAGCAGACTGGTTCCAAATCAGGAAAGGAGTACATCAAGGCTGTATATTGTCACCCTGCTTATTTAATTTATATGCAGAGTACATCGCGAGAAATGCTGGGCTGGAGGAAGCATAAGCTGGAATCAAGATTGCCAGGAGAAATATCAATAACCTCAGATATGCAGATGACACCACTCTTATGGCAGAAAGTGAAGAAGAACTAAAGAGCCTCTTGATGAAAATGAAAGAAGAGAGTGAAAAAGTTGGCCTAAAGCTCAACATTCAGAAAATGAAGATCATGGCATCCGGTCCCATCACTTCATGGGAAATAGATGGAGAAACACTGGAAACAGTGTCAGACTTTATTTTCTGGCCTCCAAAATCACT
>SJYR01001867.1:28575-40401 GCA_006410655.1 Kobus ellipsiprymnus
GGCATCCGGTCCCATCACTTCATGGGAAATAGATGGAGAAACACTGGAAACAGTGTCAGACTTTTTTGGGGGGTGGGGGGGGGGGCTCCAAAATCACTGTAGATGGTGACTGCAGCCATGAAATAAAAAGAAGCTTACTCCTTGGAAGGAAAGCTATGACCAACCTAGACAGCTGATTAAAAAGCAGAAACATTACTTTGCCAACAATGGCCCGTCTAGTCAAGGCTATGGTTTTTCCAGTAGTCATGTATGGATGTGAGAGTTGGACTATAAAGAAAGCTGAGCACCAAAGAATTGATGCTTTTGAACTGTGGTGTTGGAGAAGACTCTTGAGTCTCTTGGACTGCAAGGAGATCCAACCAATCCATCCTAAAGGAGATCAGTCCTGAGTGTTCATTGGAAGGACTGATGTTGAAGCTGAAACTCCAATACTTTGGCCACCTGGTGGGAAGAGCTGACTCATTTGAAAAGACCCTGATGCTGGGAAAGATTGAAGGCAGGAGGAGAAGGGGATGACAGAGGATGACTGGATGGCATCACCAACTCAATGGAGATGAGTCTGAGTAAACTCTGGGAGTTGGTGATGGACAGGGAGGCCTGGCGTGCTGCAGTCTATGGGGTTGCAAAGAGTCAGACACAACTGAATGACTGAAGTTAACTGAACTGTGGATGTGTCTGGGAGTGAAAGTAAAGTCCAAAGCTGTAAGGAACCTGGAATATTTGGCCCATGAATCAAGGTAAATTGGATGTGATTAAGCAGGAGGTGGCAAGAGTGAATATCAACATCATAGGAATCAGTGAACTAAAATGGACAGGATTGGGTGAATTTAATTCAGATGACCATTTGGAAATATGGTCAACATTTATACTCAGTTGAAGGCTGGAAGAGAAGGGGATGGCAGAGAATGAGATGGTTGGATGTCATCACCGACTTGATGGACATGAGTTTGAGCAAGCTCCAGGAGTTTGTGATGGACAGGGAAGCCTGGCATGCTACAGTCCATGGGGTCGTAGAGTCAGACACTACTGAATGACGGAACTAAACTGACCTTAAACTGACACATTAATTCATTCTAGATGCATAATATCCCAGTGAAGTAAGTACTGTAGCAAGGCATTACATTTAACAGATGAAAACATAGAGTTCCAGAGACTAACTGACATGCCCAAAGTCACATGGCTAATAAGCACCAGAGCTGGGCTTTGAATTGATGGACTGGCTCCAGAGTCTGATTTCTTAACTATTAAACAACCAGATGCCACCTCTAAATCAAATAGGTCTGAGAATTCCCTGGCGGTCCAGTGGTTAGGACTCCATACTCTCACTGCCAAGGGCCCAGGTTTGATCCCTGGTTGGAGGATTAAAATTTCACAAGCCACATGACCAGTAAGTAAATAAGTAAATAAATAAGATAGCTCTATGTGAACTGGGGTGAAATCACCTCCAAGTTATCCTGGTAACTCAAAATCCAGGGCACAGATCAAGAGGCATAATAAGTAACATTTATGATCAAAGATGCCTAATTTAGTTTGATGATTATTTCCCCTAAATTTTATGAAATGTGTTTGTTGGCATTCAATTTGCTCTTGTCCACTAGGAAAGTTTTCTGACTCAAAATCTTTACAGACGGTTAGATCACTCACAGGCATGCAGGCACTCATCCTTTCTCTCTCTCTCTCTCTCTCAGAATTTTCAAGGTTTTGAATCTCAGCATCAAGCTTTGTGATCCTTGTGCCTTGAGATATTTTTTTTCTTTAATTTTACTAACTTGATGGACACTTTCTATCAGATGTCAGTATGTGGAAGTCTTTTCTCTAGACCGATTTAGTTTCTCTATGGAAAAAAAAAAAATCCTACAATATTCTCTTACTTAGTTGCAGGATTACTGGGAGTAGAATGGAGCAAGGAGCTAAGGACCTCAGAATTCAATACAAACACCATGGCCCAAGGTCCCTATTTTCATCCCTGTACCTCAGTCTGCCTTCACTCTGCGAACTGTCCCAGATCCTAGGTATCTTTATTCCCCTTCCACACAATTTTTCCAGTTAATCCAGCCCCCACTTAAGTCATTCAGACCTTGTGCACCTCCATTTAAGTTCTCAAATATAGCATCTCTTTCCTCATTACTGAAATTTCCCACACCATTATCTGCTTTCTTCCAAGTAAAGTAAGTTAACTGTTAGTATCACTCAGTCAAAACCGCTCTTTTAATTAGGGCCAACTAGGAAATCCTCTTCAGAGAAGGTAATGGCACCCCACTCCACTACTCTTGCCTGGAAAATCCCATGGACAGAGGAGCCTGGTAGGCTGCAGTCCATGGGGTCGCTAAGAGTCGGACACAACTGAGCGACTGCACTTTCACTTTTCAGTTTCATGTATTGGAGAAGGAAATGGCAACCCACTCCAGTGTTCTTGCCTGGAGAATCCCAGGGATGGGGGAGCCTGGTGGGAGGCCATCTATGGGGTTACACAGAGTCAGACACTACTGAAGCTACTTAGCAGCAGTAGCAGCAGGAAATCCTCTTAATCAATCCAGAGACCACTCAGGTGGAAAGTTCCCACCTTCTCAATTAAATCTTATTTATCCCTTCTTTTTAAAGTATTTGTCCTCCATTGGCTTCTTTGGGCCTGTCCAACTAATTCTGGTTCCTTCATCATCAAACTTCATCATCAAACATGAAAGTGAAAGAGGAGAGTGAAAAGTTGGCTTAAAGCTCAACATTCAGAAAACTGAGATCGTGGCATCCAGTCCCATCACTTCATGGCAAATAGATGGGGAAACAGTGGCTGAGTTTATTTTTCTGGGCTCCATCACTGCAGATGGTGATTGCAGCCATGAAATTAAAAGACGTTTACTCCTTGGAAGGAAAGTTATGACCAAGCTAGACAGCATATTAAAAAGCAGAGACATTACTTTGACAACAAAGATCTATCTAGTCAAGGCTATGGTTTTTCCAGTAGTCATGTATGGATGTAAGAGTTGGACTATAAAGAATGCTGAGTGCTGAAGAATTGATACTTTTGAACTGTGGTGTTGGAGAAGACTCTTGAGAGTCCCTTGGGCTGCGAGGAGATCCAACTAGTCCATTCTAAAGGAGATCAGTCCTGGGTGTTCATTGGAAGGACTGATGCTGAAGCTGAAACTCCAATACTTTGGCGACCTCATGCGAAGAGTTGACCCACTGGAAAAGACCCTGATGCTGGGAAAGATTGAAGGCAGGAGGAGAAGGGGATGACAGAGGATGATATGGTTGGATGGCACCACCGACTCGATGGACATTGGTTTGGGTGGACTGGACTCTGGGAGTTGGTGATGGACAGGGAGGCCTGGCATGCTGTGGTTCATGGGGTCACAAAGAGTCAGACATGACTGAGCGACTGGACTGAACTGAACATCATCACACTTCTCTGCACCTCCATGACTATAGTGGTTGTCTGGACCCTCAAAATGCTCTGTCTAGAAATGGAGACCTCCAGCATCATTTGAGCTCCATCCTGACAATATTCCAAACCATTTTTGAGAACTCCTGCATAATTTCTGTCAAATATCATCTGTACTCACATTATTGTATCACATCTTCTTGCTCAAATTTCTATGTAATCATGTTGCTCTTTGGTAGAAACCAATGCAATACTGTAAAGCAATTATCCTTCAATTAACAATAGATAAATTTTTAAAGTAATTAGCTTCCAATTAAAATAAATAATTTTTTTAAAAAATAAAAATAAATAAAATTTTTAAATGGGTAACTAAAAAAAAAGAATATATGTTGACCCTGCAATCAGAAAAAACATATTTCTGCCTAATCAAATTAAAATTTTTTAACTCAGTATTCAGATTACTTTCTAAATGCCAACTTCAACTTCATATTAACCCAAGCCCCAACTTTACCAAATCATTTAAAGCCCTTTGCTCCATCTACTCAATCTCTTTGCCAATCTACTTGTCCAGAGTTCAGAATAGTTTCACCCATCTGAAATTTCCTTTCTTGTCCTCCATGACAAATTTATATCATCACTTCTTTTAAGATTTCACTATGTTCAATCACCAGTTATAGCTTCACTTTAGAGAATGAGCTGCTTCTTAAAAGTTATGATTCTTTCATCCAAGATGTAAGAATATGCATACTCTGCCTTTCTTCAGTTAGACCTCCACCACTTACAAAACAGAGACTGTGTCTTATAATGCAGTAACATTACAAAACTGAAAATCTCCCATGATGCTTGAAGCAAGTCCATGTACACAGTAGCTGTTGAAAGTGCCTGTCACATAGTACCTACCCAATCACCTAAATGCCTCCAGAAAGAATTAACTGATAAACTTTATACATCAGTTCACATTTTTCCTGTTCCATTTTAACCAGAAAGAGTCAAAGAAGTTCCAATGATTGTTAGTGTCCATGAATTTTTCTATTCATTTAACTCTCTCCAAGACAAAACTATTTGAATCAGCAGTATTGCTAAATAACTTATTATGGCTTCCCTGGATATGGTAAGCTTAATAGAAGAAGCCTCACATACCTATTTTCTTAATAAACTTATTGAGCACATTTATACCTACACCAAGCACTGCACAAGGCTTTGGGACAATGAAAGTAGATATTGACAAGGTCTCTACACTTGAGGCAAGACTTTTACTGTGCATATAAGATAATTCTCTATACTGGATTTTCGGGGGGAAAAAAGACTAATTAAAAGCAGAATCATTTCTTACACTCACATGTCCTTTTGCTGTCTGTAATTAATTCACTCCAATTGTTTCACCTTTTAAATCAATTGTTACACAGTCCTGAGATATTAGCTGTTAGGAATTATTACAGTGCAGAATTAGCAGATTAAAACAGGGGTTAAGAAAAATTGTGCAACTTTCTACAGAGTACATAGCTAAATTAGTGTTCTTTCTATTTCTACAAGATGACTCAGGAAATGGAATCACATTTCAGAAATAGGAAACTTTCTAAGATGTCATGAATTCCAACTTCAGATGAAGCAACCATGGACCACAGTAGATAAGTGATTTCTCTTGGATCATTTAATTACTAATTATATAGAGTACAAAGCATGTCAGCTCAGCTCAGGGTAAAACTGTGACAAGTGCCTCTGATTCCAATATACCCAATCATTTTAACATTTCCCAACCCAGCTACATACTTGGAGGCTGCCAAGGTCCCAACTGGAGCATCCCAACCCAGTCTAAGTCAGTATCACGTCCCCCAAAGTTTCTCCTTCCCCAAAGCCCGAGTGTCCTCTGTTTCAAGATGGAGCTTCCTGCTCTCTGGGGTAAGATCAGTTAAGTAGTTTGAAGATCAGGTATGTGAAGTGTTGTTTAGAAGGTTCAGTTCAGTTCAGTTCAGTCGCTCAGTCATGTCCGGCTCTTTGCGACCCCATGAATCACAGCACACCAGGCCTCCCTGTCCATCACCAACTCCCGGAGTTCACTCAGACTCACGTCCATCGAGTCTGTGATGCCATCTAGCCATCTCATCCTCGGTCGTCCCCTTCTCCTCCTGCCCCCAATCCCTCCCAGCATCACAGTCTTTTCCAATGAGTCAACTCTTCGCATGAGGTGGCCAAAGTACTGGAGTTTCAGCTTCAGCATCATTCCTTCCAAAGAAATCCCAGGGTTGATCTTCAGAATGGACTGGTTGGATCTCCTTGCAGTCCAAGGGACTCTCAAGAGTCTTCTCCAACACCACGGTTCAAAAGCATCAATTCTTTGGCGCTCAGCCTTCTTCACAGTCCAACTCTCACATCCATACATGACCACAGGAAAAACCATAGCCTTGCCTAGATGGACCTTAGTCGGCAAAGTAATGTCTCTGCTTTTGAATATACTATCTAGGTTGGTCATAACTTTTCTTCCAAGCAGTAGGTGTCTTTTAATTTCATGGCTTCAGTGACCATCTGCAGTGATTTTGGAGCCCAGAAAAATAAAGTCTGACTCTGTTTCCACTGTTTCCCCATCTATTTCCCATGCAGTGATGGGACCGGATGCCATGATCTTAGTTTTCTGAATGTTGAGCTTTAAGCCAACTTTTTTGCCCTCCTCTTTCACTTTCATCAAGAGGCTTTTTAGCTCATCTTCACTCTCTGCCATAAGGGTGGTGTCATCTGCATATCTGAGGTTACTTGATTCCAGCTTGTGTTTCTTCCAGTCCAGCGTTTCTCATGATGTACTCTTCATATAAGTTAAATAAGCAGGCTAACAATATACAGCCTTNACTGCAGTCACCATCTGCGGTGATTTTAGAGCCCCAAAAAATAAAGTTTGACACTGTTTCCACTGTTTCCCCATCTATTTCCCATCAAGTGATAGAGTATATATAATAAACATTATGTACTGGTTGAATACCTTATTGTAAAATAGACATTAAATATTTAAAGCATGTATTTTATTTGGCTTTATAAAATATAAAAATTTGTTATGCATTGATACATATGTACCAAAAAACTCACACTGAATGGTAATTATAGGGTATTAGCTAGAAGCGACAGAGTATTATAAATTCCGACTGTTTAAACAATGGACTTTCATTTATGTCAAAATTCTAACTCAAACTCTAGCGAAATAAAAACAAAAGAATAGTTTATAGATGGAATATTAGCACCACACTATATATTTTCATTAGTGGCAGCCTCAACATTTTCTTTTTTTAAAGAACTCTATTTAAAATCACATGTGTATCAGCACGTGGATACTGAGCAGATGCTTCTGGGTTTCTGTTCTAGAGGCCCCACAGGGTAGATCTGCTTTTATTTTGCTTTTATTTAGAAATTTACAAAAAGTTAATAACTGATTGATGCCAAATCAGTGACAAGTTTGAAGTCCTTAACAACATTTTGCCTTAGAATTTACAAATGATAAATAAGGCATTATGGTAATTTTCTGTGACCTGGGTCATGAGTCTTGTGGCTTCAAGCTATATGTTAACTGTAACAAGATCACCTTAATTTTAGCCCCAGCCAGTATACCAATAACGAATCAAGCCTCCCACTTGACTTTTAAACTACTTTGTGTGTGTGTGTGTGTGTGTGTTAGTCTCTCAGTCGTGTCTATGTGTGACCCCATGGATTGTAGCCCACCAGGCTCTTCTGTCCCTGGAATTTTCCAGGCAAGAATACTGGATCGGGTTGCCATTCCTCTTCCAGGGGATCTTCCCAACCCAGAGATTGAACCTGCGTCTCCCACATTCCAGGTAGATTCTTTACAATCTGAGCCTCAAGGGAAGCCCAAATAAGGCATCGCTCAGGGCATTATGGAGAAGGCAATGGCAACCCACTCCAGTGTTCTTGCCTGGAGAATCCCAGGGATGGAGGAGCCTGGTGGGCTTCCGTCTATGGGGTCACATAGAGTAGGACACGACTGAAGCGACTTAGCTTAGCAGGGCATTATAGAGTAAACAGAAGGAGACATAAACCAAAATTCCATTAATTCTCAAATTCCATCTGTTCTTTCTATCAGATATAGCTTTGGCTTCCGAAGATGAAGGTACAGGGCAGGAGAAACTCAAACACTTTGACACCTCTTGTCTCTCTCTTCCATAGGGATGTAGTTATTTTGGTGAAAGTGAAGTCGCTCAGTCTTGTCCAACTCTTTGCAACCCCATGGACTGTAGCCTACCATACTCCTCCGTCCATGGGGTTTTCCAGGCAAGAGTACTGGAGTGGGTTGCCATTTCCTTCTCCAGAGGATCTTCCCAACCCAGGGATCAAACCTGAGTCTCCCGCATTGTAGTCAGATGCTTTACCATCTGAGCCACAAGGGAAGTCACATTATTTCGGTCAAGATCGAAATATAAAATGATCCCATGGATTAAGTTCAAGCCTTACCATGTCATTAGTGGGAACACATGGCAAGTACCAATGAACAAAATAAATAAAATACCCTGAACATGCAATATAAGTCTCCCACATTGTAGTCAGATGCTTTACCATCTGAGCCACAAGGGAAGTCACATTATTTCGGTCAAGATCGAAATATAAAATGATCCCATGGATTAAGTTCAAGCCTTACCATGTCATTAGTGGGAACACATGGCAAGTACCAATGAACAAAATAAATAAAATACCCTGAACATGCAATATGCATCTGCTATATCTTTTGAAGTCAATATTTTTTGGTGTGGAAATGTGTATTTCCATTTCAAAAGAATAGCTCCAATTCTCATTCTTTCCACGTTTCTGCCACATACCAATCTCTCACTGCTGGAGACCAAGCCAAGGTGCTACCAAAACATCTTTCAACTCAGTAGGAAGAACTGCATAATGTCGAATATTTTGCTGTTTTAAATTTGGAGGGTTTTAAATACTTAAAATACATACTCCTTAAGATTGGGTCTGCTCAATACACTGAAGAAAATAGTGTTAGTAACTCAATGGTGTCTGACTCTTTGTGACCCCATAGACTGTAGCCTGTCAGTCTCTTCCGTTCATGGTCTTCCCTGGTGCCTCAGATGGTAAGGAATTTGCCTGCAATGCAGGAGACCTGGGTTTGATCCCCAGGCTGAGGAGATCCCCTGGAGAAGGGAATGGCTATCCACTCCAGTATTGTTGTTTGGGAAATCTCATGGACATATGAACCAATTCACTAAAGATATTAAGTATTTATTATAAAGATATAATCATATTAAAAATTTTCATTCAGTGGCAACCACCAGGTAGATTTTACTTTCCTAGGTTCTATGCATTCAAACAAAGAGTTAGGCACAGCCCCTATCCTTAAAGAGGCTGTGAGACAGCCAGAGAGACAAAATGGTACATAATATACAATATAATGCTTTGAGTCATTAAAAAACTAAATAAAAGATGGGAATGGTGAGCACACAGGAGTTTAAAAAATGCTAGAAAAACAAACAAACAAACAAAAATGTTCCTGGAAGATTCAAAACTTATTGTGAACCTTGAAGAAGGGACAAAATAATAGATTTAGAAAAGATCAGCTGAATATTGCTAAGTAGCAAGGTAGATGCAGTGTGTCCCATGTTTTTCAAGAGATTCTGGAATTCCAGTTTGGCATGTAAGAAATCCTGACTTTTTAAATGGTATCAATTATCTCAATTGAAAAAAGTTAAATGCTGTGTAAGCCAATAAAACCCTATATACTTATGGACTGCCTGTTTTTATTTTCTTTGTTGTATCCTCAAATATTGGAGCAGAGATGAGAAAGCAAGAGGCATGGCATGAGCTAATGAGCTGTGATGACACCAGATACAGTTTAATTTAAAAAAACAATCAGAAGACCAGTGAAGGAGGTAAGCAGTGGGGGAGTAAATTGGGGTTAGATTGGAGATGGTTTTGGGGTGTGAACAAAAGCATTTACATTGATTCTGAAGGCAGATTAGAGTGCTGTAGGGACAGAGATATGATAGTTTAAAGTCCATCATCTTGAATAAAGTCAAACTTCTCTGAGTATTGACATTAATCCTTATGCCAAGTTTAATTGCTGAGTATAATCCATGGCATTTTGGAAACTTTAAAAGCGGCAGGAGCCAAATACCACAAAGAGGCCTCAGAGAAAGGTTGCTGTTTCTTTTTTTTTCCTTTGACTTATATTACCAGTAGAAGACTTGGGGACTTCCCTAGCAGTCCAGTGGTTAAGACTCCATGATTCCTGGTTGAGGAACTAAGATCCTTATACTACATGTGCTAAGTTGTTTCAGTCGTGTCCGACTCTTCGCGACCCTTTGGACTGCAGCCCGCCATGCTCCTCTGTCCCTGGGATTCTCCAGGCAAAAATACAGGAGTGGGTTGCCATTTCCTTCATCAGGGGATCGTCCCAACCCAGGGGTCGAACCCACATCTCTTTTGTCTCCTGCATTGGCAGGAGGGTTCTTTACCTCTAATGCCACTTAGGAAGCCCTATACCACATGGCATGGCCAAATAAAAATAAAATAAATAGAAACATTTTTAAAATAAAGATATACTAATATTTTCAGCATATATTCATTTCTAACACATTATTGGCTGGTTAACATTTGATAATTCCACTTAAAAGTTACTTTAAAACTTTCACTAGGATTTACCACAGCAATATCCCAAAGAGAGTTCCATCCCATTTGGCCAGGCAACTAGGCCATGTTTCAACTGAGAATTTTTTAAACTTCTTTATTGAACATTTGGTGTCTCCTATAAACTGACAATCCAATTTGTGAGAAATACATTATATAAATGAGAAAGTAAGCAACTACTTCTAATGCTAGTTGTGACTATCTTGTTCTCCACTTCAAATCTGCAAAAATGCAATAAAGCAATGAAATCTACCAATGGATGTTTTGTTACTGCTATTAATGGACAACATTTTATTGTAATGTTAAATTTACTGCAAAACCTGGGAATTTACAATAGCATACATTATCCTACACAATCTAATTCAATTTTTTTTTGTCCTATGAGAAAACACAAAGGCAAAATATACTGCAAAACATATTTGCTTGAGCTACAACTCTTCCTGTTTATTAAATATCCAGTCAAATTCAGTATCACCTCAAGAGCTATGAACCAATTACATATTCTTCAACTGAAAGTTGAAGAAATTTCAGTCTTCATAATATTGGTGAACATTCTAGCTTTAGCCATGCTTTTCTGCTCATCTAATTCTAATATCTCTCCTCTGTTCACTGATTATTCCTATCGTTACTACACATATTGATGCCAAACGCCCACTCCAGAGGTAGCAAGTAAAACAGAAGCCATTATTGTCACTGTGTGGCTTTTTTTGTTTTTTGCTTTGCTGCACATTTGTTTATGCTTTTCTTTGTAGGTCCCTTTGTCCATCAGAATCTCTACCTATATTAAACAGCTAGGTCATAAGTGTTTCTGATTGGAACACCCTCATCAATGCCCTAATGTGTCTGTATGGAACTAAAAACCTAATACATAAATAGTGCAAGGAAAACCAGACCACACGTTTGATGCACCATGAACTAAACACAGAAGCTGTTAACTGACTTCCCACATATTAGTAAAACTATTTTGAAACACACTTTATAAACAGTGTTTTGTTTGTTTTGTTTTCCTTTGCTGGCTTTATTTATTTGATTTTGTTTGTTTCTTTGTTTAGGCAGCTAAAGTATGTTTGTAAAACTTACTGGTATTAATAGAAAACACAGAAGCAGAGCAGGAAGTGCCCAACAAAGCTGACCCTCCTTTTCTGAAAAAAAGTCTTAAACAAATATCAAGAAAGCAAATTAATGAACCTGTAGTCTCTAATTGATTTAAACTATTGTTCTGTTTTTAACAAGTAATTTACTCAACCATTATATTTTTCTGATAAAAGTCATACAGAGTTTGAAACAACTACCACACTTTGATGTTATGCGTTTTAAAAAGTCTAAAATATAGAAAAAAGTCACTGTATTTTCTTTGACTTCAAGGGAAACAAACTCATTTCCCTTAGTAGAAGAAAGATATACAAATG
The DNA here is from genome assembly GCA_006410655.1 of Kobus ellipsiprymnus. Classification (NCBI taxonomy): domain Eukaryota; kingdom Metazoa; phylum Chordata; class Mammalia; order Artiodactyla; family Bovidae; genus Kobus; species Kobus ellipsiprymnus. The sequence goes on from SJYR01001867.1 coordinate 39,994, forward strand.
TTCACTGCAGAAATTCCTAAACAGTCTGGCAAGCCTATAATATCTAGATTCCTCTAGTGAAATATATTATACAATAGAGATTGAAAATTAGGACTCTGTCTTCCACTTTGCTATTTAATGTATCAGACAGGGCTCTGTATTTCTCAGGAGGCAAATGGAGGCATATGAAGACAAAACTTCCATGTGACTGTATAGAAATCTATTTGGAACTTTGGCTTTGGAATGTCTTTTAGTGTAGCTATTTATATGGAAACTGAAGATAAATTATTATCATAACTGTTTAAACAATGAAAGAATGGTATTTTTTCAAATGAAGTACTTTAAAGTTTTATATGCATTCTCTTCATTCCTCTTAGTTATTCCAAAATATATTATGTAATTATTTCTTAATTTTATAATCTAAAATAA
>SJYR01001867.1:45646-57483 GCA_006410655.1 Kobus ellipsiprymnus
TAAAAGTGAAGTCACTCAGTTGTGTCTGACTCTTCGCAACCCCATGGACTGAAGCCCACCAGGCTCCTCCATCCATGGGATTTTCCAGGCAAGAGTACTGGAGTGGGTGAGCCACCAGGGAAGCTCAAAGTCTTTCTTAAATTATTCTATGTATACAAGTACAAATGAACACGTATGTATATGAACTTGCACCTACATGTGCATACAATTAGAACTTTGTATTTCTTTGTTTAGGATTTAAAGAATCTTCCTACTAAATTTCATGTTTCATCTTTGAACCACATTTTCCTGGTATACACCAATCTATATTATTTGCTTTGTTATCAATAGAGAATGACCAAAAGTACTAGACTGACAAGATCCTATCTCTTAAAAACAATTTTAAATAACAATATTTTATACTTCTTTACCTTCTGTGTTCATTCATCCATTCATTCTTTCATTTATATATTAACTTAACAAATATGTAATACTCTGTGCCAGGTACTCTACTAAGGAAGCAGAAACTACTCCTATCTTTATTCAGCTCATAGTCCAGTATGGACTCTCCATTAACCAAAATATTGCATAAATAATCTGCAATCACCACAGTGCTGTGAAGGACAAGTGCAGTGTGCAATAAGAACATATCACAGGTAGTAGCATGGATTTGTGACACCTCACTCCAATACTCTTGCCTGGAAAATCCCATGGACAGGGGAGCCTGGTAGGATGCAGCCCATGGGGTTGCTAAGAGTCAGACATGACCAAGCAACTTCACTTTCACTTTTCACTTTCATGCACTGGAGAAGGAAATGGCAACCCACTCCAGTGTTCTTGCCTGGAGAATCCCAGGGACGGGGGAGCCTGGTGCGCTGCCACCTCTGGGGTCGCACAGAGTCGGACACGACTGAAGTGACTCAGCAGCAGCAGCATGGATTTGGAACAGTCACCAAAGGCCTTCTGGACATTGTGATACTGAGCCATAAGGAACAGGAGTTTATAAGGCAATGAGGATAGGAAAAAATGTCCCAAGCAGAGGAAACAAATTATGCAAAGTCCAGAGGAGGAAAGAAGGAAATGGAAGTTTCATATGAAGAAAAGTAGGAGAGGAGCAAGTCGAGAAACTGGAGAAATTAGGAGGGTTCATGTGTGAATGTAATGATTACACAACTGTCCCAAAGGATTGTACCTGAAGAACATACTTGGCTTTTCATCACACTCAGTGAATAATCATTGTCCATTTTGTCATGTTTTTTAATCAATTATTTTTTAAAAAGAAACTAATAGCAGGAAACACAGTAAAGGAAAATGTCAGTTGGCCAGTTGCGAATCATCTAATGGTATTTATATAGCATTACAAATGTGATCAAGACTACAAAAATGCATTATCTTAAGGCTGTTGTTGATTCTCTCTATATATCCAATATCTAGTTTAATTATTAGATTATATGAAAGGTAGCTATTCAATAATATGACCACATAATTGAAAGCTTTACAACAATAAAATGAGGCAATCTGTTAATCTCATCTCATACAGTAGAAGAATAAAAATATCATTTGACCCATGAATATTGAGATAGTCTCATTAGTATCCTATTTCAGTGCCTGAGGCACAACCATGGGACTAAAGTGATTATTGGGGAGAAAGCATAATAAAAAGAAGTAATCAACCACTGGCTTAGAGGTCATCATTGCTAAGATANCAGAGTAGAAGAATAAAAATATCATTTGACCCATGAATATTGAGATATTCTCATTAGTATCCTATTTCAGTGCCTGAGGCACAACCATGGGACTAAAGTGATTATTGGGGAGAAAGCATAATAAAAAGAAGTAATCAACCACTGGCTTAGAGGTCATCATTGCTAAGATACCCTAGGGATCAAAAGAGTCCTTAAAGATAAGAGCACATTCAGAGCTTTATGTACAGTATAAACTCTTAGCTATTTTTCAATGCCATCTGGCTGTAATTTGTGATGTGTGGTTCCACAGCTGATGTATTAAATTCCCAAAGGCTACATCAGGCAGGCCTGAGTCTTGTGTGAGATAAATTAAGATCATGCCTCAGTCTCTTAAAGAAGTGATGTTGCTGCTGCTGCTAAGTCACTTCAGTCGTGTCTGACTCTGTGCGACCCCATAGACGGCAGCCCACCAGGCGCCCCCGTCCCTGGGACTCTCCAGGCAAGAACACTGGAGCGGGTTGCCATTTCCTTCTCCAATGCATGAAAGTGAAAAGTGAAAGTGAAGTTCTCAGTCATGTTCCACTCTTTGCAATCCCGTAGATTGCAGCCTACCAGTCTCCTCCATCCATGGGATTTTCCAGGCAAGAGTACTGGAGTGGGGTGCCATTGTCTTCTCCCGATGTTACTAAACAGAATAAGCAATAACATCCATCTTCTTAAAGAAGGCAAATATATGATTTTCCTAATTTCCTTACTACTGTCTCTTCAGGGAAAGATCTGCAGCATGACAAAATGGACCACAGAGTGGCTGCAATGTTTATCGTTAAGAAATCGACTCTGAAAATGTACTGAAGAAAAATAAACAAACAAAACCACAACAACTTCAAACTAGTAAAGTAGAAAATTAGCATGATTTAAAGAGAAACAAACAATGATAGTCCTGTCACTAAATTTTCTAAGAAAGTAAATAAAATTGAGATAAGGAACATCTGGAAAACACCTTTGTGTTTAGTTTAGTTTTCAAAGCCTTAGGAAAACCAACTGTTTTCTAAGAGTCATTGTTGTTGCTGTTGCTTAGTCACTTAGATACATCAGATTCTTTGAAACCCCATGGGCTGTAGCTGACCAGGTTCCTCTGTCCATGGGATTTCCCAGGCAAGAATACTAGAGAGGGTTGCCATTTCCTTCTTCAGGGGATTTTCCTGGCCCAGGTATTAAACCTGCCTCTCCTGCTTGGGAGGGGGATTCTTTACTGCTGAGACACCAGGAAACCCTAAGAGTCATTAGTCATTTCTTTCTTTTCTTTTTTATTATTTTTTAAATTTTTTGCTTCTTACGCAGCATGTGGGATCTTAATTCCCTGACCAGGGAGTGAACCTGGGGCCCTCTGCAGAAGCACAGACCACTGAACCACCAGGGAAGCTTCAAGAGTGACTAAGAGTCACTATTTAATTTTAAAATATCCTTGCCCACATAACATATAATCCCTGTTTAAGCTAGTTCTTCCAACAATGCATTACCATGACTTTGATCAAGAATAAAATGTTGGATATATTCTCATATACAATTATACACATGCAGAGCAAATTTTAGAAAATATTAGTTTTCAATCTACCTGCAGCCATGATTGATCTGGGATGTACAAGGAATTTTTTTTTTAATAGAGCAATCCTACCTTCAGCCTTAGCAATGATTAAGTTTAGCAGGGTCATAGTTGCTGTTAGGTGAGAAAAAATACAAACAACTAGCAAGAAAATGAAGCAGGAAAGCAGAAAGAGAAAAGAGAGAAGAGAAATACCCAAGCACAGATAAGGAGGAAAAGGTAATCTACCAGCAGTTGTTCTATGGCAACCGAACTCTGGAGATCTGTTCATATTAGGTTCCCTGCATAAGCCTCTTCTTTCCTCAGGAACAGGTTCTTTTGTTTTGTTCTTTTTAAGGCTAGTGTGAAGTTCTGGGAAGCCCTAAAATACATAATCCAAAGAACATGATTGTTTTCTTCCTTTCCTCTGAAGATGCTCAGGACTGAGTGCTAAACTAGGCTGACTGATTTTTTTTTTTTTTTTTTTTTCCTTCTGCATCACCGGATACCTACCGCTTCCTTCTTTTGTCCCTACTTCTCAGCTGGCCGGCCTGTTATGGTAAGACACACTACCTTTGTTCCCATCTTGACCCCTGCCTAGACCTTATCAGCCTAGACCTTATCACATTAGGACTCTAGGCACTGTCTTCTGGCTTATTCTTAGCAGGTCTTAACCAGTAGATTGATCAAGATCCAAAGGCAATGTGGACTCCAGAATTTCTGAAGAGTTAGAGCAGGATGTAGTGGAAACATGGAAGGGGGAGCTACAGAGCCTCTCTTGAGACTGGTATTTTGCACAACAGCACTTTTCACCTGAATTTTTTTTTTTTTTTTTCCCTTGAACAGAACTAGAAGGGGATGAGGGCTCAGATTAGCTCCATCTCTGAACCTAGCCGCAGCGACTCTTTCCCCAATCCATGCTGTCTTTTATTACTCTGTCATGAAATATCACCTATCAGTACTTGCACTGGAGTTGGCAACAGTTAGAAGTTCATAGGGGCAATCTAGATAGTAGGAAGATAGAAATTTAATAAGATTCTCTCACCATTTGTCTGTGAGAGGGCCACTTACATTGCTCCTAGAAAAGCAATGAGGAAATGTATTTAAGAAAATACATACTGCTTTCCTGTTTCAAGCTCCATGATCATTCTCAATTACTGACTCTTTGAACTCAGTTTATCATCACTTCTTTTTATTCTGCATATTATACTCTTGCCTTGATCTGGAAAAAAAGAAAGTTCCAAAATTTGGTAGATTTTAGGTCCTACCAAAAAGCCAGACATCCTGGAATGCGAAGTGAAGTGGGCCATAGGAAGCATCACTAGGAACAAAGCTAGTAGAGGCGATGGAATTCCAGTTGAGCTATTTCAAATCCTGAAAGATGATGCTGTGAAAGTGTTGCACTCAGTATGCCAGCAAATTTGGAAAACTCAGCAGTGGCCACAGGTCACAGGAAAAGGTCAGTTTTCATTCCAATCCCAAAGAAAGGCAATGCCAAAGAATGCTCAAACTACCACACATTTGCACTCACCTTACACACTAGCAAAGTAATGCTCAAAATTCTCCAAGCCAAGCTTCAACAGTACATAAACCATGAACTTCCAGATATTCAAGCTGGATTTAGAAAAGGCAAAGGAACCAGAGATCAAATTACCAACATCCCCTGAATCATCGAAAAAGCAAGAGAGTTCCAGAAAAATATCTACTTTTGCTTTATTGACTATGCCAAAGCCTTTGACTTGTGGATCACAACAAACTGTGGAAAATTCTTAAAAGACAAGAATACCAGACCATCTGACCTGCCTCCTGAAAAATCCGTTCACAAGTCAAGAAGCAACAGTTAGAACTGGACATGGAACAACAGACTGGTTCCAAATCGGGAAAAGAGTACATCAAGGCTGTATATTGTCACCCTGCTTATTTAACTTATATGCAGAGTACATCATGCAAAATGCTATTGAACAGAACTGGAAGGGGATGAGGGCTCAGATTAGCTCCATCTCTGAACCTAGCCGCAGCGACTCTTTCCCCAATCCATGCTGTCTTTTATTACTCTGTCATGAAATATCACCTATCAGTACTTGCACTGGAGTTGGCAACAGTTAGAAGCTCGTAGGGGCAATCTAGATAGTAGGAAGATAGAAATTTAATAAGATTCTCTCACCATTTGTCTGTGAGAGGGCCACTTACATTGCTCCTAGAAAAGCAATGAGGAAATGTATTTAAGAAAATACATACTGCTTTCCTGTTTCAAGCTCCATGATCATTCTCAATTACTGACTCTTTGAACTCAGTTTATCATCACTTCTTTTTATTCTGTATATTATACTCTTGCCTTGATCTGGAAAAAAAGAAAGTTCCAAAATTTGGTAGATTTTAGGTCCTACCAAAAAGCCAGACATCCTGGAATGCGAAGTGAAGTGGGCCATAGGAAGCATCACTAGGAACAAAGCTAGTAGAGGCGATGGAATTCCAGTTGAGCTATTTCAAATCCTGAAAGATGATGCTGTGAAAGTGTTGCACTCAGTATGCCAGCAAATTTGGAAAACTCAGCAGTGGCCACAGGTCACAGGAAAAGGTCAGTTTTCATTCCAATCCCAAAGAAAGGCAATGCCAAAGAATGCTCAAACTACCACACAATTGCACTCACCTTACACACTAGCAAAGTAATGCTCAAAATTCTCCAAGCCAAGCTTCAACAGTACATAAACCATGAACTTCCAGATATTCAAGCTGGATTTAGAAAAGGCAAAGGAACCAGAGATCAAATTACCAACATCCCCTGAATCATCGAAAAAGCAAGAGAGTTCCAGAAAAATATCTACTTTTGCTTTATTGACTATGCCAAAGCCTTTGACTTGTGGATCACAACAAACTGTGGAAAATTCTTAAAAGACAAGAATACCAGACCATCTGACCTGCCTCCTGAAAAATCCGTTCACAAGTCAAGAAGCAACAGTTAGAACTGGACATGGAACAACAGACTGGTTCCAAATCGGGAAAAGAGTACATCAAGGCTGTATATTGTCACCCTGCTTATTTAACTTATATGCAGAGTACATCATGCAAAATGCTGGGCTGGATGAAGCACAAGCTGGAATCAAGATTCCCGGGAAAAATATCACTAACCTCATATATGCAGATGACGCCACTCTTATGACAGAAAGTGAAGAAGATCTAAAGAGCTTCTTGAAGAAAGTAAAAGAGAAAAGTGAAAAAGTTCACTTAATACTCAACTTTCACAAAACTAAGATAATGGGATCCAGTCCCATCACTTCATGGCTAATAGATGGGGAAACACCAAAAACAGTAACAGACTTTATTTTTCAGGGCTTCAAAATCACTGCAGATGGTGACTGCAGCCATGAATTAAAAGACTCTTGCTCTTTGGAAGAAAAGTTATGACCAACCTAGACAGCATATTAAAAAGCTGAGACATTACTTTACCAACAAAGGTCTGTCTAGTCAAAGCTATGGTTTTTCCAGTAGTCATGTATGGATGTGAGAGTTGGACTATAAAGAAAGCTGAGTGCCGAAGAATTGCTGCTTTTGAACTGTGGTGTTGGAGAAGACTCTTGAGAGTCCCTTGGACTGCAGGTGATCAAACCAGTCAGTCCTAAAGGAAATTAGTTCTAAATATTCATTGGAAGGACTGATGCTGAAGCTGAAACTCCAATACTTTTGGCCACCTGATGCAAAGAACTGACTCATTTGAAAAGACCCTGATTCTGGGAAAGATTGAAGGCAGGAAGAAAAGGAGATGACAGAGGATGAGATGGCTGGATATCATCAGAGACTTGATGGACATGAGTTTAGTAGGCTCTGGGAGTTGGTGATGGATAGGGAAGCCTGGCTTGCTACACTCCTTGGGGTTGCAAAGAATCAGACATGACTGAATGACTGAACTGAACTGAAAAATCCAGGAAAATTGATTCTATTTTTGTATCCAAACCTAACCTAGAGATTAAGCAAGTTTGCTTATAATTCAGATATGCAAGGATTTATAATATTTAAACCTTAAACATGTTACACTTAAAATCCTAAATAGTTAAAGCTGCTAAGAGACCAGTGTTTTGAATAACTTCCCCACTTTAGAAATTATTAGTTTCTTATACTAGGTAGAGAAAATACAACTTAAGAAATCCCTGGCAGTTCTCACTGGGCACTAGGTTTTTAAAGATCAGGAAAGGAAAACAGAGCTTGGATAAACTAGATGGAGAAAGCACTGCCACTTACCACTCCCACTGTCTACTCCTTCATGCTCCCCTTTCTGGGAACATGCATTTTGGATTTGATATCGAATCCAATCGGCCATATTGTGCTTTGTGTACTTGCTGAAGTCTTTTGTCCCTTAAAACTCATACAGATCTGTGAAATTTTAAAGAATACAGTTCAGTTCAGTTCCCCTCAGTTCAGTTGCTCAGTCATGTCCGACTCTTTGCGACCCCATGAATCGCAGCACACCAGGCCTCTCTGTCCATCACCAACTCCCGGAGTTCACTCAGATTCATGTCCATCGAGTCAGTGATGCCATCCAGCCATCTCATCCTCTGTCATCCCCTTCTCCTCCTGCCCCCAATCCCTCCCAGCATCAAAGTCTTTTCCAATGAGTCAACTCTTCGCATGAGGTGGCCAAAGTCCTGAAGTTAGCTTTAGCATCATTCCTTCCAAAGAAATCCCAATGGAGTTTCAAATCCTACTCACAGCGGCCTCAACCCCCCAACTAGTGAAACTAGGTATCACACATGTAACAATGTATGAAACAGAATGGTGCACACAATTTCACAAGCTTCCAATAATTCAAAATTGGAGAAGGAAATGGCAACCCACTCCAGTGTTCTTGCCTGGAGAATCCCAGGGACAGGGGAGCCAGGTGGGCTGCCATCTATGGGGTCGCACAGAGTTGGACACAACTGAAGCGACTTAGCAGCAGCAGAAGCAATAATTCAAAACATTTGTAAATTTCATTTTTCCTGCACACTGCCAGTATTCACAGCAAATTAAATTTTCATTCAGTTGCTCTGCTAGGAAGCATAATAAAACAAGACTGGGCATGAACCGAAGTGGCTTCTTTTTTATTTTTTCTTACTATTTCAGTGTTCTAAATGGAGTGGTTTTCTGTCAATTACCATTATGGCTTTACCTGATTCTAGGACCAACTGTGGTCAACCTTGTTACTTCACAGTCTCCTCCCCAAAGTCCATGTCTCTCATAACCCAGACAGCCCCAGAGTCTCTGCAGGGGACAGCTCCAGTAGCCCAGTGGGTCACAGAGAGGAGGCTCTTTTTTAATCTGAGCAGTGACCCCACCATGTGAGTTTTGGTGGGGCATCTGCCGCCAAAATTCTTCTGTATGGTGCCCTCTCTATAAATCTAATCCTCCTGCTGTCTCCTTTTGCAAAGAAACTCTAGGAAAATAAGTATCAGAAACAATGTTGCTTTTTAGACTCAAAGTGACATATTTTCTTATACAGCATAAACATTAGTGATAGAATTAATGACTTTTGAGCAATAACTATCTATAAGGCACTGTGCTAAGTGTCTGCTAAGTCACTTCAGTCATGTCCGACTCTGTGCGACCCCAGAGATGGCAGCCCACCAGGCTCCCCCGTCCCTGGGATTCTCCAGGCAAGAACACTGGAGTGGGTTGCCATTTCCTTCTCCAATGCATGAAAGTGAAAAGTGAAAGGGAAGTTGCTCAGTCGTGTCTGACTCTTCGCAACCCCATGGACCGCAGCCTACCAGGCTCCTCTGTCCATGGGATTTTCCAGGCAAGAGTGCTAAGTGTCTAGGAGACCTTATATCATTCCACCATCTTGACAATTCTGTGATATAGGTAGATATAATAAGCATTTCCCAAAAACTTAAAACGTCTCAGGGAAGCCTGAATCTCCAAAGTACACAGCCATATGGTACAAGGTCTATAACCTGAACACAAAGCTGTCTGGCTCCAAAGCCTTGAACTCTTAACTATAAGTCACTTCTAAACCATGGTAACAATACACTGATTTAAAGCAGAATCTAGTACCAAACACTCACTATTATGAATCATGAACCTCAATGGGTCATTAATGAAGAAACTTTAAAATTCTCTTTATGTAAAACCAAACAAATACATTATCATTAGTAATCACAATACTCATCTTAAGACTTCTAAGCCATGGACTTCACACTGCCAGTATGCACTGGAAATAAGAATATAAATCCCATCACAATGTTAATACAATGCTACATGAAACCAGAGCTTATGGATCACATAAAGCAAATTAGAGCTCTCTCATCATCCCTATAAAATGGAATAAGGAATGATTAGCTCCCTAACCATTCCATTTTCTCAACAGATCTTACCACACATTATTATGTTTTTAACATTTCCTGAGATTTTGGGGATACGCAGGAATAGGTATGGCTCCTGTCTTACTAATGACCTAATAGAAGAGATAAGTCAAATGTCCAGGTTTGATACCAGTGCAACGATGCACATGCTAGTTGAGTCAAAGATGCAATAGGAGGTCAGCAGAGAGACAGACAAAGCCCTCAGTTTCCTGGACATGGGATTTTAGGAGTAGAGGATAGAGGTGGAAGGCAAAAGGAAAATAATCTTGCATAAGTAGACCTGGGCAAGATATATATAGGAGGCCATTAGTATGGCTGGAGTTGAGAATTCAAGTGTTTATGTTGGAGATTCACAGTGAGAAGTTTCAAAATAAAGCATGGAAAAAGTGAAAGTGAAAGTCACTTAGTTGTGTCCAACTCTTTGTGACCCCATGCACTATACAGTCCATAGAATTCTCCAGGCTAGAATACTGGAGTGGGTAGCCTTTCCCTTCTCCAGAGTATGTTCCCAACCCAGGTACTGAACCCAGGCCTCCTGTGTTGTAGGCAGATTCTTACCAGCTGAGCCACAAGGGAAGCCCAAGAATACTCGAGTGGGTAACCTATCCCTTCTCCAGAGGATCTTCCCAACCCAAGAATCGAACCAGGGTCTCCTGCATTGCAGGCAGATTCTTTACCAACTGAACTATCAGGGAAGCCCAGAGCCTGGGGGCAAATTGCAAAGTCTTACATGACACATGCTGAGAAATTTAGACTAGGTTTATAATTCATGGTGAGAGGGAGGTTGTAGATGTTGCAGCAGAGAACTGATATGATGAAAACAGTTTTATAAGATTAGTCTGGCAGCAATGTTTAGAATGTGCTGAAGATCCCAGAGAACAAAACCAGGAAGACCTGTTTGGAGACAACTGCAAGCAACTAAATATGAGGTGAAGTCCAAAGAAGGAAAATGAAGAGAATGCAGTGACAGGATGGCAGTGGTAATTCTCTGTTTACCGGTCCTCTTCCATCTTCCTCCTCCTGGATACACATTCCCCATTTCATTGTGGACTATCAGCTATAAGCAGAAAGAAATGCAAACTTCACATTTTTTTTTTTCTGTTTCAGGGAACCAGAAGCTACATGTTGAGATGATAGAGCACCAGATGGTAACAGAGTGAATCCCCAAGTCACTGCTTAAAGGGAGCTGCCTTGGAGAACCATAGTGCAGACGGCACATTTTGCAAGAGTAAAACTAGACTTATTTGTGCTAAGCTATTGGTGTTCTAGGGTTTGTTACTCAAACACATCCTAATCTCTTCTTACTAATACAAAGATGACAGTGTCAGAATTGATAGTTGAACCCAGAGATGGTGAGGACGCTGGCCTTGGGAGCAAACCTAGAAATAGGTAGAAGCTGGAATTTGCCAGTGACTTACATTACTTTGCTAACTACATTTAAGGGATACTTGTAGTCCCAGGGTTAAATTAGAAGTTTGGGATTAGCAGGTTTGCTGTGCTGTTCCAGCTAGGCTTCTCTGCCCATGGGATTCTCCAGGCAAGAATACTGGAGTGGGTTGCCACGCCCTCTTCCAGGGGATCTTCCCAGCCAAGGGATCGAATTCAGGTCTCCCACATTGCAGGCAGATTTTTACCATCTGAGCCACCAGGCAAGCTCAAGAATACTGTAGTGTGTAGCCTATTCCTTCTCCAGGGGAACTTTCTGACCCAGAAATCAAACTGGGGTCTCCTGCATTGCAGACGGATCCATCACCAGCTAAACTACCTGGGAAGCTCTTAACAGTTACAAACTACTATGTAAATAATAGATAAACATCAAAGTCTTATTGTATAGCACAGCAAACTATATCCAATATTCTATAATAAGTCATAATGGAAAAGAAATGAAAAAGAATACACACACACACACACACACACACACACACACACACACACACAGGCTTTCCAGGTGGTGCTAGTGGTAAAGAATCCACCTGCCAATGAAGGAGATGCAAGAGACATGAGTTTGATCTCCAGGTCAGGAAGATCACCTGGAGGAGGCCGTGGCAACTTACTCCAGTATTCTTGCCTGGGCAGAGGAGTCCAGACAGAGTCCCATGGAGAGAAGAGCCCGGCTGGCTACAGTCCACAGGGTCACAAAGAGTTGGACATGACCGGAATGATTTAGCATGCTTGCACATACATGAATATATATAACTGAATCACTTTGATGTACACTAGAAATTAATACATTGTAAATCAACTATACTTCAATAA
>SJYR01001867.1:57888-68458 GCA_006410655.1 Kobus ellipsiprymnus
CCCAAAATCATAGATTTACCACTCTTAGAAAATTTCTTTTGTTTTCTGACTATATAATAGTAGAATGGCAGGGTTTCCCAGGTAGCTCAGCTTGTAGAATAGAAATGAAAGGCTGCAAGACACTCTTCAGCATATGTCAGAATGCAGGGTGTGTGTGGGCGGGGGGGTGTTGCTGAATTAAGAAAGTAGAGTTTTATCCAGCCACTCTGTTCACAACTCTATGTCCACCAGGTCACACATTCTCACACAGCATTCTGGTTGACCTACTGGCAGGTTTTCTTAAACATTATAATTACCCAGTTCCTATACCCATGGATATTTTTACTCTTGGGCTTTCTAAAAAGAAGCAGATAGGATGAAAACAACCCCAAAAGATGTTTACACTATGTTTACACTAACTCAGTTCCAACATTACTCAAGATCATGCACTGATGTTCACACATTAGCCAAGTAATCTGAGTTGCATGGTATTCCAATGTAGGAATGCAGAGCGTATGGCATACTAAGTCTATATATGGTTGACTTTTGAACAATGTAGGCAGTTAGAGGCACTGACTCTTGATTAGTATCAAAAATTCCCATGTGGTTTATAGTCAGCCCTTCCAATGCACAGTTCCTCCATATCTGAAGTTCTGCATCCGCTACGGTTTCTGTTGTAAGGTGGTGTTTATTGTTGAAACACATCTGCATATGAGTGGACCCATGCAATTCAATCGGTGTTGTTCAAGAGTCAACAGTACACATTTTCTTCCTGACAGAAGGCACCTGCAAGGCCTCTAGTAGGATTAAAAGAACAATCTGCAATAATACAATAGAATAAAGCTAAATAATCCATGTGGAAACTAACTCTGAACTTTAACCAATAGAACTAATTATGATAAAAATAACCAGACAAAGTATGATTTAAAACTTCCATCTGAAAAATGTATCTTGGACTAGATCTTTAATTTAGAGCAAGACCTGATCTGAAATAGTTCTGAAAGCCCTGGCAAATGACCTTCTCAGAATTGCTCTTGAGTGCCAGATGCCCATGCTGATTCTATGCTACACTGGCATTTTCCAAGAGGACACCTACAGATTCTCTACAGAGGACACGGATATGAAAATGCCCTATACATATCAAAATATTTAGCAGCAACATGCCACTTTGGACGACATTTTAAATTGGCTTCTTAGGGGTCTTTTGTGGGGAATATTCAAGGGGTGGGGACATCATTACAGTAACCCTGATCAGCCAAACCCAAAATGGACCTCATGTGGTCGTGAAAACTATTCGTTTTAATTCAAAATTAATTAAGTTTGAGTTAGAGCAGAAAGGGAGTGGTCCCAAAGCTTTAATTGCAGACATTCAACACAACACAGAGACCAGCATCCTAGTACTTTGGGCTTGAATTTCTGCCATCAAAACCATTAGTCAATTCAGAGACGGAGCTTGAACACTTGACTGCCTACACGCAGTCCCATCTGTTACGTGCACCATTGCCAATACACAGGCCGGTGTGCCAACGGCTCTGTGCCTCAGTATCAGTGGTTCTTACAGAGCATGCAGGATTCCTGTGTGCTTCCCCGAGCAGCATGGTATCATCTCTCCTGCTAGAAGAATCTGTCTAAACACAACACCATGAATTTACGTTTACTTTTTCCGTTCTTATTATTTTAAACTATAGGACTGTAGTACAAGGGGCTTAGGGTTCAGGTGAAGCAAAAATAATAAGGAAATACAGAACAAATGGGTTAAATATATAATTGAGAAAAAAGCAATTTATCAAAGGGAAAATAACAGGAAAAGAAAGATTGAAAGTATGGAAGGATAAGACTTAAATAAGTTTTTTTTAGACTATTTTACCTTTGCTCTAATTGATTTAGCTCCTTTGGTCTAATGATTGTTATAAGAGATAGAATTATCAATCTAAACTAGTAGTTCTTAGCAGAATAAAACTCCCTGGGGAGCTTTTAAAAACTCCAGATGTGTAGGTACCACCTGGTCCTCAGATCAATTAAATTAGAATCTCTGGGATGGAACCAGACATCAGGATTTTTTAAAGTGCTCCTGGGGATTCCAACATACAGCTGTGTTTGAGAACCACTGACTTAAATGAAAGAACAAGGCACCCGTTTTTGAGGCACTATTATCGTTTTTACCACAGAGACAGAGCTTGAACACTTGCCTCGTCCATGGTGCTAGAAAAAAAGAAATAAGCATCTCTAAATTTATATAGATGTAGAAAGACAACTTAAAAGGTTGAAAAGTTTGCCTGAGCTCACATCGCTCACAGGCAGTAGAGCAGAGGCTCAGAGACAGGACCCTATAACTGGTGGGCATTTTCACTATGACACACTGAAGTCTCTGGGCAGGATCACTGAGAGACTGGCAGAGAGGGGCATGGAGGTGAAACTTTGGACTGAGGAGAGCTCTGATAATAAACATGGCCACACATTATTTAGAAATCTGAGTTATTCCAAGGTCACCAAAACTTCCCAAATAATACTCAGTGTTATTTTTATTACAGCTTCTGATGATTGTGAACCTGTTACATGTAAAACTCAGTTATTTTACATGCATGACTTCAACTCTGCATTACCCTGTGTAGGGTGGATATCAACACACTCATCTAACAGCTGATGAAAGTGAGGCTTATAAAGGTTAAATAATTTTCCCAAGGTCATATAATTTGTCAATAGCAGAGACACAGTATGAACTGGCTGTATGCTTTTCTAATTTTTATATTATGTTGCCCAAAGAAGTTAAATATTTTAACATACCTACTCTCAAGTATTAATTTACTTGAGAGTTTCATCATCAACTAAAGTCATACAATACAAGACAGGTGAACTGAAGGCAAAGATGTTTGGAGGGTGTGATAGTTGTAAAATATGTCTACCAATTCTTTGATATCCCTCACTTCAAGAGATGAAGTTTAATTTCCCTTCCCTTGAATGTGAGTTGGACTTCGTGACTTGCTTCTGATGAATAGAATATAGAAGACCTAACAGTGGTTGACTTCCATGACTCAGTAATAAAAGGCATCATTCATCCTGGGAAAACCCAGAGGCCCTATCAAAAGGGATCCTGTCAACAGTCATGTGAGTGAACCATCTTGGAAGCAGAGTTTTCAGCCTCAGTCAAGCCTCCACTTGACTACAGCCCTCTCAACAACTTGACTGCAACCTCGTGAGAGATCCTGAGCCAGAAATACTCTGCTAAACCACTCCCAAATTTCTGACCCATCGAACCTATGAAATAATGTGTTTATTTTAAGCACTAAGTTTCAGAGTTATCTGTACATAGCAAAAGATTAAACAGAAGAAGAAGAAAAACTGAAGGAGACAAATAATAAATTTCCAGATTATGGGGTTCAAAGATGCACAAGAGTGAACAATTCTGAGCACCCGGCAATACCAAGGAGGCCTGGGGTAACTGCAGGAGGACACAGGAAGGGGTTAGAGTCAAGAAAGGGTAAGGGGGCTCATAAACTATTTATAATAACTCCTTTTGAAGGAAAGAAATACTGTTTTAAGGGTGAATTCATTTTCCCAGGTTATTACAGAGTTTGACAGCACTCCGTATGATCTACTAAAAGCCACCCGAGCACCTGAAGCAATAATGTGCCATCCAAAGTCAAGTAAATTGCTCACTGGCAAGATATAACTATTGTATCATAGAATATCAAAATATGTCCCTCAGTGTGTGGAAATAGAAGGCAGGAAAGTCAAAATCATTTGCAGCAAAGTTTGTGTTTATGAAATAGGTGTGGATTTAGAAATAGTCTTCTTTGGATTACTGTATTTAATGGTTGAAACAGTAGGACTTCTAAAGTCTTTTTGCTATTTTGCATAGTTCAGTAAGACAAGTCATGTGACTATGATGTTATTAATATGGACAGCATTTACCTGAGAGAAGAATTACATGTATCAGCCCTTTACCTATTTGCCTTAAGGCAAAATGTTATTTATATCTTAATAAACAACTGTGTCTACTACAAAGAGGTACAGATGTTTGAGGTTTGGCTTTTCAGTTTTCTTTGCTCAGGTTTTCAGCTAGGCAATGTCCAGATTCTAGACTCGAGCCCCCTCTGAATTCCATATACTGTGTTCTAATGAGTCTGTTAGGGAAACACTGGAGAGATAACAGTATATACTGATTTTGTTCTTGCCAGTAAATCACCTCCCCAGGTAACTGTCCTTATAATAAAAATGCCAGCTGGGTGGCAAGTTTCTATGCCAAGAAAAGGTTGTATTTTAGCCCTCTTGTGCATTCAGTACAAATTTTAAAAACACAAGGAAGAGAGGAAAATGAAATCAACTCCTGCTGGATAAAAATAATAGAAAAAAGGAAAACATAATTCGGAGACATTCTTTGTAATGCACCTCTGAAACTGTAGTTGATGCTAAAAAGGGCAGATACCTTGTGCTTCCCTAAGAAAATGAATTGATCACCCCAGTGACTGATATTCCAATCTCTGTTTGCCCAATTGGATAATAAGACTTTCTTCACTTGATTATCATTTATAATATATCCTCTTCCAAAAATGTATAGAAATGTCTGTAGCAGGAGTTCCCAAAGGTTTAAAACAAAGAGAAGATTCCTTTTTTTAATGTTTCTTACTGTCCCCACCTCCTTAGAGCTGCTAAATATTTTTGCCATGAAAGAAAGAGGAGAAAGAAGAGAAACAGAAATGGGTTAAAAAATAGAATTGGAGAAGAGGAGAAGGGAATATAAATTACCTTTTTCTTTTTTTTAAATAGTTTTGGAGAATGTTCTGGAACAGTTTTTTTCAACTTCCTACAGCTGGGGTCCTTGACTTCCAGGTATAAGCTCAATAATTTCACTATGATTAAACCTTTGTGTGGCCCCAGAAAGGATGAACTAACGAAGCTCTGGTCCAAAAATCTGTGACTGAATGTCAAATAAATCTAATGGCTATTTGGTTTCATAGCCAGGTATCTTCACCCCATTTCCAAACCCAGTCTCCACCTTGATCACTCATGATACTTGAATTCTGTGTTTTAGAATCTCAGAAGCAAGGTACTCCCTCACTTTGCCTACATCCCCACTTCCAGTGACTATAGATTTCTATTTCTCACCATTGCCTACTCATGGATTCTCCACCAACACATTGAACCCTACATTCAAAACCAGCCCATTCATTTTTCTTCTGATAATATCCTCACCTAATCAATAACCCTAACAAGTACAAACTTTCAGTAGCTAGATTTTCCCAGAAATGCTAGGATTGTCTTAACACCTCATCCCTTCCCAGGTGGCTCTAGTGATAAAGAACCCACCTTCCAATGCAGGGAGACATAAGAGATGCAGGTTCCATCCCTGGGTCAGGAAGATCCCCTGGAGATGGCATGGCAACCCACTCCAGTATTCTTGCCTGGAAAATCCCCATGGACAGAGGAACCTGGTGGGCTACAGTCCATCGGGTCACAGCGTTGGACATGACTGAAGGGACTGAGCATGCACACACGTATTAACACCTCATCTATTTCCACACCTGCATCCCATTTCCTTAATTTCAGGTATTATCCCATTTCAGACTGCCCATTCCACTTTTATTATGTCAGGCCATATATTGAGATACATTTTCCTTATCCAACATAAAGCAATGGAATGAAATGGAAAGCTTCCTTTTTTCAGAGCATACACACACGTATTAACACCTCATCTATTTCCACACCTGCATCCCATTTCCTTAATTTCAGGTATTATCCCATTTCAGACTGCCCATTCCACTTTTATTATGTCAGGCCATATATTGAGATACATTTTCCTTATCCAACATAAAGCAATGGGATGAAATGGAAAGCTTCCTTTTTTCAGGTTATAAATAGGGAAAAGCTTTTCTTCTTCACTCCATCAAACTTCAAATCCTGAGTCAAATTTGTTTGTTTTTTTAAAAATTATACTGTTTTAAAAGACAGACTTGATTGATTAATTGATTCACTAGTCTCAAACTAATCTTCAGTTGCAAATAGCAATGATGTTTCTGAGGGATGTACTGCCTCTTCAAATACCAGGTGATGGATATCTGTGCAGTTTCACCAGACCAGGAAAGTCATCACATCACTGGCTCTATTCTATATGCTCTGCTGGTTTGCTAGTTAACAGTTATACAATATTTATTTGCTTACTCTACATACAAATAGATCAAGATTGACATATAAGAGCTTAATTTCAAATGAGAAAGAAATCTTTAGGACTCAGAAAAGTATAATTTAAAAAACAACTTCTGTCTGAAAAATGACTGGTGATCCCACCTTCTCTCAGTAGTAATACCCTCTTTCTTGCATGATTCTGTTTCAAAATCAGTAGCTCACTAACTCTTTGTGCTAAAACAAAAGGTCTAGTATTAAAGACTAAAAACATCGCAAATTCAGTTTCACAATTATTTTTGTTAAACCCTCAAGTAATTCTTTTTCTTACCCCCAATTCAATAATCAAAGTCAGTTCCAGACAAAACATGTAATGCACTCACCCAAAGCATGTCCCCTTCCAATATATCAGAGACCAATGTCCCTGGGTTCCAAGGACTAACAGCTCAAAAATGTAGGATGAGAAGATTTATTACTATCATACTTGTCAGACTCAATCTCTTGCGTACAACTTCTATTATCTTCAAATTTTCATAGCTTCAATTCACTGCATCCCTACCTATGGGTTCAATTGGACCTACTTTCAGAACTAAACCAAGTTCTATGATGTGCAATGGGTCAGAGGAAGAAATCTAGGAGCAAGCCCCAGGAAATGCAAAGACTATGACGTAGAAAGTACTTAATAGGTTTGAGAACAAAAAGGAGGACATTGTGATGGGAGGGTGGAAGTCAAGGAAATATGAGATATATTATAGGTATATCTGATGGCCTGTCAGTCTGTCCTCTGGAACCTTTGAACCCACAACAAAAGGGATTTTGTGGATGTCATTAAGGATACAGATTTTAGACAGAAAATTATCGTGGATTATATAAGTGAGTTCAATTTGATCACTCAAGTCCTTAAAAGTAGACTGCCTATTAGGCTGCAGTTAAAGAGAAATGACACTACAGAAGGAAGTTCAGTGAGATAGCCACCTGCCAAGAGTAAGATGTTCTCTTATGGTTCTGAGATATAAGGGGACAAGAGAGAGACCTTGAGAGGCTAAGGGTAGTCCCACGTTGGGAGCCATCAAGGAAATAGAAACTAGTCTTCAACTGTGTGAAACTGAATTGTGCCAAAACCTTGAAGAACAAGAAAAACAGATCATTTGTTAATCTTAGTCTATTAACATTATTGTGATGCTCACATAAGTGTTTGTAATATATAAGGCTCAAATGAGATATGTGAGAAAGAGGGGAAAAGAAGTTGAACAGGAGAGAGGGAGACAGTAGTGAGAGGATTTTTAAAACCACAGAATGCTACACAAATATATTTGTGTCATTTAACTTATATTCAGAGTACATCATCTGAAATGCAAGTCCAGATGAATCACAAGCTGGAATTAAGATTGCCAGGCAAAATATCAATAACCACAGATATGCAGATGATACCACTCTAATGGCAAAAAGTGAAAAGAATTAAAGAGCCTCTTGATGAGGGTGAAGAGGAGAGTGAAAAAACTGGCTTAAAATAACTGGAAGAAAACTAAGATCATGGCATTTGGTCCCAACACTTCAAGGCAAATAGAAGGGGAAAACATGGAAGCAATGACAGATTTTCTTTCTCTTGGATCCAAAATCACCATGGATGGTAACTGCAGCCATGAAATTCAAAGACTCGCTCTTTGGAAGGAAAGCTATAACAAACCTAAACAGCATATTAAAAAGTAGAGACATCAACTTGCCAAAAAAAAGGCCTATATAGTCAGAACTATGGTTTTTGCAATAGTCATTTCAGGTGTGTGAGTTGGACCATAAAGAAGGCTGAGTGCCAAAGAACTGATGCTTTTGAATCGTGGTGCTAGAGAAGACTGTTAGAGTCCCTTGGACAGCAAGGGGATCAAACCAGTCAATTGTGGGGCCTTAAATGGGAAACCTTGAAAAAGAAAAAGGCTAGCATTGCACATGGAAACTAAGATGGCACCTGGTGGAAGAGATGGGGGCGTAGTCTATGTTGTTTGTCAAAACTTATGATTGGCTCTCTTGATTTCCATGCACACAGACAGTGTGTGATCACCATAGACTCCTGTTATAATGATGGCACATGATGATTTAACCTTTAACGTGATTGGTGTAACTATGGAAAGTCCCTCATAAACCCCTCCCCGCTTCCCTTTATAAGCAGGGAGTTTGTAACAATAAAGCAGAACCGCACTAGACGGGACCCCTGTCGTGTCTGATTGTCTCTCGCTCGCCGAGGGGCTGGGTTGGCGGACAGCAGGCTCACCTTTCCTCGGGACCCCTCAGCTCTTTGAGGGAAGTTCCACTGCCTCTCTCTCTTTCTGCGGAGCGCTCCCCGCAGAAACTGGCGCCCAACGTGGGGCACGCGAAGCAGACGGACGGAGGTGGTGACACCGTGTGGCTCTGAAAGAAGGAGCAACGAGGGACTCTAGGCTGGTCGCAGCACGGAGCTCCCCTTGAGGAATATCGCCCGAGGTAATCCGGACTTCAAGGTGGGCCCCCCTCCTCTTTGAGGGAAGTAGCACAAAACTCTGACTTTTCTTCCTTCTGATCTGTCCTTAATTCCTTTTTTTCGGGAGTTTCAGTGAACAGGCGAACGGTTGCAGAGATAATTGATGAGTCCCGGCTAGGGCTACACTCTGGCAGACTCTGAAGGCCCTGCAACAAGTGAGCCTCAGTAACTAGAGCCCAACCGGGTGAAACTCTCCTTTAAACATTCTTAACTGAGGACGTGGCCTAAAATCTTCCCTGTGGGCACGGGTCAGGCACTTAAAAGCCATTAGGGCGCCTGCCACTTGAAGACTCCCGTGACAGGATAAGGGGGTCACGGAACGGGCTAGAAACCTCTAGGGTGCCCGCCCCCAGCAAGAAAACTTCCGTGCAACGACGCAGGCACATAGTTTCAAAAGCATACCACAAGCCCAACTTTCTGGCCGCCACCACTCCCGGTAGGAATTTTGGTGGTTGTCCTCAGTGACTTTTCTTTCTATTCTCTCTTGGCAACATGGGAAATAACATTGGTAAATCTGATGAGCCCGCACTCAGGGCACTGAGATATATGCTCATAAGCAGGGGACTTGAAATTTCTGACGCTCAGGCCATTAAGGTCTGGGGGACCATTGTACGGTTGGCCCCCTGGGTTGCTTCAGCCAATCTGTTCTCTTGGGACACTTGGGATAGAATACAAACCCTTGATAGGCAGCAAGAGGCTCAATATGATGAGGAGCCCCCCTTATGGTTCTGTCTGACCATTTCAGCCCTCAAGCTCTGCTTTGCACGGAGTGAGGAGCATGTCACTGATATGGGTACCCCCAATTCAAAGTCAGAAAAACAATGGGAAAAATTTGACGAAGAACAAGTCACGTCGGACCAAAATATAGCAAAAGAGACTGTAGGGAATAAAGACTCTAGAGCGAATAGTGGGCCATGGGAGCCTTTTGGGGATGATAAAGGGGTGGAAGAAAATAGAGACCCCTCTGATGCCTCGGGACAGGGAGTCCAGGGGAAAGATCTGTGCCCCTCCCTGCCTCCCCCATTTGAGGAAGTTTTGGGAGCACCTTGGGTGGGAAAGACAATGAGGTCACCCTGGAAAGGGAAAACCAACCCCGGAGACCCTTGGGGATTCCTACCGCCCTTTATCAGCCCAACTCAAACCTTTCCTGTAAACGTTAACCCGGCGGGGAATAGGCCGGCAGCCTGGTAGCCCTGGGAGGCCAGTGATTTAAAAGAACTCAAAAAGGCAGTGGCAGAGGATGGCCCAAACTCCCCGTGGGCAAAAACTATTCTCTAGGGCCTGGCTCATCAACCTTGTATGACCCAAGACTGGAAGATGCTGTGTAAGGCAGTGCTCCCCAGCAACACCTATATCAAGTGGTGTGCCTTTTTTAAGAAAGGATGTCATGCTCAGGCGAAAAAAAAATCAAGCTACCAACCCTGCTATCCCGGTGACTTTTGGGATGTTGTCAGGGATGGCAGATCAATGGAGTACGGGACCTCAACAGGCCACCATCCCTGCTCCTTATACAGATCAGGTACGGGCCATATGCCTGGCCACCTAGATTAGAGGGCGCCCCAACTATTTCTCTTTAAGCCTATGCCAGATGCCCTCAGTGTTTTTACTGATGGAAGAAAAAATGGTGCAGCAGCTGTCGTGTTCCGGCCGCCACAACAGTCACAACAGCCAGATCAACAAATACGAAAATATTTTGGGCCTTGTGAGGGGTCTGCACAGTTTAAAAAATTATTTGCTGCTGTTATAGCACTCGCAAAAGTCCCTGAACCTATGAATCTGTTTTCTGACAGTCTTTATGTAGTAACCTTGCTTCCAGGATTGCTAAATTCTCACATATGGCTAGATAACAATCCTATTACCCCCCTTATGATACAAGCCCGTACCCTGTTACTTGAACGGGTTAATCCCATTTATGTACACCATCTTAGGGGTCATCAAAATTTACCTGGATTACTTTCA
>SJYR01001867.1:69251-99775 GCA_006410655.1 Kobus ellipsiprymnus
TGGAAAAGGAGCCCCACGTTGGGCACCCACAAAACCCCTGGATTTATTTAGCCCTTCAAGAGATTAATGGAGACATATAGATAAAAAGAGTTCTAGCTGCCCATCATCTAGAGAGATTCCGCCTAGCCCCCAAGAGGTGGCTGGATAGCCAATGACGGGTAAGACCCTCAGAGGAGGGCAACCTAAGACAGGCACAGCCACGAGAGGGGCTGGCGAGGCTGGAGGTTGGCCCCCTACAGCTTTACGCCTTGCTCTACAGAGCATCAATACAAATGTCTCAGGGGCTTAAATAAAAAAGGGGGAGATGTGGGGCCCTAAATGGGAAACCTTGAAAAAGAAAAAGGCTAGCATTGCGGATGGAAACTAAGATGGCGCCTGGCGGAAGAGATGGGGGCGTAGTCTATGTTGTTTGTCAAAACTTATGATTGGCTCTCTTGATTTCCATGCACATAGACAGCGCGTGATCACCATAGACTCCTGTTATAATAATGGCACATGACGATTTGACCTTTAACGTGATTGGTGTAACTATGGAAAGTCCCTCGTAAACCCCTCCCCACTTGCCTTTATAAGCAGGGAGTTTGTAACAATAAAGCGGAACCACACTAGAAGGAACCCCTGTCACGTCTGATTGTCTCTCGCTCGCCAAGGGGCTGGGTTGGCGGACAGCAGGCTCACCTTTCCTCAGGACCCATCAGCTCTTTGAGGGAAGTTCCACTGCCTCTCTTTCTTTCTGCGGAGCGCTCCCCACAGTCAATCTCAAAGGAAATCAACACTGAATATTCATTGGAAGGACAGAAACTAATCTGAAGCTCCAATACTTTGGCCACCTGATGTGAAGAGCCATCTCATTGGAAAAGACCCTGGTGCTGGGAGTGATTGAAGGCAAAAGGAGGAGGCACAACAGAGAATGAGATGGTTGGATGGCATCACTGACTCAATGGACATGAGTTTGAGCAAACTCTGGGAGATAGTGAAGGATAGGGAAGCCTAGAGTGCTGAAGTCCATGGGGTCGCAAAGAGTTGGACACAAATTAGTAAACGACAACAGAAACAAGGTCACTACTAAATTATACAAAGAAGTTTCCATTTCATTACAGCCCCTGGACTAGATATTTTGGGTTCATATTTTCTGAGATTCCACAAATTGCCATATCACAGTACAGAAAGTTCAGACGAGTGAAAAAGCACTAGATTGGATATTCAGAGGCCTGTGGTTTAGTCTCAGATCTGCTATTGCCAAACATGAAAGTTTGCACATGTCCCTACACCTCTCTGATTTATATTGATTTATGGCTTTGTACATTGTATAAAAATATCAAGAGCAACATGTTAAAAATAACAAAATTATGATATTTATTTTTATAACAGAAATAATCGCAGCTCCTTTCCATCTTTTATTTAAAAGATTAGAACCCTTATTTAAGGAAAGGAGAAGAAAAGCCTTAAGTACAATGGCAACTAAAATGGCAACTCAACAAGGTGAAATTGCTTCCAAAGCACTGATCTTTTAATTAGAGAGAATGTCAAAACGCAATCTGTTCTCTTAGCTTCATTATTTTGAATCTGTTTCTGTTTCCCAATAAACTGAAGAAATAAACAGTGATTTTTAAAATTAATTATGTAGTGCAATTTTCCTCCAGGAAAACCAATATAGCTTAATTTTCATTAACTATATTGTAAATTGCATTACTCTTTTGGAAAACATTCAAGAGTGCTTTTATTTATAAACCAATAGATGAGAAGAGTAATACATTTAGATTGTGTCTGGCCACTTCCAAGGGGGGTTTCTTGTTTGAAAAAACTAAATAGAAATCAACAATGGTATTGTTCCTTCTAAACTTTTTAAAATGAAAAACTACTCAATATATCCTTAAATCCAGAAATAGTGGCAGCCAGGGTAAAACTGCAGAATTCAGGATGCTAATTAGCTAACCATGACTGTATATATAATGAAGATATTAAGCTTTCTCTAAGAACATTGCAACTTGAAATTCAAATAACTAACGTTACAGGATAATTGGGAAATATGATTAACTGATTTAAACACTACTGAAAATGCAGCACAATTCCCTTTCAAAAGGAAGAACAAACATATTCTACAGACAAATGCCAAAATCAGAATTAGCATGTAGTCAAGAAAGGAGGTGACTAAGAGTACATGGTAACCATTTTGAATAAATCACTTTAAAGGGAGTCACAGTGTGAATGAGGATAATTATATGGCTCTCAACTTGGCTCATGTTTTTTTCTCTTTCAATTGCAAATCCCCTCAACTGTCAAGTTTAGTTGTCTCTTTGAGATGTTACTATACTTGGTAACAGATAAATTGGCTTTTCTGTGAGTTTTATAATGGTATTAGCTCACACAATAAAGACATTAAGCTTAGGTGAGGAAAGGCTTGACCCTAAGGTGCTTGCATGCAGCTTTCTATTGCAGAAAATCTTTACAAAGCTCATTGGAAGATTTGAAAAGACATCAGAAAATAATCTGAAATTCAGAAGTATCTGAGATATCCTATACATTTTCATGGCTGCACTGACTGTATTTAAATAGTGCATGCATGCTCAGTCCTGTCAGACTCTTTGTGACCCCCAGGACTGTAGCCTGCCAGGTTCCTCTGTCCTTGGAATTTTCCAGGCAAGAATACTGGAGTGGGTTGTCATTTCCTCCTCCAGGGCATATTCTTGACCCAGGGATCAAACCCAAATCTCCTTCATAGAAGGTGGATTCTTAATCATTGAGCCATCTGGGAAGCCCCTGTTTATATAGAAGAGTAAATAAATAAACAAACAATCCCCAAGGAGAAAGTGTATTTTAACAGGGATGGCTAATCTGAGCCCTCTGGGTTCTTTTAGATTATTCCAAATAATTACATATAACCAGCCTAATATTCAGGATATCAAGAACAAAAATAATTTCATGAATCAGTGTAAAGATAGATTAATGTGCAAACATTCTGGAGGAGATGGTCAAGAGACTACTGCAAAATATTTCAAAATAGAAAACTAATTGAGCAGAACTATAAACAAGCAATAGGAAGAATAAACATCATAATCAATTTGTCTGACAGGAATTTATACTTATAACTGCAAGACAGCTATAGTGACTTGTATTTACCTTACTGGTTGCTAATCAGAGTGATGATGATAAAGGCTATGAAATGCAAGACTTCTGGGATAAGATTAGAGAATTAAACTTATTCAATCCAAGAAAATAATGGAGGGAAAAATAGGGGAAATCTTATATGCTAGAATTTAATGCAAGGTAGATCATTTCAATAGTGAATGAAAATTTCCAATTATTTTGCTGTAAGAATACATAACTAGTTCTTCTGATTTGACATAGGTATGACTAAAGGATCATGGTCAATCAAAACTAAATCCAGAGAACAAGATGGTGGAGGAGTAGGTGGACGTGGAATACATCTCTCTCCAGAGATACGTCAGGAATACACCTTCAGATACAGAAGTGTATGTAGAACACCAGCCGAGAGCAAACAGGAGTACCTGACCAGAGGAAAAGAATATATAGAACCATGCAAAACTCCGTAGGATGAAGGAACTAGGGGAGAAAAACAGAAGTGTTAGTAGGATTGGACCTGCCTTCAGCTGAACTGAAGCAGGGGCCAATCCCCACATTAGGGCAATGGTCTGAGTCAGAGGAGAAACATTTAAGGCTATGAGTGAAACAACTGATCTATGGCAGCCTAAATGGAATGAGAATCAGAGAGTCCTTGCACAGCCATACATACCCCAGATAGGGACAAGGGTCCCCTGGAAGGTGCAGCGGCTGGGAGCTGGAGTTTGGGGAGTGTGGAGTGATACCAGGGTGAAGGCTGCTATTGACTGCAGAGAGATGGATTGAGAGGATGTGAGGGAGAAGACTGTGATGGGAAATGCCAGTGGAAGGAAGCCAGGCAGCCATGGATATAAGGCAATACTGCTGAGTCATGTGTAGGGGTTAGAGCCATCACCATAGCCTCTCTCTCCCCACATGCCAGCATTAGCAGGTGAACAATAGATAGGCTGGCCCGTCAAAGGCCTGATGCACTGAACTACCCAGCAGGACCCCACCCAGGGTGCTCCTTTAAGTGACTGATCCAAGAACTAAAGAGTAGGACCCCAGCCAGGGGTGCCCCTCTATGTGCCTGACATGCTGAACAACAGAGAAGGAGCTGAGGCAAGGGAGCCCTCTAAGTGCCTGAATGGGCTGAGATAAAGACTGGCCAAAGAGGTCTTCTGATTGCCAGCTACAAGGGGCTCAAAAAAGTCTCTGATAGGGCAGTAACTCCTGTGCTGGAAGCAGTCCAGTCCGTGTCCCTGCACACTTGGCACTGCCAGGGTCCCCACAAGCCAAGCAGCTGTGCCACCTTCACCTCAACTTCACTGGGGCAGAGCTGCCACAGGCAAAAAAAGTCTTGTGTCTATGCGCACAGGGTCATTTTGGTAGTGTCCAACTCTTTGCGACCCTGTAGACTGTGGCCTGCCGGGCTTCTCAGTCAAAGAAGGGGGTTATCCAGGCAAGAATACTGGAGTCTATTGGCCAATACTGGTTTCCATACCCTTCTAGAGCACTGTTTCTTGCCGCCCTAGCCACCAACTCCCCTGAGTAGCTGGAGCTGCTAGAATCCCTGTGACCCAAGCAGCTGCACCACCTCCACACCTGGCCCTCATGGGCCAAACCCAAGTCCTCCAGGGCAGCCTCAGGAGCAAATCCCTGTGGGCAACCCTGGAGCAGAGGTGGAAATAAAACCACAGTTGAAACCCAGGGGCAGTGTGGCTAAGGAAGAAGACCTAAAACCTTCCCACCAGCTGTACAAGCTGCAGATTAAAGCCACACAATCAACTAGGCAAGCTCTGTTTCTATGGAATATATAAAAGGTCATTGAGAGCTCCCACAAAAGAAAATGCACTCGTTCTGATAGCTGTGGACCCTGGAGGCGAGAACACCTAGGAGTAGGACCAGATTAGAATCTGAGCTGTCCCTAAAGCAGGTCCAGAGATGAACACAGTGGAGAGCTTCCTAGGGAGGTGAGGTGGACTGTGACTACCAGTGAGGGAAAGGACTCTCGCAGCAGTGACTCAAGCAAAACATTTCTTATTCTTATGTTTTGACTTACTTTGTAGATTATTTTCATTTTTTTCTTTTTTGGTCTCCGCCCCCGCCAAAACCCCCATTGTAGTTGTCAGTTTTATTGGCACTATGAAATCTAATTAAACTTTTGAGCTTTTTTTTCTCAGTCACATTTTATATTGCTGTTATAAACCTCTGCCTATATGTTGGGCTTTTGCAGTTCTATGGAGTTTTCCTTTTTTTCTTTTCTTTTTTTAAGTTTAATTTTTAAACCTATTATATTTTTTCTACATTTATTCCTTTGTTTCCCGTTCCTGCTGTTCTTTGCCCCTTGCAGTTAAACTTTAATGTATATAAATCTTCTTCATCTACCTCTATTTAATTTTGCATATCTATTATTTCTTTCTTTTCTTTCCTCTCAACATATTTGTTAGTTTTATTTTCATTGCTTTATTCCCCAATTGGCAACTTGCTCTAGTTTTCTTTTCCAGTTTGTGCTTTAGTTAGTTTTGTTCTGGTAGATATAACTTTTGGTTTCCTTTGTTCACCAGATTTGTCTATTGTACTTTATTTTTGTTGGACTGTTTTGATTTTGCTTGTGGGTGTATATGTATATATGTATATTCAGTCACACTTTTAATTGTTGTTATAAACATCTGCCTCTATGTTGGGCTTTTGCAGTTCTGTGGAGTTTTCTTTTCTTTTTTTCTTTTTTCTTTCTTCTTCCATTTTTTTCTTTTCTTTTAATAATTTTAAATTTTAATTTTTAAAAACCTATTATATTTTTTCTACATTTATTCCTTTGTTTCCCTTTCCTACTGTTCTTTGCCCCTTGCAGTTAATCTTTAATGTATATAAATCTTTATTTTCCTCTATTTAACTTTGCATATCTATTATTTCTTTCCTTTCCTCTCAACATATTTGTTAGTTTTGTTTTCATTGCTTTACTCTTCACTTGGCACCTTGCTTTAGTTTTGTTTTCCAGTTTGTGCTTTACTTAGTTTTATTCTTAACTGGTAAATATAATTTTTTATTTACTTTGTTCTCCAGGTCAATCTACTCTATTTCTGTTGGACTGTTTTCACTTTGCTCAAGGGTATATATGTATGTGTGTATATTCCATTATTTTAAGTATTATTTGCCTAATTTGGTAAGTGCCATTTGTCTGGGGTTCATCTTTGGTTTCTCATTCTGGATATTTCTTTTAATCTCACTTAACTGTAACAAACCACTTCTGGAATTTCCTTTCCTGACCAGAGATTGAGCCCTGAGCCTTTGGAGTGGGAGCATTAACTCCAAGATCCCAGACTACCAGAAAACTAACCCTAGGGAGTCTCAAATAATGAAAACTCACACAAAGGAAACCACTTGAATACAAGACCTGGCATCAACCAACAACCAGCAGCACACTGTGCAGGGTGCCTCATCTAAACAACAAACAACCCCAAATTACCAACTCAACCATCAGCAGACAGGATTACCACCTCACTCAGCCTTGCCCATCAGAGGAATAACAAACAAACGAAAACGGATCACAAATCTCACCCTATAGGAAGCTTACACAAACCACTGGACCAAACTTAGGAGGGCAGAAACCAAAAGGAAGAAAGAATCCAACCTTGAAGCTGGGGGAAAAGAGATCTCAAAATTAAGTTAAAAAACAATAATAATAATGAAAAAGCAGAGAAATACTACACACGTGAAAGAACAAACTAGAAACACAGAAGTTCAAATAAATGAGGAAACAGGCAAACTACCTGAAAAATAATTCAGAATAATGATAGTAAAGATGATCAAAAACCTTGAAAACAAAACAGATAAAATGCAAGAATTAATTAACAAAGGCCTAGAATTAAAGAATAAACAACATACAGAGACAAACAACACAATTACTGAAATTAAAAATACTCTAGAAGGAATCAATAGCAGAATATCTGAATCAGAAGAACAAATCAGTGAACTGAATGATAAAATGGTGGAAATGACTTCTGTAGAGCAGAATAAAATAAAAAAGAATGAAAAGAGCTGAGGATAGTCTCAGAGACCTCTGGAAAAATATCAAACACACAAACATTTGAATTATAGGGGTCCCAGTAGAGGAAGAGAAAAAGGAAAAGTATGAGAAAATTTTTGATGTTATTATAGATGAAAATGTCCCCAACATGGAAAAGGAAATAGTCAGTTAAATCCAAGAGGCACAAAGAGTCCCATACAGGATAAACTCAAGCAGAAACATGTCAAGAGACATACTAATCAAACGAACAAAGACTAAACACAAAGAAAGAATATTAAAAGTAGCAAGGGAGAAACAACAAGTAACATACAAGGGAAACCCCATAAGCTTAACAGCTGATCTTTCAGCAGAAATTCTGCAGGCCAGAAGGGAATGGCAAGATATATTTGAAGTACTGAAAGGGAAAAATCTACAACCAAGATTACAGTAACAGGCAAGGATCTTATTCAAAATTGATGGAGAAATCAAAAGTTTTTCAGACAAGCAAAAGTTAAGAGAATTCAGTACCACCAAACCAGCTTTACAACAAATGTTAAAGGGACTTATATAGTCAAGAAATATAAGAGAAGAAACAAGTTCTATGAAATCAACCCCAAACAATTAAGAAAATGTCGATAAGAATATATATATATATATATATATATATATATATAATTACTTTAAATGTAAATGGATTAAATGCTCCAACCAAAAGATAAAGATTGCCTAAATGGATACAAAAACATGACCCGTATATATGCTATCTACAAGACCCACTTCAGACCTAAAGACACATATAGACTGAAAGTGAGAGGATGGAAAAATATAGTCCATGCAAATGGGAAGCAAAAGAGAGCTGGAGTAGCAATCCTCATATCAGACAAAATAGACCTTAAACTAAAGAAGATTACAAGAGATAAAGAAGGACACTACCTAATGATCAAGGCATGAATCCAAGAGGAAGATATAGCAATTGTAAATATCTATGCACCCAACATAGAAGCACCGCAGTACATAAGACAAACTCTAACAGACACAAAGGAGAAATTGACAGTAACACAATAATAGTAGGAGACTTTAACACCTCACTCAGAACAATAGACAGATCATCAAAACAGAAAATTAATAAACACAAGTCTTAAATGATACATTATATGAGATGGATCTCATTGATATCTTCAGGACATTCTATCCAAATGCAAAAGAATACACTTTCTTCTCAAGCACACATGGAACATTCTCCAGGATAGACCACATCTTGGGTCACAAATCAAACCTCAGTTAATTTAAGAAACTTGAAATTATATCAAGCCTCTTCTCCAACCACAATGCTATGAGACTAGATATCAATGACAAGAAAAAAACTATGAGAAACACAAACACATGGAGATTAAACAACACGTCTCTAAACAACCAAAAAGTTACTGAAGAAATCAAAAGGGAAATCAAAAACTTTCTAGAAACAAATGAAAACACAACTCAAAATCTATGGGATGCAGCAAAAGCAGTTCTAAGAGGGAAGTTTATAGCAATACAATCCTACTGAAAGAAACAAGAAAAACATCAAATAGACAACCTAATTTTACACCTAGAACAACTGGGAAAAGAAGAACAAAAGAAACCCAAAAATAGCAGAAGGAAAAAATCATAATGATCCAAGCAGAAGTAAATGAAAAAGAAATGAAGGAAACAAAGATTAATAAATCTAAAAGCTGGTTCTTTGAGAAAATAAACAAAATTGACAAGTCTTTAGCCAGACTCATCAAGAAAAGAAGAGAGAAGAATCAAATCAACAAAATTAGAAATGAAAAAAGAGAGGTTACAACAGACAATGTAGAAATACAAAGGATTATAAGATACTATTATGAACAACTATATGGAAATAAAATGGATAACCTGGAAGAAATAGACAGATTGTTAGAAAAGTTCAGTCTTCTAAGACTGAACCTGGAAGAAATTGAAATTATAAACAATCCAATTACAAGCCCTGAAATTGAAGCTGTCATCAAAAATCTCCCAAAAAAACAAAAGCCCAGGACCAGATGACTTCACAGGAGAATTTTATCAAACATTTAGAGAAGAGCTAATGCCTATCCTTCTAAAACTCTTTCCAAAAATTGCAGAGGAAGGAACTCTTCCAAACTCATTCTACAGGGCTAGCATCACCCTAATAAAAACAAAAACCAGACAAAAACAGCACAAGAAAAGAAAACATTGGGCCAATATCACTAATGAATATAGATGTAAAAATCCTCAACAAAATTTCTGCAAACAGAATTCAGAAACAAATCAAATAGCACATACACCATGATCAAGTNACAAAAACCAGACAAAAACAGCACAAGAAAAGAAAACATTGGGCCAATATCACTAATGAATATAGATGTAAAAATCCTCAACAAAATTTCTGCAAACAGAATTCAGCAACAAATCAAATAGCACATACACCGTGATCAAGTTGGGTTTATTCTAGGAATTCAAGGATTCTTTAACATATGCAAATCAATAAATGTGAAACACTGTATAACAAATTGAAAAATAAAAACCATATGATCATCTCAATAGATGCAGAAAAAGCCTTTGACAAAATTCAGCACCCATTTATGAATAAAACTCTTTAAAAAATAGGCATAGAAGGAACCTTCCCCAACATAAGAAGGCCATATATGATAAGTCTACAGCAAACATTATTCCCAATGGTGAAAAACTGAAAGCATTCCCCCTAAGATCAGGAACAAGACAAGGGTGTCCACTTTCCCTACTATTATTCAACATAGTTCTGGAAGTCCTAGCTAGAGCAACCAGAGAAGAAAAAGAAATAAAAGAAATCCAGATCAGAAAAGAGGAAGTCAAGGTCTCACTGTTTTCAGATGACATGATAATACACATAGAAAACCCTAAAGATTGTATCAGAAAATTATTAGAGCTAATCAACGAATTTAACAAAGTTGCAGGATACAAAATCAATACACAGAAATCACTTGCACTTCTATATACTAACAATGAAAAATCAAATAGAGAAGTTAAGGAATCAAACCAATTCACCATTGCAAC
Source organism: Kobus ellipsiprymnus (assembly GCA_006410655.1). NCBI lineage: Eukaryota > Metazoa > Chordata > Mammalia > Artiodactyla > Bovidae > Kobus > Kobus ellipsiprymnus. Next base: position 79,375 of record SJYR01001867.1, read on the forward strand.
AAAAAGAATTAAATATCTAGGAATAAACTTACCTAAAGAGACAAAAGAACTGGACATAGAAAATTATAAGACACTAATGAAAGAAATCAAAGATGATGTAAACAGATGGAGAAATATACCATGTTCCTGGGGAGCAAGAATTAATATTGTGAAAATGACTATACTACCAAATGCAGCCTACAGAGTCAATGTGATCCCTATCATATTAACAACAGTATTTTTCACAGAAGTAGAGCAAAAAATTTCACAATCCATATGGAAACATAAGACCCTGAAGAGCCAAATAGTCTTGTGAAAGAAGTATGGAGCTGGAAGAATAAACCTTCCTGACTTCAGATTATACTACAAAGCTACAGTCATCAAGACAGTATGGTACTAGCACAAAAACAGAAATATAAATCAATGGAACAAGATAGAAAGCCCAGAAATAAACCCCTGTACCTATGGGTACCTTATTTTTGACAAAGGAGGCAAGAATATACAATGGGGCAAAGATAGCCTCTACAATAAATTGTGCTGGGAAAACTGGACAGCTACATGTAAAAGAATGAAATGAGAAAACTTCCTAACACCATCACAAAGATAAACTCAAAATGGATTAAAGACCTAAATGTAAGAACAGAAACTATAAAACTCTTAGAGGAAAACATAGGCAGAACACTGGATGACTTAAACCAAAGCAAGATCCTCTAAGACCTACCTCCTAGAATAATGGAAATAAAAACAGAAGTAAACAAGTGGAACCTGATTAAACTTAAAAGCTTTTGCACAGCAAAGGAAACTATAAGCAAAGTGAAAAGGCAATCCTCAGAATGGGAAAAAATAATAGCAAATTAACTGACAAAGGATCAATTTCAAAAATATTCAAGCAGCTCATACAACTCAATGCCAGAAAAACAAACAACCCAATCAAAAAGTGGGAAAAAGTCCTAAGCATACATTTCTCCAAAGAAGACATATGGATGGCTAACAAACACATGAAAAGATGCTCAACATCACTCATTATTAGAGAAATGCAAATAAAAACTACAATGAGATATCACCTCACACAGGTCATAATGGCCATCATCAAAAAGTCTATAAACAATAAATGTTGGAGAGGGTGTGGAAAAAAGGGCATGCTCTTGCACTGTTGGTAGGAATATAAACTGATATAGTCACTTTGGAAGACGGTATAGAGATTCCTTAAAAAAACTAGAAATAAAACCACCATATGACCAAGCAATCCCACTCCTAGGCATATACCCTGAGGAAACCAAAACTGAAAAAGACACATGTATCCCATTGTACATTGTAGCACTATTTACAATAACTAGAACATGAAAGCAACCTAGATGTCCATCAATAGATGAATGGATAAAGCAATTGTGGTACATATACACAATAGAATATTACTCAGCCATAAAAAGGAACACATTTGAGTCAGTTCAGATGAGGTGGATGAACCTAGAACCAATTATACAGAGTGAAGTGAGTCAGAAAGAGAAAGATAAATATCGTATCTAACACATATATATGGAATCTAGAAAAATTGTACTGAAGGATTTATTTATTTATGGAGAAACAGACATAGTGTAAAGACTTATGGGGAGAGGGGAGGAGAGGGTGAGATGTATGGAAAGAGTGACATGGAAACTTACATAACCATGTGTAAAATAGATAGCCAATAGGAATTTGCTGTATGGCTCAGGAAACTCAAACAGAGGCCCTGTGTCAATCCAGATGGGGCAGGAGATGGGAGGGAGGTTCAAAAGGGAGGGGATATACATATATTTATGGCTGATTCATGTTGAGGTTTGACAGAAAACAACAAAATTCTGTAAAGAAATTATTCTTCAATTAAAAAAAAAAAAAACTATATCCAAGTGGGTCCTTTGGCAGAGCAGAAAGAAAAATTTGGAAAGATTCTTGTAATAGGGATGCTATCTTATTCATTCTTATATTCTTTGCATGTAACACTGGTGAAAAAGCTGTACGTATTTGACATATGTATACATTTTTTAATTTTATGTTTAAGTGGCATCATCTATAGTATAGAGTATATTTGCAGAATAAATTATACCAGAAAGAGAAAAATGTTATTTAATGGTACTGAAATTATTTCTAGATGAAATACATACAAACATAACAAAAAAATTAAATTAGGTACTAACTTTACTCATGAATTTACTAGTTGCTGTCATATGTTCTCAAAATAGTCTTAGAGGAAATTTATAGAAATTTAAAAATTGTTAATTTGTTAATTTTTAGAAAGAAGCTGGTTCCAGACACCGCTACTAATTTGAGCTGAGTGTTGTAAGTGAAGGAGTTTGAAAAGAACTCACGACTGATGAATAACAGAAACTACATTCTCTATTACTCTAATCAACACTATCCATAACTCTGATTTTCCATGTTTTTAAACTGTTTTTTATGTCTTCTATGAGTGTTTATTCTACTTTATCAGTTTGCCTCCCTTCATTCTTGCCCTCAAGTATGAATAAATATTACACAATGCCTAGCTTATTTAACTTATATGCAGAGTACATCATGAGAAATGCTGGACTGGAAGAAACAGAAGCTGGAATCAAGATTGCCGGGAGAAATATCAATAACCTCAGATATGCAGATGACACCACCCTTAGGGCAGAAAGTGAAGAGGAACTAAAAAGCCTCTTGATGAAAGTGAAAGAGGAGAGTGAAACAGTTGGCTTAAAGCTCAACATTCAGAAAACGAAGATCATGGCATCCGGTTCCATAACTTCATGGCAAATAGATGGGGAAACAGTGGAAACTGTCAAACTTTATTTTTTTGGGCTCCAAAATCACTACAGATGGTGACTGCAGCCATGAAATTAAAAGACACTTACTCCTTGGAAGAAAAGTTATGACCAACCCAGATAGCATATTCAAAAGCAGAGACATTACTTTGCTGACTAAGGTCCGTCTAGTCAAGGCTAAAGTAAGTCCAATGTTGGTGCTTCCTCAGAACAATTTCTATTAATTCCTTTATTTTCCTGCATGTATGCCATGGTTTACTGTTTATTTACATTTTTCACACGTTTTGTTGAAAACTGGAAATTTTGACAATTACGATATAGAATATTGGATTAAAAGATTCTCCATCATCTCCAGGGTATGTTTAGCAACTTTAATGAACTGATTTGTAGTGTCTGCATTATCTGTTGTATGCAGCCACTCACATCTTTGTTCCTTTAGCTTGTGTTCAGTTAGGGGTTGGCACAGATATCCTTAAATAACTGGGTTCAAAAAGTATCTTCAAGTCTTTGAAGACAAACTCTGGGACATACTGTTTACACACAGTTGAATGGTTTACAACTCAATTCCATTTCATGTTTGCACAAATTCTAAGTATAAGCCATAGGTAAGAGCTTAAGGCATTTTCAGGTTTTTTTGAGCATGTGCATGAGGTGACTGAGGCCATGAAATTAAAAGATGCTTACTCCTTGGAAGAAAAGTTATGACCAAACTAGATAGCATATTCAAAAGCAGAGACATTACTTTGCTGACTAAGGTCCGTCTAGTCAAGGCTATGGTTTTTCCAGTAGTCATGTATGGATGTGAGAGTTAGACTGTGAAGAAGGCTGAGCACCGAAGAATTGATGCTTTTGAACTGTGGTGTTGGAGAAGACGCTTGAGAGTCCCTTGGACTGCAAGGAGATCCAACCAGTCCATTCTGAAGGAGATCAACCCTGGGATTTCTTTGGAAGGAATGATGCTAAGGCTGAAACTCCAGTACTTTGGCCACCTCATGTGAAGAGTTGACTCATTGGAAAAGACTTTGATGCTGGGAGGGATTGGGGGCAGGAGAAGAAGGGGAAATGTGAGAGTCAGACTGTGAAGAAGGCTGAGCACCCAAGAATTGATGCTTTTGAACTGTGGTGTTGGAGAAGACTCTTGAGAGTCCCTTGGACTGCAAGGAGATCCAACCAGTCCATTCTGAAGGAGATCAGCCCATTCCTTCTTTGGAAGGAATGATGGTAAAGCTGAAACTCCACCTCATGCGAAGAGTTGACTCATTGGAAAAGACATGCTGGGAGGGATTGGGGGCTGGAGGAGCAGGGGACGACTGAGGATGAGATGGCTGGATGGCATCACTGACTCAATGGACGTGAATCTGAGTGAACTCCGGGAGTTGGTGATGGACAGGGAGGCCTGGTGTGCTGCGATTCATGGGGTCGCAAAGAGTCGGACACGACTGAGTGACTGAACTGAACAGAAGTCCAGCTTGTTTCTTCATAGACTAGATTTTTAAAAAGTCATCAAAAAGACATAAGTAAAACATAGAAACAAAAAGCAAGGACAACAATGTAAACAAAGAATTTTTGTAACCAGAAAGTTAAAAATGTATGTATATAAATAAAAATTAAACATTTAAATCTAGGGTCCTATCTATGTAATAACTGAAACATAGCCATTTTTGTCTTCATATTGTTGTGAATTTACATTTTAACAAAGACATTCATAATTCTTTTCCTGGTAATATTTATCGCTTTGATTACATTTTAGATTTTTATGGAGATTTCTTTAAAGCACAATAGGCTCAACAAAGAAAGACACAGGATTCAGCAGTTCCTGGTTTTCATATGTAATTGAAGTCAATTAACTGTGGCATCAAATAAAAAAGCCTTTTTTCCCTTGATGTAGATCTTTGCAAACTGTACTTTATGTTTATACATAGAGTAGACTATTCACTTACATTAAGATTAGAAAAATGATCGGAGCTTTGGTAAATATTGAAGAAATTCACAATAAATTTAGAAGTGGTCCATTGAGTAGCCACATTTCTGTATAATTGTGCCATCTTTGAAAGCTGGAAAGGGAAAGAGGGAAAAGTGACAGATAAAAATAAGTGAGAATGACCTGTTTGGAAGTATGGATGGTAGTGCACCATTAGAAACAAATTCAGCCTCAATTCCCTCTTTCTCTTTGGGGCTTAGAAGGGTCTAGAATTAAATATTGATCTGAGTGACCAATGACTATTTGGGTCTAAAACGCCCTTAAAGCTTTGTTCGAAATCTCACACTTTATTGTGTGATACAGGAGGCATGAACTGTGCTTTTACTTGTCATCAACCAGATACCTCTTGCAAGACTTCAGGCATCTCATCTGTCAAGCGTTGGGTATCCACAGACTTTCTGTCACAACCTTAAAGAATATTCACATTTTTTTGGTGAGGTAGATCAAAATGTATTATCACTAAAATCACTGCTGCTGCTGCTGCTAAGTCGCTTCAGTCGTGTCCGACTCTATGCGACCCCAAAGACGGCAGCCCACCAGGCTCCCCCATCCCTGGGATTCTCCAGGCAAGAACACTGGAGTGGGTTGCCACCTCCTCCAACGCAAGACAGTGAAAAGTGAAAATGAAGTCATTCAGTCGTGCCCGACTCTAGCGACCCCATGGACTGCAGCCTACCAGGCTCCTCCATCCATGGGATTTTCCAGGCAAAAGTACTGGAGTGGGGTGCCATTGCCTTCTCCGACTAAAATCACTAACATTTGTTAATTAAGTTGGGAAGATTAATTTCTAGAAATTTTTAAAATAAAATGTTCTTTCATATATTTCCTTCGACAGTGTTATTTCTTTTGGCTTCTTTCTTTTTTCTATATTCCAAAAAAGGGAGGCCGTATAATATAATCATTGATACCATCAACTCTGGAGTCTGGAGTCAGACTGTGTAGTGTGAACCCAACCCTGCCTGTTTACTACTTTTAAATCCTAGTAAAGTCACTTCATCTCTTTGTACCTGAGTTTCCTCATTTATAAAGTGGGGATAGCACAAGTGTTTCCTTATAATCAAGTCATGAGGATTAATGGAGGCACTACATATAAAACCCTAGAACAGAGCCTGCCTCAACACTGACATAAACCATAACAATTAGTAGCAACAAGTTTAGCAAAAGATTTTTAAATTTTATTTTCAAATTTAAATACTTCATGATGCTTCATAAAGAGTGCCATGACTTTCAGGTACTTTACAACTGAATATATCCTGCCTTCAAGCTCTGAATGACTATGACTATAGTATGTATGTGTGTATAGATAGATAGATAGATAGATACGTTGTTTAGTCACCAAGTCATGTCCAATTTTTTTGAGACCCCCATGGGATTCTCCAGGCAAGAATTCTGAAAGAAAAAAAAAACAACTATATATATATATATATATTAAGGGTCCTATGAAACAACACAGTTCATATGTTTGTTTCTTTGAAACTTCAATACTTACTTAGATTACATAACAAGTTGCGGAGATGGGGGTTTGGAGGGAGTTTGGCCAGATGGTAGGTACTTGGGTCACAGTTTGGTTGGTTAGTTGACTGGCTGGTTGATTTTATTAATGATACTCTTTTAGGGGTTTTTTTCTCATACAGATTTTGTAGCATATCCAATAGGTTATGTTCTGATATTAAAGAACATGTTTGATAGTAACATGGATCATAAATCATTTCTTAAATAATATTGATAAACAGTATTATTTGTGAAGGGTTGTCTTTCTAAAATATAACTCCTGCATTAACAGTTTCATGTTAAAGTTCTTTGCTTTCTGGCCTACTTCCAGAATCTTCAAGGCCACATCCAGACCCCATGGCTCAGAGTACACAGACTTCACTGATCAGAACTTTCCCCACGTGGTTCTCTAGCCTCATCTCTCTAGGTCCATGTTATCATCCCCCAGTCCATGGGAATTCATGTCTGCTCCTCCCTCTACCTGAACCCTCCTGTAGACTCTACCTTTATGCTGGCCAACTCCTACCCACTCTTTAGGACTCAGCTCAAGGCCTCTCTGGTTTTGATGTCTCTCCCGTGGGTTCCTCTGGCAGCACTCTGTGTGCACTTCCATCAGCACTTACCACTGTAGAGGAACTGTTAGTTAAGTATCTCTCTGTTAATAGATCTTAAGCTCCATTTTTATAGAATCTGTGGCTTATTAATCTTATTATCACAAGACTATTACACATACTTCTGTTAATCGCTCATTAAAAGTTGATTGACTGAATGAGATTACCTACCCTGGTTCCTGGCCCCATGTTTAAAATGTCTGCTTTTTGTAAAAATAGTTAGGAATTCTACTGAGTACTTTAAGGATGTATTTTTTCAGTGAAAGGGAGCAAGATGTTTAATCATGTAAAGTGCTAACTTTTATCAAAGAAAAGAGGGATAGGAATACACATATAGATACATCTATAATATTAAAAAAAAAAAAAAAAAGAATAAAAATGGTGTCATCCAGGGAAAAAGGACAAGGTAAATAAGCTAAAGTTCTCTGAATGTGCCTTACTTTGAAGTTTTAACTTTAGGGATGTAATAATGTTTTAAATAATCTTTAAAACAACTAATTCAAACTAAAAAAAATAATCCATAGAAATCAAAGGCAAAATGAAACAAGGGAATATAACTGTATGAACTGGTTGCTTAACCACATGCAAATTATTTTAAGTGGCATAAGCCAATAAGTTGATTATATATGCCTGGCGAGTATATCTTAATGACAATAACGACTGCAAAGAAATTTTCGGCTGTTTTAACTAGTTACATTATTAATGTTGCCCCTAAATTATTGTATATGTACAATCTTATGGAACTAAACTTCTCAGTTTAAGAAAAAAGAAATAAACATATGAAATAAAATACTTAACAAACAAAAACTTATAATCCAAAATTTGAATTGGAAATATGGAAAGTATGGAGATATCAATATAAACAAAGTATTTCTCTTAAAATCTTGCTATCAAAAAGGTCTAGAATTAGTTGTCAGTTTACAAGCTGTGAGCCTCCTCAATATCCAGATTGCGAGCTATGAACCTCATTTCCCTCAAAAGGAATCGAGATGCCTTAGTGATATGGCTGTTTCCTGGTCTGAGCTGAAAATATAAGAGTCTGGGACTGCTTGGCCTACCAGAAAGTGAGAATATATCAGTGACTATTGGAATCATTTCAAAAGGACTTGGAGGCAAAATTAAAGAGGTTCTTGTTAGCAAAAATGAGATAAGTTAAACAACAAAAAACAATAACAGCAATGAATTAAAAACTGTCAAATATGATAAGATCCATAAGGTTACAATGACAAATAACAACTTAAGAGTCATCTCCAGAGAATTTTAGAGAATCAAACTATTATTCTGAAAACTTATAATTAAAGCAAAAGAATCAAGTATTTTTCTGCTTTCCTATACAAACTGTGTCTCAACATAAATACTTGATGAAGTAAGGTTATTTTCTAGATAAGAATTCCAGTTATTAAATGAAAAAGGAATGATAGTCTCTTACTATATTGCAATACTTGTTGAAAAAATAGACCTATATAATAATTACCAGTGAAAACTAAACCATTCAGTGAAAAACTGACAGGGCACTTTTTAATGGATGAGCTAATCCAACCACATATAAACCTATGGATCAATCTTAACACCAAAAATAAAGAGAGGCATTGTGGATTTCCTAATGTGGCACAATGGGAGGGATCCAACATTCTGAATGAAGTGTTATTGCCAAAACATCAAAACTGGGTCTCATCAAATTTGTATGTCTAGATGCAGCCTAGGAAATAGGAATCAGAGGAAATTCTAAAGAGAACCATGGAGGAACATTCAGAAAAATACATGAATGTGGCAAATTCTATAGGAAAATAACCTAGTTTCTTTAATAAATACAGTATAAAGGGAAAATGGAGGTGAAAGTTTATATTTAAAGGAATTTTAGATTTATATTATGAAAATACAAAGTGAAGGTCTAGTCTGGATTCTGATCCTAAAAATCCAACCATATATGTATGCATACATGAGTATGTGTATATAAATACATATTGAATTTGATACTGATTAGTATTCGATTGCTGTTGTTTAATCACTAAGTTGTGTTCAACTCTGCAACTGCATGGATCTTCCTGACCTAGGGATTGAACTTGCATCTCCTGCATTGGCAGGCAGATTCTTTATCACTGAGCCACCAGGGAAGCCTGGTATTTGATTGGAAGTTACCAAGTTTTTACTAACTTTTTAAAATGAGACAGTGTAATAGCATCATAGCAATAATTTTTTTACAGTCCTTATTTTTCAGAGTTACATACAGGTGAATTGTGTGATGTCTGGTATTTGCTTCAAAATAGTCCATTAGGGTGGAGTGCTAAGGTAGGGGATTAATGTATAAATAAAGCTTGGTCATGTGCTAATAATAATTGTTGACCACTGAACATGGGTGATGAGTACAGTAAAGTTCATTACCTTATTCTCTCCACTTTTGTCTGTTTGGAAATTTACAAATTGGAATACTTAAAAACTAAAAATATTTTAAAAGCACAGAATTGAACACAAAAATTCCTGCTGTGGTTTTGATCATGTAGCATTGAATTTATACACAGATAAATTCAGGCTGTTGAGCCTTCCAATCTGGAAACCTATTATCCTTATCCTTTCTGTTTCTCAGTAGCATTTTTGTTGTTCTTATCATTTCACTTTTGTTTCTGTTCCCTTAGTAGGTTGTGCACGTTGCCTAAGGTAAGTCAGAGATGATATGTAGCTTGCACGAATTTTTGTTTTATTGGTTGTTTTCTTCTGTTTTACTAACAATAATCTGTTTGAAGACAAAAGGAAACAACTATTTTTGTATATCTATTTTTCATTTTTTCTGGTTACTATGTTGCTTTTCTGGTCCTACTAATTTTTTAAATTGATATCCAATTTTCAATCTAATCTAATCTATTTCTTAGACACCTCAGGTGGATAATCCATAATGAACATATAAAGAATTTGTACATTATATGTGCTGTGAACTGAACTGAAAGTTGCAGTTATTTCCTGAAATCCATATTTTGAGAGGTTTTCTATCATATAAAGCAAACAGAAACTTGTATTCTGTTTCTGCCAAAGTTGGAGCTCTCATATATAACTCATATAGGGAACTCTGAGACTAATATATCTGATGAATTTGTACAAGATTGAAGTTCTCAACTGGTCATACCACCAATTGTAATTCAGAGAACACCATCAATATCTAATAGTTGAATATCTATCCCTAACACATATTAAAATATGTGTGCCACTACCATCAGATCAGTTAAGAAAAGGCTTTCTTGATTCTTATTTTCAGGCTTATGAAATTAATATGAACTCAGATTATCTCTTGTTACAAAGTAGACATGTAGAAAACTCAGAAATTCATTAAAATTCTTGAAACTAATCTGAAAACATAAACACAAGGCCTGTGTGTGTGTGTTTTAGCATAAGAATCTATTTTGTAGAACAGTTACGTTTTTATTCCAGAAGGCATTATATTGGCTTGACTACACACAGCACATGTGGGAATTGTCTGCTTGAAAGCCTTGGCTAGAAGCTCTATCTGATGGCCTCAAATTGATTCTGATATTGAAAAGTCTAAAGGAAGTTAGTGCATACCACATGGCAGGCTGCTTGGCATAAACGGTCTAAGACACCTAATTTTCCCATGGGAAAAGACTAAAAAAAAATTGGATCAGAATTCCATATTGATTTTGCATTATAAGATAAAAACTTTTCCCTTCAGTATACTGCTTCTCACAATGACTTTAAGTGCTTTTGCTTCAACCTTAAGCCTCTGGGGTGACAATGTGACTCTATGCCAGTTTTTTGCAGCATCTAAGCTGCCAGGCACAATTACTTCTGACAACAGGTCCACATTTGTCTCAGTCAAGTTATAGTATCTGTGGACAAGGATCTTATCCAAGCTGTCACCATGGCACCTCATCTGTTTTTAAAGAATGTTTAGGATGAAAGGGTGGTGCAGGCTATCAAAGATGCCTTAAAAGTAGAATTTTAAAGATACTGACTAATAATACGCACCTGGTTTTTCACTGACCGATATGTTACAGGTGTTCACTAAGAGGTACTGGTCTTGCTGAATACTAGCTAGGTTAAATTGCATGGTTAGGTTAAATTTCAAACCATCTCTACTGAATATAACTGAGAATTTACAAAACGAATAAGGAAGTGTTCTGAATACTGCTCTGGCTAGATGTATTAATAGTTAACTATTGTAAAATCATGCACTTTTATCACCATAATTTTTCTTTGCTAGAACTGAATTAAATTCTTGCTTCTGCAGTTTGGGTCTGGATAGCTGTCATTCCTATGAAATCACATAGCACTCTGGTCGTTTTTCATGATAGCACTCACTACCCACACTGTATCAAGTGTCTCATCTTTATTCCATTCTGCATTGTAAACAATGTGAGTATAGAAATATGTCTTTTCTTTCCTCTGAATTCTCCCTCCAACACCTAGAATTGGGAACTGACACAAAATAGAGAAATAAGGACTATATCACAACCAATCTTTTAGGTCAGGTTTCACGCTGGCTTCTAAAGCTAGATTTCTTGACACCATGGGCACACTTTTTGGAAGTTACAGATATTCCAGTAAACTCCCTAATGAAAGCCCACTTAAGGCAAAAAATGCCCCCTGAGGTCATACTACGGGTAAGGAATGGAGGAGTAAACAGACCCAGATAAGGAGCTTGTCCCCAGATTGCTCTTGCACTTGTTGACAAACAACCCCAAATAAGGAGTTGTTTTTCTGTGAATACAAGGACACTGCCTTCAGACACAAATGAAAGTGCCCTCAGAGTAAAATTTCTCAGGTTGGAGGAGAATGAAGGAGCAATAAAAATCCATCTGCAACACTTTTTAGTTGAATAGAGATTGCAAATGGTGAAAAATAAACCAGTATTCTGGCTCGTTGACTCAAAAGTTGAGCATTTATCATACTTGGTACATACATTGCCCTTATACTTGAGTGTATCATGGGCAATCTGTGAGTCAGCTACAGTACTCCTTCCAGGGACTCTTGACTATGATAGGAGTATTTCTCACTGTATCACTTTGATTTTTTTTCCTTTTCTTCTAACACATATTGAATATGCATTATGTGTCAATAGTAGATATTTGAAGATGAATGATATTCCATCATCCCTGACTTTAAAGGCTATTTTGTTGGAAAATTTTACATATAAACAAATATAGTACAATGTATTTGTATTTCATATGTATATGTAATATAACCCAAAAGTGCTTATGAGGAAGTCAACCAAAATCCCTAGAAGAGACTGTATGGAGAATACAACACTTGATCTAACAGACAATTTCACCTGATGGACAATCGGGGCAGGGAGGATATTTGTATAACAACAGTGTAAACTGTAAAGTATGCCATGATAGAACATGGCTTGTTCAGAGAATAAATATTTTGATGTGACTGGATTGTGGGCTGCATAGCATATCACATAGTGAGTGGAAATAATGACAAAAGGGTAGCTTTGGACCAGATGGCAAAGGATCTTTAAATCAGGTTTCACTCACCATACTTCATAACTGTAATAGGCCCCATCTGAAGCACCTGTTTTATAACCATGACCCTGCCGACCTCACCATGACTCTCACCATGACTCATCATATCTGATAAGACTCAGGGTGGTCGCCTTATTCAAGAACCAACTCATAAGTCAGATAGCAGCCTATGAGAAGGCATTTCAGACTTGCTTCCTCTAGAATCGTAAGCTGAAAGGACTTGAAAGAATGAGCTGGTATGAAGTAAAGCTGAGTCATGAGGTAGTGTGTAGGCACTGAAGATGCTGTAGCAAGCAAACTCTACAGGAAGCAAAAACCACGAATAAACTGGAGCTTTGAGGCAGAACAGAGGTGAATACAGGACGGTAAGACAAATGGTGAACAGCAAAGTGCAGGGCACTAAAATGAACCTACAATTCTTCCTCCAGTAAGGTCCCTGTTTTTCTTGATGGCTGATTGTTTGACTTTATCTAACAACAAAAAGAATCAAATCACAAGAACCTTGTGTGTCATGAGGTATGTCATGTTTAACCAGAGGTGACAGTGAGCTTCTCAAGGGATTTAAGCAAAACAACAGCACACCAGATTGGTGGTAGTGTTTTGGGGAAGCAGTAAGACCATTCTGGACTTACCTTTGGGTCATTCCCCTGAAAACTCACCTAATCTTAGGAAAAGAAAGTAATAATTCTTTTCTATTTATCTTGTCCTTTGGCATGGGGTAACTTGCTATTTAAAAGATAATGTCAGCCATATAGGAGAGAGACTGTGTATTAGAACAGCAGTGATTTCTTTCCTTTGTGGAGCCAATAATTTACACGTTTCGGTGACTTAAGGGAAGCTCAACTGAGTGATTCATCAAAAGATTGTTCTATAAATTAAATTCCCAACAGTAGAAGGAATTTGAAATAATTGTTTCATCCACTTCAAAGAATCAGTTCAGTTCAGTGGCTCAGTCGTGTCTGACTCGTTGCGACCCCATGAACCGCAGCATGCCAGGCATCCCAGTCCAACATGACGCATTAAACTCAAGTCAGTAAAAAATTTGCAAAACTGCCAAACTTTGACAGTGAAACCACGATCCTCATGTTTTATAATAAATATGTATTGCTTTTAAAATGGAAAAGAAACAAATAGTTTAAGACCTATTGTTTCACTTCTAACAAAACAAATTTTAAGTCTCAGTTGTTTAGATAAATCTATATGAAAACAGGTAAAATGTTATCTATTAGTGCTATTGTTTTTCACAAGGTAAAAAAAAAAAACTTTGGTTTGGATTTAAAGAAGACAGAATGGTATAAAAAATACACTAGAGTCAAAGGATCTGAGTTCCACACACAGTTTTGATACCCATATCATATGTCAATAAAGCTAGTTACCTTATCTCTCTGGGTTTCAGTTTTCTGATATATAAAATGTGTATTGAATAAAATAATCTCAAAATCCTTTCCAATTCTATGATCCTCTAAGCCTTTATATCATTATTACTTGGTATTAATGCAATATTTTCCAAGTGTAAATTGCAAAGCATATAAGCCACTTAAATTATGTAAAATCTCTCAAGCCTTTTAAAAGTATCCATAGAAAATCTTCATAGATTAAGAATTAGGACTAATGACCAATACATGAGGTGACATGTTTAAATGTTTTGGTTTCTCTAGGCAGAAACCTAGAGTATCACTGTAGGAAAACAGCAAGTTTGAAACCAATGTACACCAAGTCAAAATTCTTTTCATGATTTTAACTAAATACTGTCAAGAAAAAGAGATAGAATCAATGTAGACCATTGCCTTTAAGAGGAAGTCTGGTCTCAAACTCAGCCAATAAATTAAATCAATAATTTGTATGACTGTGATACCTATTACTAGTTTTTGAATAGAAGCCCACATTTTGTTACCCAGACATACAAACTGCAAACTTGGATCATAAATAAATGGTTGCCTACTTGATTCATTCTTTCTGCCCCCTCTGATGTCTATGTCAGAAGCTTTCTCTATCTCTTTTATACTTTAATAAAACTTCATTACACAAAAGCTCTGAGTGGTCAAGCCTCATCACTGACCCCAGATCAAATTCCTCTCCTCTGGAGGCCAAGAATCCCAGCATCTTTCATGGCTCATAGTGACAACCTTTCATCTTGGGGACTCATCCAGGATTCTTCAGGACAAGTAAAGACACTTGGAGCTCTAGTCCTTGTTCTCCTGGCAAGCACGTTTTCTGCTGTCCTTCATTACCTCTATGGTGTGCTTCTGTGTGTGATTGATCGAAAGAGATATACAAGTATGAACCAAGAGCTGTGTCCTAATCTGCAGCTCCATGGAAACCTCATATGGCTTATGGCAGAAACCCTGTCTGGGGACTATATCAACTTGCTAATGTCAAGTTTTCCCTTGTGGCTCAGGTGGTAAGGAATCTGCCTGCAATGCAGGATACCTGGGTTCAATCCCTGGGTTGGGAAGATCCCCTGGAGATGGGAAAGGCTTTCCACTCCAGTATTCTGGTCCGAAGAATTCCATGGATTATATAGTCCATGGGGTCACAAAGAGTCAGACATGACTGAGGAACTTTCACAGTTGAAATATTATATTTTCTTTTAAAGCTCTAATTCTTAGTAATAAAAAAATATACATACACCCCACAAACCATATACCTACATATTGTTTAAGTTTTTCTAATTTTTTCACTGCTAAACTCACAAAAATAAATTTGAAAAGCCTGCCTCTTGAGAAATCTGTATGCAGGTCAGGAAGCAACAGTTAGAACTGGACATGGAACAATAGACTAATTCCAAACAGGAAAAGGATTATATTAAGGCTGTATGTTGTTACCATGCTTATTTAACTTATATGCAGAGTACATCAGCAGGGCTGGATGAAGCACAAGCTGGAGTCAAGATTGCCAGGAGAAATATCAATAACCTCAGATATGCAGATGACACCACCCTTAAGGCAGAAAGTGAAGATGAACTAAAGAGCCTCTTGATGAAAGCAAAGAGAAGAGTAAAAAAGTTGGCTTAAAGCTCAACATTCAGAAAACAAAGGTCATGGTATCCAGTCCCATCACTTCATGGCAAATAGATGGAGAAACAGTGGAAACAGTGGTAGAATTTATTTTGGGGGGATCCAAAATCACTGCAGATGGTGACTGCAGCCATGAAATAAAAAGATGCTTACTCTTTGAAAGAAAAGTTATGACCAACCTAGATAGCATATTAAAAAGCAGAGACATTACTTTTCCAAGAAAGGTCCATCTAGTCAAGGCTATGGTTTTCCCAGTAGTCATGTATGAATGTGAGAGTTGGACTATAAAGAAAGCTGTGGAGGGGGGTTCAGGATGGGGAACACATGTATACCTGTGGTGGATTAATGTTGATGTATGGCAAAATCAATACAATATTATAAAGTAATTAATCTCCAATTAAAGTAAATAAATTTATATTTTTAAAAAAATTTTAAAAGAAAGAAACCTGAGTGCCAATGAATTGATGCTTTTGAACTGTGGTGTTGGAGAAGACTCTTGAGCGTCCCTTGGACTATGAGGAGATCCAACGAGTCCATCCTAAAGGAGATCAATCCTGGGTGTTCATTGGAAGGACTGATGTTGAAGGTGAAACTCCAATACTTTGGCCACTTGATGCTAACAGCTGACTCATTAGAAAAGCCCCTGATGCTGGGAAAGATTGAAGGCAAGAAGAGAAGGGGATGACAGAGGGTGATATGGTTGGATGGCGTCACCTACTCAAAGGAGATGAGTTTGTGTAAACTCCGGGAGTTGGTGATGGACAGGGAGGCCTAGCATGCTGCAGTCCATGGGGTCACAGAGAGTTGGACATGATTAAGTGACCAAACTGAACTGATATAGTTTTCAATTTGAAAAGTCATTCTAAAGTGTAAGGGATAATAATAACTGAAATCAAAATTTTTACACAAAAAAGTGGGAATACAAATGTGTATTTCAGTTCAGACTATAGTTGGCTTCTTGAGAAAACATACATAAAATGCTATTAATATTATCTATATTTAATTATAAAATTATAAACTCATTATTTTAAGGAAACATTGTCTGTGTGCATGCTTAGTTGCTCTGTCATGTCTGATTCTTTGTGACACTTTGGACTGTAGCCTGTCAGGCTCCTCTGTCCATGGAGTTTCTCGGGCAAGAATACTGGAGTGGGTTGCCAGTTTCCTCCTCCAGGAGATCTTCCCGACCCAGGGATTGAACCCAAGCCTTCTGTGTCCCCTGCATTACAGGTGGAATCTGTATGGACTGAGCCATTTGGGGAAGCCCTAGAAATTGTTGGGCTCAGGCAAATTGAAAACATTTATAGATATTGAAAATGTGTAAATTTTCAAGTAGTTGTAATAAATAAAAATATAAAATTTTCTGCTTTGTCCTAGAACCCTGGGAGCCTGCAGCTATAGTGAAGGAGGTTGGGGGTCTTCTCTGAATGAAACAAATCTATATAATCATTCATTTGGACCTTCCTCAGTGAAAAAGGCAAAAGTGAAAGTGAAGTTGCTCAGTCGTGTCCAACTCTTTGCGACCCCATGGACTGTAGCCTATCAGGCTCCTCAGTCCATGGAATTTTCCAGGCAAGAGTACTGGAGTGGGTTGCCATTTCCTTCTCCATGGGATCTTCCCGACCCAGGGATTGAACACAGGTCTCCCACATTGTGGGCAAACGCTTTACCGTCTGAGCCACCAGGGAAGCTTGACTATTAAATCCTACTACCACAAAGTCCAGAGCTCAAAGCTTGCCTGCACACAGGGGACCATCTCTTGGTTTTTAGTGCCTCCCTCACTCATTAGTCTGAATGAACACAGAAGAAGCTTAACATATGAGAAAAGCTTCCATCATGAAATAGACTGAAATGAACTGGTTAATTTACCTCAGAGGACAATGGCATTGCAGCAAGCTGCATACTACTAACACACTCCACGTGATATCCTCAGAATGAGAAGAGATGTAGAATAAAACATTATATAAAATAAAACATGTTAAATAGAACTGGAAGAAAAGTTATGACCGACCTAGATAGCATATTGAAAAGCAGAGACATTACTTTGCCAACAAAGGTCCGTCTAGTCAAGGCTATGGTTTTTCCAGTGGTCATGTATGGATGTGAGAGTTGGACTGTGAAGAAAGCTGAGCACTGAAGAATTGATGCTTTTGAACTGTGGTGTTGGAGAAGGCTCTTGAGAGTCCCTTGGACTGCAAGGAGATCCAACCAGTCCATTCTAAAGGAGATCAGTCCTGGGTGTTCATTGGAAGGACTGATGCTAAAGCTGAAACTCCAATACTTTGGCCACCTCATGCGAAGAGTTAACTCATTGGAAAAGACTCTGATGCTGGGAGGGATTGGGGGCAGGAGGAAAAGGGGATGACAGAGGATGAGATGGCTGGATGGCATCACCGACTTGATGGATGTGAGTCTGAGTGAACTCCGGGAGTCGGCGATGGACAGGGAGGCCTGGCGTGCTGCGATTCACGGGGTCACAAAGAGTCGGACACTACTGAACGACTGAACTGAACTGAAATAGAATAAAACATTATGATATTCAGAAGAGAAAAGAAGAGAACCAAAACAGAGCTCCTGGAGATAACAAATATGATCACCTAAACTGGGAGAAGAGGGAGGAGGACCAGCAAACTTTTTCTTTAAAGGGACTCATAGTAAACATTGTAAGCTTTCAGGACTTAACAGTCTCTAAACTCTGTCATTGCAGGGTGAAAGTATCCAAAGACCATCTATAAATGAATGAACATGAATGTGTTTATTTACAGAAACTTAACTTTATTTACATTCCTGACCCAGTAGCATCACTGCAGGATTTAATTGCGCCATTGTTTGCTGACACCTAATCTAAATTTTTAATAAACTGATAAGTTAAATATTGTAACATAAAGCTAAAGAAATCACCTGAAACAAAGACAAAAAGATAAAGAGATAGGAAATAGGAAAGAAAAACCAAAGTATCAATCCAATAAGTTAAAAATCTACACAATAAAAGTTCCAGAGAGAGAGAAACAGAGAGAACAGAGAAAATGGGTAGAGAGGTAGTTTAAAAAGAAGACATAATTTTACAGAACTGAAGGACACAAGTCTCCAGATTTATAGACCCACAGAATACCAGTACAATGGATGAAAAAAGGACCAAACAAAGATATATTCTTACTTAATTTTCAAATAGCAAGGAAAATAATGTTCCATAAAAGCTTCCAGAGTAAACAATAGACTATACACAAAGGAGTAGGAATATGAATAACATCTGATTCTCAGCAGCAGGAGTGGGTGTGAGAAGACAGTGGAGCAATGGTTTAAAGATTCTGAGAAAGTGGTTTCTAATTATAAACATTTTGCACATGAATCATGTATGCAGCCAACCTATTAATCAGTAAAGATAAATTTTAAAAAATTTCGGACATGATTTTTTTTTCACATGCTCCCTCTTAGGAATCTACTAGTGGATATGTTTCAACAAAATGAGACAAGGAATACATAGGATCCAAGAACAGGGGATACCACAGTTGGAGAATGGTGAAGGGGGGGCTGGGTTAACAGCTATGACTAGATATTGGGGAAGAGAAAATTAGAGTGCTGCAGAGGAGAGGGATTATCTGAAATGACTATTTGGAAAAACTAAGCACTCGACAAATCTTTTCAACTATTGGGAAAAACAACTAATTCTAGGAACAGCCAAAACTAAGCAAATTAGGAGGTCTCGAGGGAGAGAGAATAGAGAAAATCCTTAACTTTAAGAAAAATAAGAAGTTGAAAGAGAATGGAAGCACAACCGAGTATACCACTTAATCCAACAGTGGCATTGCTTCCCTAGTCATCCTAAATTAAATATTGTCCCTTTATTGAATACTACGTTAACATAGGAAGTAAGAAAGTAAGAGAGAAGATGATACTGCATCTTCAGTTACAGTAGCAAGAAATGGAAATCTCAACAAAATTCAGAAATACTATGAGAAGGAAATGATAGCTAAAATAAAGTGACTGAATCTAATAAAGGAATTGGTGAAGAAGCTGAGGAAGAAAAGCAAGTATGGGTACTTTTAATATAAATCTCTTCTTATATTTGCTTTTCAAACTATGTACATAAAATTCAGTTCTCTGACACTTTATATGTTCCACTTCTCAGAGCCACCTATTAAATGTCAAGTATACTGGGAAGGCTGGGCTTCCCTGGTAGTTCAGCTGGTAAAGAATCCACCCGCAATGCAAGAGACCCCGGTTTGACTCCTCCTTCAGGAAGATCCCCTGGAAAAGGACGGGCTACCCATTTCAGTACTCTTGGGCTTCCCTGGTGGATGAGATAGATGATAAATAATCTGCCTGAAATGTGGGAGACCTGGGTCTGATTCCTGGGTTGAGAAAATTCCCTGGTGGAGGGCATGGAAACCCACTCCAGTTCGTGCCTGGAGAATCCCCATGGACAGAGGAGGCTGGTGGGCTGCGGTCCAGGAAGTCACAAAGAATCGGACACGACTGAGCGACTAAGCAGAGCACAGCACATACTGAGAAGGCTAATACTATAATAATTCATTTGTCAATAAGTGGAAAAAATATATGAAAGAACTGGGTCACCATAGGTACCTGAGGACCAAGTATTGGAGATGAAAGGAAATCACTGAGGGAGAGGCAAGGAGGTACTTGGGGGAAAGGCTTCTGTTTTTCTTGTGTGTGTGAAACTCCTGTTTGAACAGTGGACTTATTTTGTAAGGATGAGATATGACTGATGAGGCCTGAGTGGGCTTTGACTGGGTGGGGTCACATCTGTTGGAGCAAATATTCCTGACACCAACCCCCAATCAGAAAACTGGGTCTCAGAAAGCCACTCTGTGTAAGTCTCCCTGTATGAGTCATGTTGCTATGGCTGTTCCCATTGTGTTACCTCCTAAACTGCTTAATTAAAAAAAAAATCCTTAAAACATTATCTAACCTTTCACCTGTGCTACTTGTTCCGAAAAGAGACTATGTCTACTCGGGCTAAAGTTTCCAAGGAGGAGAAGCAACACTGTAAAGGTGTTGATGGTAATCAATGAAAATCCCAAAGGGAGATTACATCTGAGGGGAC
>SJYR01001867.1:99928-129586 GCA_006410655.1 Kobus ellipsiprymnus
GGGGACATAGTTACCTGAGTTGCCTTCTGTGTGTGTGTACATGCTAAGTCACTTCAGTCATATCTGACTCAGTGACTTTATGGACACTAGCCTGACAGGCTCCCCTGTCCATGGGTTTCTCCAGGCAAGAACACTGGAGCAGCTTGTCATTACCTACTCCAGGGGATCTTCCCCATCCAGGGATCGAACCCAAGTCTCTTATGTCTCCTGCATTGACAGGCGGGTTCTTTACCACTATTGCCACTTGGGAAGTCCAGCAGACATTGCAATGTGTGTCTATAATGTTTACATTTTACTATCTCATCAACTAAAATGCAAGTCCTCTGATGGTAAATGATTGCTTGGGCTTACTCACTCTTGCATCCCCAGCACCAGATAAAGAAATGTTATTTTTATAAGAGAAGCATGGCATTTGCTTCCAGGGACTCAGTCAGCCTCTGCCTAAATCACAAGTTTGCCACATGGGGGCTCTGCTGCGAGCCACAGGAGATTCCTAAGCATTCCCCACACTCTTAAGAGAAGTACATTTCAATCAGGATTAAGCATTTACAGTACAGAGAAGGGTTCTCTAGCCTAGTTCAAGAGCTGTCTCTTATACACATCTAGATGTGTATAAGAGACAGCTGGAAGGACTGATGCTAAAGCTGAAACTCCAATACTTTGGCCAAGACTATACACAAAGGAGTAGGAATATGAATAACATCTGATTCTCAGCAGCAGGAGTGGGTGTGAGAAGACAGTGGAGCCATGGTTTAAAGATTCTGAGAAAGTGGTTTCTAATTATAAACATTTTGCACATGAATCATGTATGCAGCCAACCTATTAATCAGTAAAGATAAATTTTAAAAAATTTCGGACATGATTTTTTTTTCACATGCTCCCTCTTAGGAATCTACTAGTGGATATGTTTCAACAAAATGAGACAAGGAAAACATAGGATCCAAGAACAGGGGATACCACAGTTGGAGAATGGTGAAGGGGGGGCTGGGTTAACAGCTATGACTAGATATTGTTAGGTCTCCAGCAATTTTTTTTTAAATTAGACATTGCTTCAGAAACAAAAATAGAACCAATGAAATATATGCCTTTTTATCTAAATCCAGATTTCTATTACCTTTCTCTACCTGGTGGCTTGAGGATTTAATTCTTAATGCTGATATATTTGTCAGGAAGGCAAATTTTAAAATACACTAGTGTACCTGTTGAAAATATTATACATAATACTTTAAAAGTACAATAGAAAATCGACGATTGTACAAAAATGTATGTTTGTGTTCCACCTCCACCAAATCACGAGTTGAAACCTAATCCCCAAAGTGATGGGATTTGGAGGTGGAGCCTTTGGGAGGTGATTAAGTGAATGGGATTCCTGCTGTGTGCTCAGTCCTGTGTGACTCTTGTGACCCCATGGACTGCAGCCCTCCAGGCTTCTCTGTCCATGGGATTTCCCAGGCAAGAATACTGGAGTAAGCTGCCATTTCCTTTTCCAAGGGATCTTCCTGACCCCAGGATCAAAACTGCAACTCCCAAGGCGCCTGCATTGGCGGGAGAATTCTTTACCACTGAGCCACATGAGAAGCCCTAAATGGGATTAATGCCCCTATAAAAGAGGTCCATAATAGCCCTTGCCTCTTAAGCTATATCAAGTTTCAGAGAGAAGATGGCAATCTGTGGACCAGGAGGCAGGCCCTCACCAGACATGGAATCTGAACACCTCTTGATCCTAGAGTGACCAGCCTCCAGAACTGTGAGAAATACATGTCTGTTATTTATAAGCCACCAATCAATCATTTTCTGTTAGAGTAGCCCAAATAGAGTAAGACAGAACATTTTCTTAAGAAAAAAAAATTATACATCAGAATATACCTAAAGCAAACATAGCAAAATGTTGTTTATTATATCATTTAAACAGTATTGACTTGATATTCAAAGCACAGCCATAAATGCATGCAAAGTAAAGCATCAAGTATTAAGGTGAAAATTTGGCTCAGAGACTTTTATAGTTACTCTAAAACATCTTTGCTTTATTGTGAGAAATTATAAGAAGTTTGGGAATATACGTATGCCATAAATTTTACACTGTAGCTCTGGTGCCACATGTTCCTTCATGGAATTTGTTCCAAATGAAAAGCTAGAAAACTGATTTCTCTCAATAAAAATGACTATAATTGAATTTGGTAACTGCTCTCTTGAAAGTAACTTTTTAAGCCTCCTTTAGAAGACTATCCCAATATTAATGCAAACATTAGCAGGTTTATTTAGCAAGGAACAATATCAAATATCTGTTTTTCATAACTATCAATAAAAAGGCAAGTACAGTAAAAAGTTGAGGACAGAAATACTAGTAAATATGAATGGTAAACCAACTCAAACTCATGATACCTTAATATTAATTTTCATCAAATTTGCGATTTGATCAATTACTGAATTCCCACAAAATAGAAATACATATTTTCCATCAAGTTCTAAACCTCATATATTCCTAAATTCTGCAAGTGTTAAATTTGCTAACAAGAGTGAATAAATACCCCAAGTATCAATTTGGGGCTGGATGTCCTGCTTAAATTAGTTGAGTGGATTCTTGCTCAACATGTATGTCATTAAAACTTACTCCTTACAAGTTAAATGACATAGGGAAAGCAATCAATTTAATATAAAACATGGAACAAGCTACAGTCCAAATAACCTGATACCTCCCAATAAATCTACGACATTAAAAAATTAAAGCAACTTAAAAAACACAAAAACAAAATGCAGTACTTGAGCTTTACTTATGTCTTGAACACAAACCAACTTTAAGAACTTACAGTTAAATATGTTAGGTATAGTAACACTAGACAGTTAAATTAAAAATCTTTACTGGTTAGAATTACATACTGAAATATGCAAATATATATGCATAATGACATGATTTCTGAGCTTTGCTTTTTAAAACACTCCAGAAAGAAAAAAGAAAAGTGTGAACATGTGGGTATGTATGAAGGGAGATGGGGATAGATGGAACACAATTAATAAAATATTGATAACTGTTAATGTTTATTATACTATGCTCTCTATATTGTGTATGTTTTGAAATATCCACTCAAAATAGTAACAACTGTATCCTTAAATTCATGTAGTCTTTTTATCTTCACAAGTCTTCCCTGGTGGCTCAGATGGTAAAGAATCTGCCTGCAATGGAGGAGACCAGGGTTCAATTCCTGGGTTTGGAAGATCCCCAGGAGAAGGGAATGGCTACCCACTCCAGTGTTCTTGCCTGGAGAATCCCATAGACAGAGGAGCCTGGCGGCTGCAGTCCATGAGGTCACAAAGAGTCCAACATGACTGAGGGACCGATATACACATGTAGTCTTTCATCTTCAGAAGTTAACCGATAATTGTTGCATTCTTAGAATTTGTTATTTGTCTCTATCCTCAGTTTTATCTTGAGCGCTACTTCTGTTCAAACTAACAGTAAGTAAGGCAATAAAACCTGAGTATGGATTGATGCTGTAGCATAAATGTATCTTTAAGTGAGGGACAGGCAGATATGTTACATACTCTTGTAGGTCTCATTCACTTGATTTGGCTTTTTCCAAAAAAACACAGAGAAACCATTTTAATGGTCAGACCTGGAAATTTCTTCATCCATTTATCTAAGTCAGAGATATCCACTCATCACCATATGTGATCAGACATGGTTTTTAATGGAGCCCTTGAAGCAAGCAGATGGAAACCAAGGATATTTCAGAGACATGTTAATACCTCAATGGATGAGCAGAACATCATTATAAACGTACAAATGCATATGAGTATTCTACCAACTAGAAATGAAGAAAATACAATTTTCATAGCTGGAAGGATCTATGTTAGCATTTTGGCCATAACATGAAGCTCTTTGAAACATCTAGATTACACGCACTTATTGGTAAAAGCACTTTATGAGTTAGAACACTGAATGTCGATGTATGCTGTATATTAAAAGGATATGGTATTAAAAATCATAGTAGAAAGGGAATACTGAGGATTTTTTATAATATTGGTAAATTCTGACTCAGCTCTTGGTCACGTTACGTGTGTGCTAAGTTGCTTTAGTCATGTCCGATTCTTGGTGACTATGTGGGCTGTAGCCCCCCAGGTTCCTCTGTCCATGGGGATTCTCCAAGCAAGAATACTGGAGTGGGTTGCTGTCCCTCCTCCAGGGGATCTTCCCCATCCAGGGACTGAACCCATGTCTCTGATGTCTCCCACATTGGCAAGTGAGTTCTATACCACTAGCATCACCTGGAAAGCCCTTGGTCATTTTAGTGACCCTAGACACTTCTTTGTTCCACATGCTAATTAACAGAGAACCTAGAAGAAACTCAAAGAAAAATTAATTTTCTCATAGGTACTCAGATTTCAGAAATATTTTATAGTACTTTATAGTCTACAATGCATTTACATGCAAATATGTAACTTGATCCTAAATAAAAACTTTAGAGATTCATAGCACAGGTTTTTTATTTTTCAGTATCAGACAGGATTTATTTTTTTATTATCCATCTGATTTATTTATTTATAAAGCTATATATATATATATATATATATAAATAAGATCCTAACATAGCACAGGTTTTATGAGTACTATTTTGTAGATAAGCAAACTGAGACCCTAAGAAGACTGGCCAGAATCAATTCCAGATTCCAAATGTCAACTGGCATATGTAATAAAAAGCATATGTCATTCTCTAAATTATTTTAGAAAAACCTTTCAGATTCACCAAATTTATTTTCCAGAACTTTAAGTCCAAATGCTATCATATATGGTCTTTATATAATTTTTAATTTTCATCAAAGCTTTTGGTTCCATGCCCTCCAAGACCATTTTCAAGGATGCTGCCACTGTCTAGGACATCTAAATAGAAATCCACATTGCTATCGTTTAGTGCCTAATTTTGCTAATCATTTTATAAAATATTGCAAAATGCATCATGGTGTTTTGAGGCCTAATATCAAAAACATGCTGCAAAAATTAAAGTCTGACAAAAAATGACGGCCAAATTTGAACATAATTCAAATGAGTTGAACTCTTGATGTTATTCCCCAAACTTGACCTACAGAAGCAGTTGATGGCTTTACCATCCCTCTGATTGTTCAGCCCATAAAACTAAAAGTCATCTTTAATATCTCCATTTATTCCATACCTCAATTTCTAATCCATTAGAAATCTCCATTGGTTTTACCTAAACACAAGTCTAGAATCTAACTAATCCTCATCACTTTCATTGATACTGAATCAGAACAGGATCCTATGGTCCCTGCTCCCCTACTATGTCCTCTGCCTGCCTTTTATCTGTGGAAAACTTTAGTCAAAGAATTAATCAGAGAAGCGAGAAATGCAAATACAAAGAAAAACAGTCAAAGGAGACTAAATAATAATAATGTAGTCACTAAGCATTGTGGTTCCCTTGTGGCTCAGATGGTAAAGTGTCTGCCTACAATGTGGGAGACCTGGGTTCAATCCCTGGGTTGGGAAGTTCCCCTGGAGAAGGAAATGGCAACCCACTCCAGTATTTTTGCCTGGAAAATCCCATGGACAGAGAAGCCCGGTAGGCTACAGCCCATGGGGTCACAAAGAGTCGGACACGACTGAGCCACTTCACTTCACTTTACTTTAGTTCTTTCTCAAAGGCTATAGATAATATTCTAAGCCACATCCTGAGAGCTATCTTACAGATACTAGAACACCAGGTGGAGAGTTAACTACAAGATGGCCAGACTGTACCCAGGACATGAGCTGCCACAATTCCAAGAACTGGCCGCAAAGAAACGGGAACAAATGGACCCTGGAACTGAAGATTACTGAACTGAAAACAACCAAAATGATGCTGCTCAGACCCATGATGACTAATTTGAAGATGACTGTTAGAGAAGACTGTGCTGTTTCTGCATGTAGCTCCCCCTCATCCACCTATAAAAGGTCTCACCCCCTGCTTATCACTGTGCATGTGTGGGGGAAGTTGGCCTTTGGACAGATGTCCACCACTCTCCCATCCAATTGCCAGCATCTGAAATAAAGCAAATTTCCTTTCCACCAATCTGGCCTCTTTATAGGCTTTTGGGTTGCAAGCAGCCAGACACCACACACATCCTCTGTAACAATACCATCCTGGTCCAAGTCACCATCGTCTCTCTCCTGATTGGTATAATATCCTCCCTGCTGGCTTCCCTGATTTTACTCTTGTCCCTTTACAGTCTATTTCCTCTCTGACTTCATCTCCAGCTACTTTCTCCCATGCTCTCTACACTCTAGACTGATTAGACTCTGCTATTCATTGAACACATTATCTGCTCCCACCTGAGGGTCTTTGCACTGGCCACTCCCCATATATATATATTTAAGGTTAAAAACCTCAACTTCTTCAAGGCTTGCTCAAGCCACTTTCTTAGTGGGCCTAACCATCCTATTTTATCTGAAATCCACCTCATCCCTTCCACTTCTAATCTTCACTGTCTTTTTTACTTTTCTTTTTTCTATAATTGTTGTTCTTTAGTCACTAAGTCAGGTCCAACTCTTTGAGATCCCATGAACTATAACCCACCAGGCTCCTCTGTCCTTGGGATTTTCCAGGCAAGAACACTGGAGCACATTGTCATTTCCTTCCCCAGGGGATCTTCCCAACCCAGGGACTGAACATGCGTCTCCTACACTGGCAGGTAGATTCTTTACCACTGAGCTACCAGGGAAGCCCAGTAATATACTACTTTCATTATTTATTTTATTTTTATTGTTCATCTTGCTCCTTCAGAATGTAAGCTTAGATGTCTGCTTTGTACACTAATGTACTCTAAGTGTCTGGAACAGTGTCTAGGACATAGTGGTTACCCAAACTGTTAAATAAATGTAATCTCCCCAACCCATAAGACATCAATATATCCACTTTGGGTTTCTCAGGTGGCATTAGCCAACTTACCAATGCAGAAGACACAAGGGACGTGGATCTGATCCCTGGGTCGGAAAGATCTCCTGGAGGAGGAAATGGCAACCAACTGCAGTTATTCCTGCCTGGGAAAATTTCATGGACAGAGGAGCCTGGTGGGCTGCAGTCCTTGGAGTTGCAGAGTCAGACATGACTGAGCACAGCAGCACAAGCACAATATCCACTTTAAATTGATTTTCTAAGTTTATATTTGGCAATTCAGTTTCATATTAGACTGAAATCTGGCATTATATGACTGAGATTGGATTTATTTGCCCAATTTAAAAAAAATATGTTAAGCTTTTTGAAGTACTATAAGTGCAATAAAAAAGTCTTTAGATATATGACACTATATTCCATAAGTATATAAATCATTAAGGCCCTAGATTCATTGGGGAAATTTAATTTGTCAGGTAATTTATAGTTTGCTCTGTACATGGTTTTAAATGCAAATGAATTTGCTAAATACATAATGTAGTATAATTTTGCTTATTTTGAAAGGCAAATAAGAAATGATCATCTTGCAGTAGTCAACAAGTAGAAGGAGAATAAACTTTAAAAAGTAACCAGCAAATTACTAAAATCTTTTGGAATATAAGGTCTTTCTTTTGAGAGACTATGTCTTTGGAGTGATTTCTATAGCCTCAAGTTTTTAGTCTGGGTTAGCATTGCACTACTTTATTTTTGGATTTCTCTACCAGCCTCATGGATAGTCTTCCCTCTTCAAGCATTTCATTACCATGAACCAGGATAGACCTGGTGGTAATATTGGCTTAAAGATTAATGCCAAAGTAGGAGGCACCCAGAGAACCTGGAGTTAGACCCAGTCCAAGAATGGCTACTGATTACTGTTGAAGAAGAGATCAATAGTCAGCATTAAGAGAAAAAATCAACTTTGAGATCCAAAAGGTGACTGGAAAGTCAGAACTATGGAGCAAGGCAAGATCAGAAGCCAAGATACCATAAAAATGTCTGCTAATAGCATGGTGTGTAACACACAGCAAATGTTATTCACCATACTGATCCAAGATTTATCCCATGAAAAGCAAAGTAAGCAGACTACATTCTCAGTGGGCTCATCTGTGCTTCTGTCATAGAATGAAAGAAGAAGAAAAACATAAAGTTGCTGGGGCCTCCAGTCATCCGAGAGCAGCCTTCTGCAGCTGTTGGGAAACAGACATGGCAATGATTACTTCCCAAAAAGAAGCAGGGATGGTGAAGAGAAAAATCTGAGTCCTTCAAGCACCAGGGATGATAGAAGAGTTATAAACAGTATTCTCTTTAGTCTTTTTTAATAGATACAAATTGTCAAGGCCTATTTGGGATGTTAGATGATAAAAGGTGTAAAATGCCAAAGGGAATATTCAAACCTATATTTACTATTCTCAAAAAATGTACAGTTTAACTATAAAGACAAGAGATGTCTATATAAAAAGTGAAGATCACATGCTGACCATCTGAGTATTTCCACTTCCCAATTTCTTGCCTTTTCACACACATTTTTAAAGAACACTTTCTCCAAAATTGTACCCAATCTCACTGGCAGAGGAATTTTGCAGAGATCAATCCTATGTACACAAGACTAGCATTACATAACCAGTTTATCCTCCATCAAATGTACTTCTGACCCTCATAAAAATGTGTCTGTTCAGTAAATATTTATTGAGCATCTAAAATGTGCCAAGTGCTACAGCAGTTTTTAGGAAAACCAAAGCAGATAAAACTTTATTTTTGTCCTCACAGAACTTATATCACAATATCATAGTTTTATATGTCCTCTCTTCCTACTAGGAGAAAATTTATTATTTTTATTTATTCTTTACAGTGTGTTTCTTAAACCTAGCTGTCTATCAGGGTCTGCTGATAAATGTAGCCTCTTCTGTCTCCTTGAATCAAAATCTTGGGGGAGGGATTGGGAAATTTACCTTTGTAACAAGCTCTCTGGGGGCTTTATGTAAATTCATAGCATAATAATTTGGGAGGACACACTTCCCAAGTGGCACCAGTGGTAAAGAATCTGCTTGCCAATGCAGGAGACATAAGAGACACGTGTTCAGTCTCTGGGTCAGGAAGATGCCCTGGAGGAAGGCATGGCAACTCACTCCTAGAGAATCCTGTGGACAGAGGATCCTGGCGGGCTACAGTCCACAGAGTCACAAAGAGTCAGACACGACTGAATTGACTTAGCCTGCACGTACTGTCTTATTAATGGCATCTCATATGAGAAATCTGACTACTGCACTGAGGGGGCCCCTTTTGTTTATCATAACTGTCACCGAGCCTCTCATCCTTTGAAACTATGAAGGCTTTCCATGATTTTCCACAGTCAATTCATCTAACAAAGACTAGCAAGGAAAACTTAAAAAGAAAAATTAAATTACCATTTATTTTTAAACAAAATGGTTTTCTCTGTGGGGCAGATGTTACAATATTCTGCTCTGCTGAAGAAAATCAAACATTAATTATTAGTTATGGTCCACTTTATATATTCATTTTTTTACAATTTTTTTTTTTTTTTACTTTATTTTACTTTACAATACTGTATTGGTTTTGCCATACATCAACATGAATTCGCCACAGGTGTATACATGTTCCCAATCCTGAACCCCGCTCCCACCTCCCTCCCCATATCTCTCTGGGTCATCCCAGTGCACCAGCCCCAAGCATACTGTATCCTGTATCGAACCTAGACTGGCAATTCATTTCTTATATTATACATGTTTCCATGCTATTCTCCCAAATCATCCCACCCTCTCCCTCTCCCACAGGGTCCACGGAGATTTATGAACACTTCTCATCAAAGAAGGAAGACTGAGAGCATCTCAGAAACCCATTATAAACAATATAAACAATATTCAGTGAAATAGTTCTTTGTGAGTTAGACAGTCACGGCAGTCACTGCTGCTGCTGCTGAGTCGCTTCAGTCGTGTCCGACTCTGTGCGACCCCATAGACGGCAGCCCACTAAGCTCCGCCGTCCCTGGGATGCTCCAGGCAAGAACACTGGAGTGGGCTGCCATTTCCTTCTCCAATGCATGAGAGTGAAAAGTGAAAGTGAAAGTGAAGTCGCTCAGTCGTGTCTGACTCTTAGTGACCCCATGCACTGCAGCCTGCCAGGCTCCGCTGTCCATGGGATTTTCCAGGCAAGAGTACTGGAGTGGGGTGCCATCTCCTTCTCCAACGACAGTCACTATTCAATACTAAATAACATGCAATATCAGCAAATATAGAAAAGTTGATATTATTCAAATAACAGTTAACACAGGCTTATTATGTGCCACAGACTAGTCTAAGAGTATGTCATCTTCACACTCTACAGATATGGAGATGACAATTCTCAGACTCTACCAGGCAAGAGTACTGGAGTGGGGTGCCATCTCCTTCTCCAACGACAGTCACTATTCAATACTAAATAACATGCAATATCAGCAAATATAGAAAAGTTGATATTATTCAAATAACAGTTAACACAGGCTTATTATGTGCCACAGACTAGTCTAAGAGTATGTCATCTTCACACTCTACAGATATGGAGATGACAATTCTCAGACTCTATTAAATGGAATTTTGTTACGATGCCCATTTTGTAGAAGACAAAACTAATGCATAGAGAAGGTGATAAACACAGTCAACGTTACAGAGCTGATAAAATACAGTCAGGATTTGAACCTAGGTGCAAAAATCCGTCCTCTTAATCAGTAGACTAAGCCTTTCCTCTTTAGTTTTTAGAATACTTATTAGAAGACGCATATCAAAAAAGTTGATGCAAAGCTGTTCTAGAAATCAAGAATTTTATTTTATTACAGCTTCTTTGCCAAAATGACTTAGGCTAATTTTCATTTGACTCATTTTAAAGTGAAGATAACTATGCTGTTCAAACAGGATCATCTAGTGGTTAGAGGTTCAAGTATAAGAGAGATATGGTTCTGAATCTCAATCCTACCACTTACCATATGACCTTGAGCAAGGTACCTTTCCCAGTGTCAGTCTCCTCATCTTTAAAATGAAAGGTATGATGGGATCTACATCATAATATCGTTTACAGATAGAGTAAGATAGCCCAGTGAAATGCTATCTTAGAAACGGCTCAATAAATATTAGTGTAATAAATACCAGCAGCATCAACAAACTGAACCAAGTGCTCTCTTGATTCTTGTACTCACACTAAACATGGCTTATTTCTCTTCTAACTAAACCAACAAAAACAACAAACCAAGTCATAAACAATTAAATCAATTATGTCTTTTGTGGGAAAACCAGAAAGGTTATTGGACACATTATTTTATATGTCATTAGTTATCCTCTCTGTTCCAAAATGTACGTGTGCTAGCATCCTGAGACATCTTGTATAATATAATCATTGTGACTCCAAGAGGTCAAATGGGCAGGCAGTTAATGTTTCTCTGTGAAAAGCTCAATAATTCACTTTATAAATTTCAGTTCCAAGCCTACGTTGAGGTTCAGAAAAATTGACATTCGGTCTGTGAACTTCATGTCAAGCTCCAGAAAAACTCTGGGCAGCACATGTTTAGCGATTAAGTGGATGCAGACAATAAAGACGTTGCCAAATTGTAAAACAAGACTTGGAAATTACAGAAAATGTTGCTAGTTATTGATTACGGTGACCATTCAGTTCCTATTGAGCCACCCAAAAGAATCATTCATTTTCCAGCAGAGAGCCTGCTCATTTGCAAGATAAAAGAGAGACATTTCTGCACATGCCCATAATGTTCTTCACCACTGGGGGCAGCTTTACATAAGACTGCATTCACTGAAACCAAAGCAACAGTCTGAGCAGCTTTCAGAATGACAGTCTGCAGAAGTGAGCTGAGCGTGTGCGCGATACGGGGCTCTCCTGCCTTCTGGGCTCCAACGCAGCTCTGTGGCTGAACTGGGTGCTCGCCACCAGAAATGCTGGGCTATGGAATACAGATGTGGCAGCTCAGGTAGCTTCATGTTGCCTGAAGGAATACATCTTGCTTTCTGATAAGAAGAAATTGTAGAAGCAAGCTTTTTTTTTTTTTTTTTAACACCACCTCCCCCCACCAAAAAAACTGTAAAGATGCAAAAACGTAATATCCATGAAGATCCTATTACCTAGGAAGATTTTGATGTTTTGCTGCGAATGCGGTGTTGGGATTTATTTGTTCTTGGAGTGTTCTGCGTGGCTGGCAAAGAATAATGTTCCAAAATCGGTCCATCTCCCAAGGGGTCCAATTTTTCTTCCTGGGTGTCAGCGAGCCCTGACTCACTACAGTGCAGCTGACAGGGGCTGTCATGCAAGTGGCCCCCTAAGCCAAAGCAAAAGACCTAAGGACGACCTTTGAACAATACAAAGGATGGGTATGTTTTGTCATTTTTCTTCTTTTCTTCTTAAAAAAAAAAAACAAAAAAATCCACTAGTCTGTATATTAATTCTGTCTTAATTATTGTAGAGATTACCTTGTTCTGCTCTAAGACTATAAATTCAACTGCTTAGTGAACATGTTTCCTTGCTTAACTATTAAAAAAAAAGAAAGCCTAAAGACAATTCTCTTTAAATTATAAGGAGATGATATTTGATGTTAAATATTGCTCTGTACATTTAAATTTCTAAAAAAGAAAATATATGCTTATTTTTGCTTGATTAAAAAATAAATTAATTCTTTTTTGGGGGGATAACTTTTCTAAGTTGTTTTTATTTCCAGGTTTCAATGTAATTAGGCTACTGAGCGGATCAGCTGTAGCACTGGTTATAGCCCCCACTGTCTTACTGACAATGCTTTCTTCTGCTGAACGAGGATGCCCTAAGGGCTGTAGGTGTGAAGGCAAAATGGTATATTGTGAATCTCAGAAATTACAGGAGATACCCTCAAGTATATCTGCTGGTTGCTTAGGTTTGTCCCTTCGCTATAACAGCCTTCAAAAACTTAAGTATAATCAATTCAAAGGGCTCAACCAGCTCACCTGGCTGTACCTTGACCATAACCATATCAGCAATATTGATGAGAATGCTTTTAATGGAATACGCAGACTCAAAGAGTTGATTCTGAGTTCCAACAGAATCTCCTATTTTCTCAACAATACCTTCAGACCTGTGACAAATTTACGGAACTTGGATCTGTCCTACAATCAGCTGCATTCCCTGGGATCTGAACAGTTTCGGGGTTTGCGAAAGCTGCTGAGTTTACATTTACGGTCTAACTCCCTGAGAACCATCCCAGTGCGAATATTCCAAGACTGCCGCAACCTGGAACTTTTGGACCTGGGATATAACCGGATCCGAAGTTTAGCCAGGAATGTCTTTGCTGGTATGATCAGACTCAAAGAACTTCACCTGGAGCACAATCAATTTTCTAAGCTCAATCTGGCCCTTTTTCCAAGGTTGGTGAGCCTTCAGAACCTTTACTTGCAGTGGAATAAAATCAGTGTCATAGGACAGACCATGTCCTGGACCTGGAGCTCATTACAAAGGCTTGATTTATCAGGCAATGAGATCGAAGCTTTTAGTGGACCTAGCGTTTTCCAGTGTGTCCCAAATCTGCAGCGCCTCAACCTGGATTCCAACAAGCTCACATTTATTGGTCAAGAGATTTTGGATTCTTGGATATCCCTCAATGACATCAGTCTTGCCGGGAATATATGGGAATGCAGCAGAAATATTTGTTCCCTGGTAAACTGGCTGAAAAGTTTTAAAGGACTGAGGGAGAATACAATTATCTGTGCCAGTCCCAAAGAGCTGCAAGGAGTAAATGTGATTGATGCAGTGAAGAACTACAGCATCTGTGGCAAAAGTACCACAGAGAGGTTTGATCTGGCCAGGGCACTCCCAAAGCCCACGTTTAAGCCCAAGCTCCCCAGGCCGAAGCATGAAAGCAAGCCCCCTCTGCCCCCCACGGTGGGAGCCACGGAGCCTGGCCCAGAGACTGATGCTGACACTGAGCACATCTCTTTTCATAAGATCATCGCAGGGAGCGTGGCCC
Source organism: Kobus ellipsiprymnus (assembly GCA_006410655.1). Classification (NCBI taxonomy): domain Eukaryota; kingdom Metazoa; phylum Chordata; class Mammalia; order Artiodactyla; family Bovidae; genus Kobus; species Kobus ellipsiprymnus. Next base: position 113,831 of record SJYR01001867.1, read on the forward strand.
TTTTCCTGTCTGTGCTTGTCATCCTGCTTGTTATCTACGTGTCGTGGAAGCGGTATCCTGCCAGCATGAAGCAGCTGCAGCAGCGCTCCCTCATGAGAAGGCACAGGAAAAAGAAAAGACAGTCCCTCAAGCAAATGACTCCCAGCACCCAGGAATTTTACGTAGATTATAAACCCACCAACACGGAGACCAGCGAGATGCTGCTGAATGGGACGGGACCCTGCACCTATAACAAATCAGGCTCCAGGGAGTGTGAGGTATGAACCATTGTGATAAAAGCGCTCTTAAAAGCTGGGAAATAAGTGGTGCTTTATTGAACTCTGGTGACTATAAAGGGAATGTGGTGCCCCTCTCCCCATCCCTCTCCCTCTCCCTCTGCTGGCAAAGTCCTTGCTTCCCCGTCTGTTTTAGTACATTCATAATACGGGTCATTTTCCTTTCATACATAGTTAACCCATTGAAATTTAAATACCACAATCAATGTGAAGCTTGAATTCTGGTTTAATATAATGCCTATTGTATACAACCTTTTATTGATTCCATTAATGTCACACTTGTTTTAAGATAAAACTTCTTACATAAGTGATCCCTCATGTCTGCTATTATTCTCCTTCTAGTAGGACCAAATTTACAGTTTTAGAAGGTTTGCAGTTCTTTGGTAAATCAAGGAAAACCTGAATGAGCCCAGGTACTTGGAGCTGAAACTGATTCTAGGAGATGACTTGATTACAGGAACATTTAGGGGCAGTCTTAAAACAACACCTGGCTTAAAAAGAAAATTGCAGGAAAATACTGAAAGACGAAAGACGGTGCTCTGTTAAAGCAGCACCAGAAGCAGTTTTCAGAGGTGTTTGAATTACAATAAAGCAAGCCTGAAGAAACTGTGGAAGGGTTAAATTGTTGCAAGTAGATGACTGCAAAATGTGAGGAGACAGTAAAAACACAAAGTTTAGACTTGAAGCCTTGTCTCTGAAATCCGTCTCTGTAAAAATCACAGTAGAGGTTTCACTGTCAGTTTCTTTTAGCCTCCACATATCCAAAATGAGTGAATGAATGAATAAATAAAATAGGCAAGAGGCAAATTTGAGGAGGCAGATTTTTCCACACATCCTCACCTTAAGTTTTCAGAGATGAGGCTTGCAAACGGGAATGCAACTTGCTAAACGCATGTGGTTAGAAGCATACCAGAATTTCTCTTTGCAGCTCTTTAGGACCCTAATGTGGGGAGTGGAATCATGAGCTCTGTCTGTCCTTCTGTTTGGATTTGTCAGGGTGTCCTGTTGTATTTCACTCTGTACCCTGCACACATGCCAGTCCCCTGCTGCCTGACATTTCATTCAGAGGCGTAGAGAACACATCTTAAGACTCTATTTCCACCACCCATTGAAAAGGATAGTTTTGACAACACCTTAATAAGATAAAATAAATCTTACGAGAAAAAAGACCAGCCCCATGGCAGCTGTCTTTGGCCTCTCTATTGTTGATGTTACAGTGCTGATGTTACAGTGTCCCCATGTTCATCTGTATTCTGAATTCCATTCATCAGTATGATTCTGTACAGACCCTGCTGGCAATATGCAAGCTGCATGCATGTTTTTATGTCGATGGTGAAAGTTTATTGACTGCAGCACAAATATCATAGCTTCTGTATTTAAGTAACTTTGACTACAGTTCATTTAGATTTTAGAAAAATGTCTTTAGTCTGCTTTTTATTCTCTAAAATGAACAATTCCTTTATAGGAGCAAAAATCACAAATTGCAACACTGAGCCTGTTTCATTTAATTTGACTTGTCAAGCCTTATATCTTTAACCATGCCCCTTTTCTTTCAAAACAGAATCACTGCAGCAAAAAAAAAAAAAAAAAAGGAAGAAAAAGTAAATGGCTATTTTTATCAGCATTTTTATATAGTTTGGAGGCTTTTCATATGCTGAGAGGAAAAATCTAGGCAAGTCACCATGAGATATAATTGCAAAGAAGCCAGATTATAAAAATCATACTTTTATAAGCAATAAAGAAAAAGGAACATCTAAAGCAGATTTTTCAAGGTACTTTGATTTTGATTAAATCTTAAATAGATACCAGTTCAGAGAAGCATCATAGCTATAATATATTTGTCCATGGATAACTATTGGATATACATTTATTAACTGCAAATAGTCCCAGATTCCCAATTGATTAATAATGCAGATAATTCCTCACAGTACTATGAACAACTGGATGACTGAACCTACTGTGATGTTTTTCACTGAAGTTGTAATTTTACATTTTTCATAAAATGTCAGTAAATACATATTTCATCTAGAAAAAGAAATTTTCTTTGGTCAGCCTCATTTTTACCTGTACTAAAGATGATTGTATTAATTAAATGCAGTGTTAAAGTGAAAAAGCCCCTTTCTATTCTTTGACTTGAACTTCTGCCTCATTTGTCATGGGTATCAAATAAATTTAGGCAAGGTATATTTATCTTTATATTTTGAAATTTTTGAAAATTCTCAATGCTGTGATACTGCTAGTATATATAACATATGCTTGTTGTTTTAAAAGTGTTTCTAAAATTCAAAACCACTTGGTGTGTTAAGGTTACATGAATAACCAAAATTTGAAGGCTGGTCATTTTTTAATGCCTAACTTTAGCTATATATAAATTTAATACTAGATAAGAACCAAAATAAAATTCCTTAGATTGTAAAAGTAATTTTGATTCAGGACATGAAAATATAAAAAAATTCTTTTTCCTCTCTTTGGGAATGAAGTATCTCTAGTTCTCAGTATATAATTCTTGTAGGTTAGACAATTACTAGTTCACCACTATAAATTCAACAAAGCTGACTGGTAAATGTTCTGCACAAAAGTTGTCCTCACATCCACCCCACGGCAAATTTTGGACTGCAAATCATAAATCTATTTTCATAAGTATTTTAAACTCAGTGCATATTAGTTGATATTTCATTTTCTGTCTCAAATTTATGTTGTGTCCAACTAGACAACAGTTAAATAAACAGCCTGACCTGTTGAACTACACAACAGAGACATGTCAATGCAGAATGGATTCAGTGTTTGAATGCCTTACCAGAGAGAGAAGAAATACAGTTTAGTCTTTGAAAAGTATGGGGTTTTTTTTTCTAATTTTTATGAGTCCCAGTACACAAAGTGCTACCACAGCATGGAGTTAATATATTCCGAGTGTCACAGTCTTCTAAGCAATACTTATCCAAGATATATTCCTTTTAAATTAGTTTATATTTTCTAAAGATGTTGACATTATATCTTTTCAAATAATTTAAACTTTTTTTTTTGACTTGATTTGGTGAACCAACTACCTACCCAGACAGGAAGGCAATAAACTGCATTTCTGTGGAGCAGCAGTGCCCTCCAGTGGCTGTTTAGACTAACCACAGCTATTCAAACATCTATTAGTTTTCACCCTAAATTCCTATGTAAGTGTGGTTTTCAACTTATAGTTTTTGATCCATGAATCAGATTTTACTTTTATTTAATTCCTCCCCCTTGGAAACATAGTTATAGGGCAACATTTTAAAGTTACATTTTGTATATTGACCTAGTAACGCCCAGAGGCCACCGAACTGGAACTAAGGTCTAGAAATAAGTGTCCTAAGATGAAGAGCAAGTAATAACATAACAAAAAATAGATAAGAAATACTTTAAAGTATTTAAAATCATTGGCATTGGACGAATATCATTAGGTGAGAGTATTCACATAGGCAGAATACTAAAACATAATGTAATTTAGGTTGGGAAAGACAAATATCAATATTAATACTGAAAGAACCAGGATCAGTTATTTACCAGGCAGGAGTATCTGAGCTGCGGAATAAGGGAGGCCTCCCCTTCCGGCTCTAGAGTGCTTCAGTTTGTTGATCATGGCAGTGACCTGTTCTTTGCCCCAGTGCTCTCTCCCTCCCTCTCCCTTTTCAGTCAGCTGAACACTGGTTCTATTAGGCTCTCTGACAATGATGTTACAGTCTAAGAGGTGATGATTCATAGATAATGAAATTATGCTCTCCTTCTGGGGAAGGATAATGCAGAGTCAGATTTGTAGAACTGGCAAGGATTTTAGGATGCTGAAGGCGCATGAAGTATCTTCTCTTCCCTTGACATTTACCAAGAGAACTTAAATAGTTTATTTAAAGTGTGGATTAGACCAGCATCAGAAACAAGCATCAGGCTATGAAGACTAAGACAAAATGAGTTCCAGACATGACAAATGAGAACTGAGCCATGAGAAATGAAAAATTCAGAAACAGCATTGCTTCTTTTATTCCCTTTCCCCTGGATTCTCATTAGAATCTGGATCTGTAGCAAACCCATAGAGTTTTTCTATACTAGTATTCTGTTAGCTACCTATGTTAAAAATTAGGGGCAGCTGGAAGAAACTATTAACGTGAAAAATAGTATCAGTGAATTTTAATTACAAATGTCATAAGAAAAACAGCACTAATGGAAGCTAAATAGGCTGTATTAAATGACTCTTGAGAACTAATAAAATAACATGGTGAAAGTCAGAGTTTCTAGAAGCTAACCATAATTGCCTATAGAATTAGACCCACTTTTGCCTACTCCCCAAAATCATCAGTGATTTTATAGTCAGGAGAATACAGTAGAAATACTATAGACATAATTGCATAAAAAGAGTTTATGATTCTTTTGATTTAAGGAAAATATCAAGCAATATACAACAGAGCACTGTATGGGCCTTAAATTCAAATTTCTCTGACATTTGCAAATCAGGTAATCCTGGGGAAATCCCTTAGCTTTTCTGAACTTGACGTTTCCCATCTGTAAAATGGGCAAATATTATTGACTTCATATGATTATTGGGAGGACAAAATGTGAGCAATACTTTGTCAACTCTAAAATGTCATCTACTTACTGTTCTCAAAGAGCATTTATTAAGATGATCAGCTATGTTTGCAGGTGTTCTGTGTTTGGCCTGGACTAGAAAGACATTACTAATCTCTGTGTAACAGAAACCGAAGTCCATTTACATTAATATGAATTCTGAGACTTAGCCATAAGTCTAGAACTTAATTTGTCTTTGATCTTTATTTTCCATAAAGAAGTTTCTTCCACCCAATGTTATCTAAGTCTATGAGTTATTAATAATGACCATAATATACAATAAACATAAATAGATACCAACCAGAGAACAGTGAATCAAAAGGTTATCCAACTAAATAAAAATTCTAATTTTGTCCCCAAAAATGTCGTGACAACAAAAGCTTTCAGTGAACTTATGTTACTTGCCCTATTCCCCTCTTCAGTAGCACTATTTTGAGCCCTTAATGACTTCACATTTTACAAATATATCTTGTAAAGTGGCAAGATGACATCATTATTGAGCAAAAAGTAATTGCTTCTAACATGTTACATGGGGTTAACACATATTCTAGGTATTAATTACATGACATATACTGTTTTATTTTCCCCCCAGTGAAAGAGTATCCAAAATTTCCTTCCAGTATAGAAATTACTATTGGATTTAATCTATTAGTTATTGCTATTGAAAATCACCAGATTAAAAAAAGTAGCATGAAAATACAAAGACTTTTTATGAGTAATAACTTATTCATTTATGAAAAATTAAAAACTTAAGAGTACTCTTTCTGGGCTTTTCATCAAAAAACAAATGACCGATGTAATCAAAAATCTTTCTCTACTGAATGTAGCATTTCTTACCAAGTATGATGCAGCAGATGTATTCCCCAAATTCTTATAATGTAAGTAGAAAACTGTTCCTCCTCTCTGACAGCTGAGTGTCTATGAAATCTTTTTCTGTGAAATCTTTTGAGAACAGAGAGAGGATGGTAGTTTTTCAATGGAAAAAATTAAAAAAAAAAATTTTTTAAATTTTATGCAACTCTACCTTCATAGGACTATTGGCATATGTGCTCGAGTTGGTTATCATGTAAGGAGAATTTAAGGAACACAGAGAGAACAAGAGCTAAGACCAAGCAGAAACAATCCATTTTATTGAAAAAAAAAAAAGTAAAAGGAGCTTCTGGCTTAACCTATCCAGAAAATGTTCTAATGAAAATTGATAACTTTTTTGACAATTCTTTATACTTTGCTTTCAGGGACTCTCATTTCCCCTGCTCCAGGAAAAAAAAAAAATCTATTCCTTTCTCCCACTTTTATATTATTCCCTACTTCCTTATATAACACAAAAAAGTCTTCGCTCATATAAATCAACACAATTAGTCAACTTACTCAAAGGAGCATCGTATCTTCAATTTAAAAATTAGACCATAAAGCAAAAAAGTCTGGCTGACCCTTTTCCCTTTCCTCTACAGCTTAAGAAGAAATATAGTTTAATTACCAATCTGGCAAAGTTTTACAGCTTGAAAGTGAAAGTGAAGGATGCTCAGTCATGTCCAACTCTTTGGGACCCCATGGACTATACAGTTCATGGAATTCTCTAGACCAGAATACTGGAATGGGTAGCCTTTCCTTTCTCCAGGGGATGTTCACCACCCAGGGATGGAATCCAGGTCTTCCTCATTGCGGGTGGATTCTTTACCAGCTGAGTCACAAGGGAAGCCCAAGAATACTGGAGTGGGTAGCCTATTCCTTCTCCAGCAGATCTTCCTGACCAAGGAGTCAAACCAGGGGCTCTTGCATTGCAGGCGGATTCTTTACCAGCTGACCTATGTTGTTTTCCTTTTTAAGTAACTAACTCCTAGAAACAAAATATAGGACTTTATCGATGAGAATACTCAACTACATGTCATCGGTCAAAACCACCTACCAACAATCAGAGTTTTGTCTTTTGCAGAGATGAAATGCAAATTTGGGGGACCTCACAAATACAATGATAAGGCAAGGACTACAGTTAGCAAAGGCAATTTCTGTTAAAGCTTTATTGCACTGATTACATCTATTCAGGGTATAAAATACATTTGCCAGTAAAGAGCAAAAAAGGATTTCAATTAAGTATAAATCCTTATTCATCATTCTTGGGGTTCAAACTTACTGATGAAGCAGAGGTAAAAAGATTAATGTCTCCAGATAGTGAGGCTATATAGTATAGTGAGTGGTGATCATGGCTTCAACTTGGGGGTCCATATGTGTAGTTAAAAAAGGCTTCTTATCTTTAATACTTATCTGTTATACTCTCTGCAAGAACGAATATGCTTACCCCCTTTTTGATGCCATCAACCAGCATCTCACAAGAATGTTTAAAGGAGACTTATTGAATGTACCACATTGATCTTGAAGTAGTAGAGTGACTTTAAAGTCTGTAATAAACCAGGGAGGCTCCTATAAACTCTCTAAGAAATCTGAAAGCTAACTAGGCATGTAAGGATCAGTGTTGGCTTGTCTTTCAATGGTTTATGAAAGGGATTCTGCACAATTTATTTGAAATTTCAAAGTTAAAGGCTATAAATATTTGGTTGGAGTATTGTCATTGATCCTAAGAAAGTCTAGGTAACATAATTGAACTAAAATAAATGGAATAACTAAAGATCTATTTAATATGGTAGAGGCCCTATTACATATATATTTTGTGTTTTCCACCAAGCTAGGACTCTTTTAGATGCTTAGGGGAAAAAAAAAAAAAAAGAATCCCTATCCTTCCTATGATTATTAACATTTTACCATACATTTGTTTATGTGTATGTATATTTTTACATACTTGACTTATTATGTGCCAGGAAAGGTTATATATATGTCTTTTAATATAAGAACAGAGGCTTTATATTGACTCTTTTCTTTGACAAGTTTCATCCTTTAATCCTGAATCTTGTCCCTTCTTTATAGGACTGCCCTTTAGGGCATTCATACCCTACCCACACAAGGCTTCTCAAACCAAAGTATACTTCTGCAGCCTGTATTAGGAAATGAATTCCAGTAAGTTACCATTAGGATATCCATTTGCTAGTTATATTCTAACCTGCCAGTACAGTCGTCTTCCCAGTCTGTGGCACCCACTCTGGCCTATTTTATGTCATTAAAAGGCAGCATGCACTTAGTCCTATGGACTTTTATGGGGAGAACTGAGTAGTAAAATGTAAAAATCTACTTATGTTTCTATGGGCTCCACCTTGCTTGTTTTTATGGTCTAACGCACAGAGATGCGTGGGGTCTCTATTAGTTTACAGTGAAATGCAAAAGAATTATGCTGGTTATAAATTAAAAAGAAAGGCCAAGACAGACAGAGAGCCCAAAGCTCACATTCTGTATTTCTTAATCTTAACAGTGATAGTAAATAGTGGACATTCTTTATTTCACTTTCCTTACATCTGTTTTACTCTCCACATTTACCACCGTATTCTTAAATTTAAGCTTCACAATTCTTAAATGTTTTGACTTCTAACACAGAGGTTTCTTTTGTTTGTTCTTTAGTTGTTTTGTTCCTTGCCTGAAGATCTTTTCCCAGTTCTCTTGCTGTATAACACTGCTGGCTTTGCTAGAAACCCCGCTCAAATTTGGAACCTGTCAGAAAGTCATAGGGCAGTTCATCACTTTTGTGATTGGAGTGATCAGACAAACTGATTGCCTTTGTCCCTAGAGTGCAATCTAGTCAAGTCTGAGGTGTCTGCCTGCGATCCTCCCTGCCTCTCATTCCCAGACCTTCCCTCCACTTAGGATTTTGCACACTGAAATTCCTCCATCCAGGACTACCTAGGGCTCTCCTGGTTTTGTCCTCCTTACTCAAAATATATCCCCAGATCTTGGCTAGTATCATTATCCCTTCCAAGGACACTCATACTTTAATTGAAATTAAAAGAAAAAAAAAAAAACCCTTTTGCTAAAGGTAATAAAGTCATATACTAAGAGCTAGGGTTATGCTTCTGAGGGCAAAGGTGCTTTGCCAGCCCCTCTGAAATCATTCTTTGCAGATACCGCTGTATTTTTCTCAAACATGAAGTGGGGCCTTCCCAGAAAAACCAAGGCAAGGCAAGTAATCCATGTTTCATTCAGTAAACTATAGTCTCGGTGAATTACCATTATACATAGGATTTCTCCTTATTTTTCTCCTCAGAGAGACAATACTACAACAAGACAGAACTTGGGCTTTGAATCCAGGATGAACCAGTTTGACTGGTCCTGGAACTCAATAACTGCATAATATTGACAATTAGCTTCTTCATCTCAAAAATGAAAATGTATAAAATAATATAACAATAACAGGATTGCCACAATAAGGCAAAGAAGTGGCCTTTCTTGAATATTTTTATGTACTTTGTTTTGGCACACTGCATATATTATTTAACTTAATTATTTAATACTCACAAAGATCCTATGATGATTAAATGAGATGCCTTAGATAAAAATCACTTAGTATAAAGCTTGGCACATAACTGTAACCTACTCCTTCACTTCATTAGCTCAAATTGCTTAAAGTTTCTGTACAACAGTATGCTTTAATAGCTGTATTTCATTATGTCATGTCCAACTCTTTGCGACCCCATGGACTATACAGGCCATGGAATTCTCCAGGCCAGAGTAGCCTTTCCCTTCTCCAGGGGACCTCCCTAACCCAGGGATCAAACCCAGGTATCCCACACTGCAGGCAGATTCTTTACCAGCTGAGCCACAATGGAAGCCCTATCTATTTTTGTATGGAATAAAAAACATATCTGGCCGACTTTCAAGAAATAGAATCTTAACTGCCAAAACCTCAGGGGCACATAGTTTATACTGAAGAGTAACATGATGTATAAAACCTAAGTCCTAATCTCCCATCAAAGTCCAATGACATCTTTAGCTTGATTCCCACACCATTCCTCTTGCTCTAACACTGGCCAGTTCTTGAAGTAGCATGTGCTTTCCTTGTTGTTGTTCACTTGCTAAATTGTGTGCGACTTTGCAATCCCATGGACTGCAGCACACCAGGCTCCCCTGTCCCCCACTGTCTTCCAGTTTGCTCAAATTCATGTCCATTGAGTCAATGATACTATCTAGCCATCTTATCTTCTGCCGCCGTCTTCTCCTTTTGCCTTCAACCTTTCCTAGAATCAAGGTCTTTTCCCATGAGTCAGTTCTTCATATCAGGTGGCTAAAGCATTGGAGCATCAGTGTCAGTCCTTCCAGTGAATATTCAGGGTTGATTTCCTTTAGGATTGACTGGTTTAATCTCTTGGCAAATCCAAGGGCCTCTCAAGAGTCTTCTCCAGCACCACAGTTCAAAAGCATCAATTTCTCAGTGCTCAGCCTTCTGTATGGTCCAGCTCTCACATCCATACATGACTACTGGAAAAACCATAGCTTTGACTATATGGACTTTTGTGCTTTCCTATCTTATGCCTTTACTCAAGCTATTTCTTTTATGAGAAATGACTTTCCTCGCCCTTTCAGGTCATCCTGTTAACCTCTTCTCATTTATCAGTTGATTTCAAAAATTATTCTTACAAAAATATGGTTTTCAAGATTCATATTTAGATTTAAATTTCTTCTATGTTGTAAATAATCTGACAACAATTTTTCTTTGATAGTTGCCAAAAGTATGACCATTTTGGCTGGTATGTTAAAGTGACTAAGAGCTAAAAAGTATTGTGAGACAAATAAAGAGTATTTAATTCAAAGAATGAATATATCTTGATTTTAGTGAAGGTTGGATAGTCAACTTTTGTTGTAAAAGCCATATACTTGTGACTGCCCAAATCCACTGCTTCTTGGGAAAGGTTCTTTTCTCTTTAGCATGGATGTCTCCTGATCCCATGCCTAGTGCCACAAGGCTTCTACTTTAGACATGTCCCAAGGTCTGTCCTCTTCCCAAATAAAGTGACTACCCTACACTATCACAGAGACCAAGTCAGATGTCTTCGGCTTACTCATTATACACATTTTCAAAGTAACTATTCTACTGAAGACTGAACATCAAATACTTAGAAGTTGACAATTAGAAATGCTCAGTTTTTGTTTTTAGCCTCCTGAACGTTGATTATGCAGAAGGCACAACTGATTATAGAGGACTGAAGCATCTGCCAGTTGATGGGTGTTTCCTTACCTCCTTTCTGTTCTTCATCTTACACCTTTCCACTGAATTTCTTTTCTCTCTCTCATCACCAGTTAAAATATCTTTCAATTTTTCCCTCTATCCAACTTTTATCAATAAGTCAGTTTACACCATTTGACTATGTACCTTCTGATGGGGTTAATAGGAAAATTAACTAATGCTGATGACTTTTTTTCTTTTAGAAAATAATCAAGATAACACAGTCTAATAATTTAATTCAAAAGGGAGTCAAAAATCTATTTGTATTCAACAGCTTTGTTTAGTTCTAGAAATGAAAAACTGTACTTTTGTAAATTGTAGTTTAATTTCAGAAATAGAAATTATATCCCTCTCTAATATACTTTTAAGTCACATTTTAATTGTGATTATAAAGGCAGGGAAGATTTATTATGACAGAACATCCAGGTATTTCTTTTCATGTAAGGTATCACTCAGTCTCTACACCATGGTAATCTTTGCCATCAATGAAACAGATTCATTTTTGGAACATAGGTACTAAGAGAATTGAAATGAAACCTTTATTTAGTCATAAAACTTGTAACTATGAGGGTTTTCGAGAACTTCACAGTGCATTTTCTTACCTTCTGTTTGAAACCCTAAGCTAATTTAATTGTATTTTCAGTGATTTTTTTAAAATTAATTTTTATTGGGGTATAGTTGCTTTACAATGAAGTGTTAGTTTCTACCATACAGCAAAGTGAATCAGCTACATGCACAAACATATCCCCCCATGTTTTTTATCTTCTTCCCATTTAGGTCACCACAGAGCACTGAGTAAGGTTCTCGGAACTATATAGTGAGTTCTCATTAGTTGTGTATTTTATACATAGTATCAACGGTGTATATTTGTCAGTCCCAAAGACTACATTCCTTAGTGTCTCTATTAGTTATCAATTCCAGGTTTTTACTACAAACATTTGCATCATTTTTTACCTCTAACCTTTACCTCTCCTACTTAAGAGATACTGTGTGTTTACTTTAAATTTAAAAAGAAAATATTTTGTTTCTAATATTGTTTAAAAGAAAGAAATATAAGAAGTGGTTGAGTTCTTGTTCTACTTTTAATCTTCAGTATTGGAACCTGCTTGGTCTAGATCAGGTAGAGGGCCCTGGACTCCATGGCACATAGTTTGAAGACATGAAAAACCACTGTTCTGAAATCACTAATCTACTATAGGTTCAAAATATTCTGCATGGTTAATAGCTGAATGAAGGAACTCAGTGCTTAACTCACCCATAACCAATCATAGAGGCAAGAAGTTTTGCAGCAGGATGTATTCAGCAGTTTTCAATACCAGGCTCACAAATTATATTTCCAGAGGTCAAATTTGCACATAACTCTTTCAACCACAACTGTCTCCTCATACTTAACTCAGTTTAACATCCAGCAGTGTGTTGTGCAGAAATACTCAGTGGTTAAATTATTCCCATTTTGTTCATTCAGCTCACAGTAGCCCACTGATTACTTTTTTTTTTTTTAAGTATCTGATCTTAAATTTGTATTTCAACTGTACCCAAGTGCAGATGCCATCTCTGGTAACATGACAAAACAAAATTTAGGTTAATAAATGTTTCTCTGTGCTCCAATCACAGCACATATCCTGCACTAACTATACTGTAGCTCAAAGTGTTGTAAAAAATGCAACTGAGTTTCCTGGAGAATCATTTTAGAGTTAATTAAACCTTCTCCACCTGTAATTTAAAAAAAAAGAAAAAAACCCCAACACTCCTAAAGACCATGGGGGAAAGGCAGTTTAAGAAATAGAAGTCCTCTGTTTATCCAGGGAGGTACTTTACAAGGCAGACAGCTACACCACAGTTGAGAGACAACATTTCCTCAGCTGATTTGGTTAATTAAAATGCACAGTTACAACAGGCTTTCTTAGAGCCTGCAGCTGAATGCCCGAAGTCTCCATTTTCCTCCAGTGTCACACAGAACGTGAAGAGGCAAACATACAGCCGGGGCACAATTTGACTCACTAAAAATCCAGCGCTATAAACACGAAATACATTTCTCAGGCACATTTTAAAAGACGTATTATCAAGATTTATGGCACAAGGATGGAAAGAATTTGCAGTTAGGCAGCACCAAGAGACTATCCTAGGTCCCTCTCAAAGCAGTTTTCAGTAAAATTTGCAAATAAATCTTTAGGGTAGAGTCCACTTTCAACGCAGAAATCTTCAGCTCTATCCTTTCAAATGTATGGAATTTGAATCTGACTAACGGCCCATCTGTTGACAGAATTTATGAGTGGTATGAAAAATCAAAGGCCACAAAAGCTATTTGTCAAATAAACTGCAGAACGCAATACCAGTCTGCAGGGCTCATTTGCAGAACTCATGATGAGCATGGGAGGAGGGGATGCGAACAGCTGCAGCCTTGACCGCACTGCCCGTGCCAGCCAGAATTCCAGCCGCGTGAGCTGGGTATGACTGAAAGAGGGGGCCGACAACAACAACGAAAAACAGACAAGGTTCTTATATCTAAGTTTGTATTAAATCAGTGTATCAGTGTGCCCAGATGAATACCTGCAAAACCAGTTTAAGATAGATGTGGCCTGTAGGTATTCAAATTAAATCGGTTCATGGAAGACTACGTTTATTTCCTGGCATGGGAGAGATATTTACAGCCTTTGAATCAGTTAGACTAGGAGCATGGCATCCAATCAGTTTTCGCATCTGTAAACTGGGAACAGGGCTTCACATCTCAGGGCAACTGAGGATAAACTGAGATGACATGTTTGTGGGCAAGCAAGTGCTCAATAAAAGTCGTACTCCTCTCTTTCACTAGTTGTTCTCGCTACACAGTGAGTTGACATGAATGGCAAAGTCAAAGTTCCCATATTAACCATTTAAATTGAGAAGTCCACAATCTACAGAAAATGATTAAATATTCCTGGAGCCTAATTAACAAATTAAATCAAACCCAAATAGTCCCCAGAAATTTGAAAATCCTCTATTAACATCCACTAATGAAATTGCCATATTAAGCTTTGTTCTATAACAATTTTGCTTAGCATCAGAATAAAATTTTTTTATATTAGTATTGTCTTTTTCTAATAATTCAGCATCATTTCCTTCTCATAAATGTTACTTGAAGAACTGACCATTGCTTTTCAAAATATCTCTTTAAATATCTCTAACGCCTGTCGGTGTGTCTTTCTTTTCATTTTTGTCTCCCAAACATGGACATATCACATCCCCCCACACTCAGTACTGAAGGAAACATGCTGTTGTAGCAATTAAATGGTCTGTATAACTTAATAGCTAATTCACTTCTACTGGGAAATAATTTAGGTGTTTGGAAGAAAGGGACACAATATTAATATTTGTGTTTTCAAAAACTCTAATTGAGTTTATGAAATAATGACTGAATTATTCAAAGCAACTTATCCAAAGAGTCACAATAAAATAATTTCAGTGGATATTTACTGAGCACCTACTACATGCAGGCATACAAGTGAATTTCTGTTTTTCCTCAAAGCAAACAAAATATAACAAGTGGCAAAGGATATTTGAAATTTGGAGTCTTATCACCAGGAAAGCCATTGAATTATTTGACTGGTTTTGAAAAGTCACTTCTTCATAAGGCATTGAGTTTTCTCTTCTCAAGAGAGAAATTTGATGCATGCCCTTCACTGGAGACATGATAATAATTAGTTCTTTTCAAAGACTTTGAAAAGAGCAAAGATGAAAAGAGCTGTAAGAGTTTCTAAATGACACAAGATCTGTGAAGTGGTAGATATTTAACACAAACCTCATACAGCTGTTATGTAGATTCATTAGTTAATCAGTTAGTTAATGACTTTGAAGTGTAAAATCTTATTAGACTTTTTTTTACACTTTAATGCATATAAGAAAGAAATTACTCTCTGAAGTTAAAAAGTGACTATACCAGTCTAATATATTGTATCTTTCTAGGACAGACTTTCAAGATGTTCTTTCCTACTCTGATTTTTCCGCCCCTCAAACAACTCCTGAAAAACCTATCTAGACCCTGATTCTCTACCACTTTATCGTTCAGTTTGGGCCTGGGCTTCCAGTTAACAATAAGCACAGAACTGAAAAAAAAAAAAATATTTTGTATAATAATATAAAGTATTATTTGATGATAATAGCATCAACTGTTAAACATGCTATTTAAATGTGGTTTTGTACATCTGTGCAACAGGGGAGTGAAAAAACTGTTGGGCAAACTGAAAGAAAGTGAAGAAGGGAAGGAGTTGAAACCCAATGTTAACTACCTTGATCCTTGGAAATAGTGACTGATTTCTCTCCCGAGTGCTGGGAAGATGCGAAAAGATGGCAGAGGCATAATTAGTTTAGCAGTATTCTACTGTGTGGGAGACATTTCTATAGCTTAAACAAAATGTGTGCTTGACGTATAATATTTACAGAGCAAAGTGCACATATTCTCAACGTATAGCTCAATGGATACCGAGCTGTTGTGTTTTCTGTAGCTAGATCAAGAAATAGAAGACTCCCAGAACTCCAAAAAGCCTCTCTGTTTCCTCCAATCACTAGATCTATTTCCAAAGGTTAACTACTAGTGCTACCTCTAACTGCAAATGGCAGCCTTGTCTGTCTTGGTACTTTATATAAAGGGAATCATCAAGAACGTACTCTCTTTTGAATCTAGCTTCTGGTGGCATTCTTCCATGGTATTCACCCATATTGTTAAGGGTAGTTGTAGATCTACAGATTTCTAATCTTAGTCCCTCCACCCCAACACCCCCACCCCCCCCCCACACACACAGAATTAATTGTTTTCTT